>OX104134.1:112527332-112749837 GCA_944470555.2 Heterobilharzia americana | reverse complement strand
TATATATATATATATATTATATATATATATATATATATATAGTGCAGCCCATATTTTGATAATCACTACTATAATTGTATCAGGGACCACTCAAACAAATACAAACATGACTGACATGTTGAGTAAAAATGTACTGTCTTGACCATTCTATCGTCTTCACATCGATTAGTCATTAGTTGGCAAGGTGAATTACATTTCAACAACCTATGGAATCCAACAACTTCAGATCTAAACCTTGCTTGCTTTCAAAAATCATGAGTCACACTTTATAACGACTAGTATTAAGTATGAACAAGGAATCAATATTAGGTTTATATGGAAAGGGAGGAAGCTGAGTCTTCAAAACGCAGCATATCAGTCTAGTGCTGTTTGCAACTTAAATGCATCAAGTATGATAGTTAACTATCACTGAGATGACATGAAATGACAAAAAATTTGCCAGAACCAGAATTGGTAGGTCTAAAGCATATATAGATAGACAATCATCAGAAAAGTAGAAGTGTGTAATCGAAAATGTGTCTGTGTTGTTAGGGTGAAATAAAGTTGGTCCAGTGAGAATCACAAGTGAGCACTTCAACGAAACAGTAAGAATAAAGCATAACTATTAGAGATGACTGTCAAAATATTCCATATGAAGTTAATTCGAATTTAAGAATAGCCTTGGCAACGTGCACGTTACAGGTAAGGTCACGTGCCACAGTCATTAGAAATCATTGTCCTACTTGCGCTTCATGAATATAAACAAGCATGCAGTACTGTGCTTATACCATTGTTGAATAAACTTCCATAGCGTTTACCAGTTCATTTTATTGAAGAAAAAAATTATGTAGCAGTATGTTATTATTAAGATTAAGAGGGAGATTGGATGTACTTATTCTTCGTACAGAGACTTAAATTGTGGAAGTCACGGTGCTTGCACAGTATGCGGAGTCACACCTCTTTCGAACTGTTAGCTTTTGACATTGTGGAAAATCTTAAACGTAGACTGTTGGAAAACTAAGCGGCTGGAAGTGACTAGGTGATCGGTAATTAAACCAAGTATTTGTTGGCATTTTCCTCTCAAAATCTATACACGATAAAGTTCATACATGCTTTTTGAAAGTGTGCTGTCTTTCGAATCAATTTTCCATTCTACTCCTGAACATTGTAATCATTATGTGTCCTACTATTATGAAAACGACTGTACGGCTGTCGTAAATAAATTCATCGGGAAGCAAATTTTTCTTTACTAATTTCTACTTTTTCCTGATGCCAAACATTGCCGACGACTGCTAACTAGATCATCACTAATGATTGTTTATCCACTTTTTACCGGAAATTCAGTCGGATGATAATAAAAAGTGACGGGAGGAGTTGGAACTAATCACAGTTTACCATTAAAGTACTCCTAAATTAATATATGTGACTGTTCATCTATCCCAGACAATTTGGTCCAGTGTTATTACTGATTATTAGTATGTTCTTTTATCTTATCTGATCAGGAAATATTGGTGAATACACCATTGTTGTAAATAATGTCAGTTGTTATGAGATTGTAAAGAAACCAAAAGGTGGTTTCATAATTCTTGACGTGGTTAAATTCGTAATCAGAACAAACTACTTTCATGAAGTATACAATATGTCATTAGTTCCAGACTAAGTTGGTTCAGTGAACGATGAGAAATTAAAAGCAATAACATAAAAATATACCAGTCACTCAAGGAGTGACTATTGTGACTCAGCGGCTTAGAGGATAACTCTCTGGAGTTTAAAGTAATAAGTCCTGGATTACAGTCTTGGTGGGAAAAAAGTCGCTCACTGAGAAGCAGGTACATGCAGTTAACGAGTCCAAAATAGGACGAAACGCCCATCCTGGGTTCGACCTTTGGCAACTACCCATCATTACTACTTTAATATGCTGTCTAATGACAATAAAAGTTAACTGATGCGAAATTAATGTTTTATAAATAGTTCAGAACAGTGAAAAAAGGTAGAGATTATAATTATTTCAGATATCTAAACGGTAACAAAATGCCATTAAGTTTTGCTGTAAACAAGGAAACAGAAATTAATTAGATAACGTTACTAACAAAAGCGTAGACTACATTTTCTGTGTTTTCATCTCTGGATATTCAATAAAATGAATATAAAAGCTTTTTCCGCAAAGCAAGAAGCTGGGTTTTGTTATAGCAAAAACTATGATGCACAACAGAAGAAGCAGAGTTGAAACTGAATGTATTGCATTTACTTTCTAAGTTTCCGTTTATCCACTTCAAAATATACAAAAATTAACTTTGCTGAAGCTGGATGAAATGGGATGGGAACAAATGGCAATAACATGATTACTAATATAAAGGAGGTTGTAATGTCCTTTTACCATAAGTTACAAATAGAATTCAAAAACGTTTACATGGAATAAATGATAACATTTATAAAATAGTAAAATGTAGCTCCTTCAAAGATAATGCTTTTGAATAATCTGGCCATTTCATGCATAAGAACAACTTGTTTTTACAAGATAAATTGGTTCCTTCTGCATCTTAGTACTTATATAACCTATTCAGAGTAAAAGTTGTCTTGCCCTAAAACCCATACCTGAAACTCTACAACTACTTTGGAATGATGGAAACAATGTTTAGTTTATTAGTGAGGAAGAGGTGATACCAGATGAAGATCTTCATCTGCTTATGATCACATTTCATCGATATAAATGACTGATTTTTGTGCAATCAAGTTTACTTTGGTCAAAATATAAATGCTTCTATTTACATAAGGATTAGTCTAACAAAGAACAGTACTGCCAAATGGTACTTAATGAAAAAAACATTTTGATGCTAAGAGGATAATCTTTTTTGAATAAGTAAGTAAACAAGTAGGTAATTAAGTAAATCAATTATGAACAGGCTTATTATGAATGAGTACAGTATTTTTATTCCATTACTTAATAAGTTTTGAGTGTTTTGTCACATACTCAGATAATAAGTTTCTCCTGCTCGTTTTTAGAATCTTACAGGTTATACATTCCTTAAAACATGGTGCTTGAATAATAATTGAACACTACAGCAAGAATTAGCGTAGTTAACACATAAATGACTTTCTTTTCAGATATTTACGCATTTCTATTTGAAGCATGTAAGATACTTATTACGAGTATCCTAATTGGAAAAAAAATTGTTTGAAGCAACTTACGAAAACCGTCTATTATTTTAATGGGAGTCGATTTACAGGGTGTACACTAAGTATCAGTGTTACATTGATTACAAGTTGCATGACAGACGTTCATATGTTCCTTTGTCTTTATAAAACGCAAAGACTGAATCACAAGATATGCTGAGATAAAAGTGAAATACCTACCTGCAATGAGTCACTGAATTCCTGGAATTCAAGTCAATGATTTGAAGGCTAGAAATACTTGAGTATCGGGAAAGATTACTTAGCGTAAGAATTATTACAGCACGGGCTTTTATAATTACAGGTGGTAGTGGGTTTTATGTCACTAACGAATTAATAAGAAAATGTGTGTTCGAATTAAAATTGAGAGTGAAATTGAAATTTGATGGATTCCGTTGTTCCAGAACTGAAGGGAAATCAGATAACTGGCTAACATAAGAAAGCAACCTTGCCAATAAACAAAATATCTTGGGGCTTCCACTGAATAATCTTATCTTTCGTTACTATACTACCAATCCAACTAATCTTTATGATTGGTTTTTTCTGTCTGTTAGGCCGTAAATTACATCTGCCTGCAATCTTTAGGAAATTACAAACGTTTTACTTTATGGAAAGTTACTATGTATGTGTCATCATTCCCTATGTTGAACCACAACCACTAACCAGATGAAATAAACTGAATCTGCAAAATCAAAAAATACTGTATTCAACTAGAAAGCCTGGATTTTTCTAAATTGTAGAGAAGTGTATGAATCTACGAATTTATAACACTCCTTGAGGAACTGCCTATCTACATCAAGAAATTTAGAATATTACTTGTGACGATTCTCAGGAATAACCTTAAGAGTGCTCACATTAAATTGTTTAAACTCAAAGCTTCAAATCGTCTTAAGAGTGTAAAAGCGTTCTTATACAGAAATCAGTATAACTTCATACATCCACTTGTATTTACATCTTTTAACTTTACTTGTTTAACGAGGGATAAAGAATGCAAAGTCGTGTGTAAAATATTCGGTGTTTCCTCGTTTTACTAGTTATCTCGTACTATGCATAAAAAGTGAGGTTCATGTAGACACTTCTAACCAAAATATGTATAGAACATGTGGTTAAAATGAACACATTTATAGGTATGAAAATGAAACAACGCCTTTATTAAATTACATGTTACTATATCTCTTGTGTAGTGCATTCGAGTCCTAACTGATTCACTTTACTTTAATGTCGAGCTCTACCGCTTGCCAGTTACCTATTGTTGTTAATTTTTTAAAAGTGAAATAAGTACATCCTGTATACTTTCAGAGTCAAAACTGAGCAAAAATGTTGATAACTTTGAAAGGTTAAGAAAAAGATACTTCACCAGATAAGTAGAAAATCAGCTACATAGTGACGACCTTTCAGGGCTGATGTTAATATCTCTCTCTGTTATGATCATGTACAAGTTAAATTGAATCTGTTAAAGGATTTACCATAAAACTGCGAAAACAGTTACAAAAGTCGGTTCCATTTATTTTATGGGAAATGAAGCGGCCTAGAAAAGACGGAATATGTTCAATCAGGAAAATGAATGTTTACGTTAAAGCTGAATGTGTTATGAGAAATTGAACTGTAATCGGCAAATGCCTGAATACAATTGTTAGATTGAATGCGTCTTTGTTTTCATTTTTTTGCTTTAGGTGATAAGTTGTGTCAAGGGGTCATTCATATTTCAATGAATTACTGTGCAAATAATAATAAAAAATAGCATGTTTTTGAAGGGGTAAGTATATTTACTGTATTCCATACGAGTCAAACAATACATTGTAAGTTCTACATAGTATTTCACTGAACAAAAATTTCGCATTTCTACGGCATGTACAAACAGATCTTTTCTCATTAATTTCAAATGCAATGAGCATGATATTTATCTTAACCTGAGTTGTCGGTAAGTTAGTATTATACTGATCCAGTTAAATGTTTTTTTCTAGGTTTATGAGGAAATGGAAAATGGAAAAGTCATTGGTGTAATGGAAAGATGTGACTTTAAATGTTAGAGCTATCTTAGCTACTAGATGTATCGGTTACAGTTTATGTAGTAGACAGTTAGTTAGAAATGCCAGTTGCTGAGTGAAGGGTAGTATCCACACATTTTTAGTAGCATGATTAGTTAAATATTGGGCGTTCAACACTTTCACTAGTTAAGGAGAACTGGAGATTACTGCTATTTCTGATCATGCGGAAGTAAGGTTGCAACAGGTTTAGGAAAACTTCTTACGGTAGCGGAAGTAGAGACTGTTAAAGAAAATCGAAAGTTTCAGTTACCTCAGAATCTTGCAGGATAAATGATGTATGATTGCATTGCCTAAGAACCTTTGTTCCTTGTTACTCAATGAAAGACTACTTTTGCGCTGCAAATAAGCAAAGTTTCTAATTTACTGATGTTGCTGAATGTAGTTCCAAGTTGCATTTTAAAAAAAATTTCCTATGGTGTGTTTTGTATTTCAAACAAGCAGATTGTTGAAAGGCTTTCAATTTATTCCAGGTACACTGAGTTATTGTATTAAGTTTTGAAAAAGTGGTTCGACTTCTCTAGTCACCAAAAGAAGAAATATAGATACTGTTTCCTTGATGAGCATGAAAAATATGACTTCTATTTAACAAGAAATGCAAATTTAAAAGTAGTTTCTTCAAAAGGTCATAAATTTATCCAATATCTCTTGTTTTTAGAGTTGTAAACCTAAAGATATTTTTTCCAATCATAAAACAAAAAATTTCTTGTAACTATCACTTAGTTCGCAACTGGACCTACTAGTGTGTTCTTTAAGGACAAAGCGACTAAATTTACTAACAAAAAGCATAATATGAAGTTACAGTTATTTAGACACACACGTAATATATATACACGTAATATACGTGTATCTAGTAATTTTGTCGGTCCAGTTTTAAGTTACTCATTTTATCTTCTGCACACCACTTCAAGAAGATTTCAATCAACAGATAAAGTTACGAAAGAGGGTGGATCAAAACCTACATAAACAAATCGCTTCGGTGTTCCTCTACCTTCATCCGATTGCACATATATTTATTAATGTCGCAGCATCGAAAGTTCTCGTTGATTAGTTCTTGAGGCGGCACAAGTCGATGTGTAGGAAGGAACAAATTAGATGAAATAACATTCCCTTTCAATTAGCTCCTCATAATAGGTTTTTACACTAGTTAGTTCCTCTTAAACCTCGCCTGGTTAACTAGTTCACTAGTTACTAGCCGGTCCTAAGCCCGGGTAAAGAGGGAAGGTTGGGCATAGGGCTAGCAACCCTACCCCGTAAAACAAATCTAACCGCTAAACAAACTTCAAAGCACAAACAAAATATAAAAAATGAAAACAAACTTATTCCCCGCTGGAATCGGAGAGGCGAAATGACGCCAGTTGGTGAAAGCCTTCGGGAAGCCAATTGGCCGATGTGTCTTCTCTCGATGAAAGCGAAAGTAAACGTGGGGACATGGAATGTCCGCACGATGTTTGAACCCAGTAAGGCAGCCCAGATTGCAAGGGAGATGAGAAGGTATAACATCGAAGTGCTTGGGATTTGCGAAAGCAGATGGAATGGGAGTGGACTCTCCAAACTGTCAACTGGAGAATCAATAATCTACTCCGGTCACCCAGACAACAACCACCAGCACACTGAGGGAGTGGCTATCATGATGTCCTCAAGAGCATCGAAGGCTCTCATGCAGTGGGAACCAATCTCCTCCAGGATCATGACAGCAAGATTCAACTCAAAAGGAAGAAAGGTCACAATCATACAATGTTATGCACTACAAATAATGCAGAGCAAGAGAAAAAGGAGGAATTCTACAGACAACTTCAATCAACACTGGACAAGACGTCAGTTGGCGATATCAAAATTCTAATGGGCGACATGAATGCCAAACTGGGAGGGGACAACACAGGAAGAGAACTAACCATGGGTCGAGAGGCGCTAGGTGAAATGAATGAGAATGGAGAATTGTTTGCAGAATTCTGCGCATTCAACGATTTGGTGATTGGAGGCAGTGTGTTCAGGCACAAAGATATCCACAAAGCGACATGGATTTCACCAGACGGACACACTAAAAATCAAATCGACTTTATCTCAATCTCAAGAAAATGGAGACGCAGTCTACTTAACACAAGGTCAAGAAGAGGAGCAGATGTAGGTTCAGACCACTATCTAGTGCAAGGAACCTTCCAAATCAAGTTGAAAGCCTTCAAGGAAGCTGGTGATAGACCTCAATTCAAGTACAACACTCGGAAACTGAAGGATGAAACTACAAAGGAGATCTTCAAGGCAGCCATCAAGACAAAATGGGAGACATCGAGGAAGATCCCTGAAGAAACCTGTGTGGAAGAACACTGGAAGTCTTTGAAAGCTATGTGGAAAGAAACCTGCACAACAGTATTAGGAAGGAAGAAGAAAGAAGACAAGGAATGGATCTCGACGAATACCTGGAAGCTGATAGAGGAGAGGAGGATGGTGAAGCAGAAGATAAACCAGTGCAAGGATGCTCAACGACAAGAGGAACTGAGCACAATGTATAAAACACTGGACAAAGAAGTGAAGAAGAGTGCACGCAAAGACAAAAGACACACCTACGCACACTGGCAAGTGAAGCAGAACAGGCTGCAGGTAAGAGAGACCTGACGACATTGTATCAAATAACCAGGTTGCTATCAGGGAAGAGACCAACACAGATGAAACCAATAAAAGATGAAGAAGGAAATTTAATTACAAAAGAAGAGAAACAGAGGAAACGATGGGCCGACCACTTCAAGAAGCTCTTGAATCGACCACCACCACCTGCACTTCGTCCAGAAATACCACCTGCAGCCGCTGAATTACAAGTGAACTTAAATCCCCCAACGAAAATGGAAGTCCTGAACGCCATAAAGCTACTGAAATGTGGGAAAGCAGCAGGACCAGATGGAATACCGCCAGAAGCACTGAGAACAGATGCAGAGACAACAGCGGACATGCTCACACCACTATTGCAGAAGGTGTGGAAGGAAGAGAAGGTACCTGGCCATTGATTGGAAGAAGGGTTACCTTGTCAAACTGCCGAAGAAGGGAGACCTCAGTGCTTGCAAGAACTGGCGCGGAATCACTCTCCTCTCCACCCAAGCAAGCAAAATATTAAGCCGCATCATCCTGGAGAGGCTTAAAGATGCACTGGATTCAAAACTGCGACCGGAACAGGCAGGCTTCAGGAAGTACAAATCATGCACGGACCAAATTGCAACGCTTCGTATCATCATAGAACAGAGCATAGAATGGCAATCAGCTCTCTACCTCAACTTCATCGACTTTGAGAAGGCCTTTGACAGCGTCGACCGAGAAGTAATTTGGAAACTGCTTCAATACTACGGAGTACCGCAAACCTTTATCCGCCTCATTCAACAACTATATGAAGATGCCACATGCCAAAGTAATTCACAATGGGAAGCTCAGTGATGCTTTTGAAGTGAAGACATGAGTGAAACAAGGTTGCCTACTATCCCCCATGATATTCCTGATTGTGGTGACTGGACTGGATCATGCAGCAAACAGTAGGCAGCGAGAAGAGGGGGATACACTGGACGGCGGAAAAGAACCTAGAAGACTTGGATTTCGCCGATGACTTATGCCTAATGTCACACAAACTTGAAGATCTGCAGGCAAAAACTAACAAGTTGATAGAAGAGGCAGGCGAAGACGGGACTTCAGGTGAATATAGAGAAGACAGAAGTGATGAAGATACCGCACCACCACCATCAACAACAACAACAACAAACTGCAATCACCGTCAACGGGAGAAACTTGAAGGAAGTAACCTCCTTCACTTATCTAGGAAGCACTGTTTCAACTACAGGCGGGACGGACGAGGACGTCAAAGTCAGAATCGGAAAAGCAAGACAGGCGTTCATTAGCCTGAAACCAGTGTGGAGATCTTCTGCACTCAGCATGCGGAACAAGATACGGATTTTGAACACCAACGTCAAGTCAATGCTCTTGTATGGCTCAGAGACTTGGCGCGTCACGAAAGGTATTTCCAATAAACTACAGACATTCATCAACAACTGCTTACGCTCGCTACTGGAGATCAGATGGCCAGAAAGAATAAGCAACCAACCAAGAACCTATCACGCAACAAATATGCAGGAAGAAGTGGAGATGGATTGGCCATGCACTGAGAAGGCCGACTGAGGACATCACGCGTCAGGCCAGTCCCTCGAGTGGAATCCCCATGGGAAGCGACGAGTTGGACGTCCGAGGGTGACATGGAGGAGGCCGTGCGAGGAGGAAATGAGAGGTTGTGGGCTGTCATGGGACCAGGTTCAAAAGATCTCAGAGAACAGGATGAAATGGAGACGTGCTACTGAAGCCCTATGTTCCACTAGGAACCCAAGGGACTAATAATAATAATAATAATAATAATAATAATAGTTCCTCTTATCAGTAAAATGATAACAAGCAACATGTTCATCACAGTTTAAGAAAAATATTTTTATTTTTAAACAGTCTGAGACGGTTTAACTGATGATGAAAATACTGATAGCAGTCACGAAAACAGCTATTGGTTTCACATCAAGAAATTAAGAATGAACAAGCTGTTAATTAGGTGCTCAATAGTTGTAATACATAGGAAAGCTGAAGAATTGTCATTTGATTGATTGCTCACATTAGTTATGCAAGGATAACCCACTACATACCATGGGCAGGTCTATTGTGAACATGATGACTGAACAATTTCCAGTGCAGATGTCCCACTTTAATTAATTATAAATACGACTGTGTAGCTTGATAATGAAACTGTTGGAAAAGAATTATTTTTTGTTGAGGTTTTCTGAGATAGCTGCTGTTTGAAAGACTGGTATTATTGCTGCGGGATGGTGATTGGAGGCAAAATGAAAACCAGTGACCTCCAAATTGTAGAAAAAAAAAGTTAATCAAAGAGAAGGATCATTATTTACTAGCAAATAAATACAAAATTAAATCATACAGCTGCCCATTTTAAACGCAGTTGAGGTACGAAATACTTTTCAGGACACAAGTTTAGATTGTTCAGACGAATCTTCATAAATTTTGATGTATAGGAAAGTTAAATTCTTACTACATGCTTGGACAAACCAAGAAAGAAATGATTTGTGGAACGAAATGACTTCACTTTATTTCACTAATATTCATTAGCTCTATACAACCTAAAATTTCACCGAGGTTATTTGAAATCCAAATTTCTTGTTTCGTTTTGCTGACTGGTTTCAATCTAACTGATAAACTACTTGCTGACATATAGGAAGTGCTGATTTCCTTCTAAAACTAAGAACAGATAGTGGCTACCAATGGAACCCATAACCTGCTTTGATGAACTGAAAGAAAGAAACGAGGTTCGCAAATCGTTGTTTACAGTATGATGGTGATTGGAAGAAATTGGAAAAATGGGAATTACATATCTTAATCAAGATGAATGATTATTTATGGATGATCAGATCGATATTTCCAGATCTGTGGGAAAGAAAATTGCTGCTTTTCGGTACAAAGGTTGTTCAATTTCAGTTAAGCAACTACCTGTATTGATGGATTGATGGATTTACCGAAGCTTAGCCACTAGAACGTATTCTAGCTGATATATTAATGACTTAGCTTGAGCGTAAGCTTCTCGAATTAGCCGTCAAACAAATATAACATCATCTTGGTTATGTTTGCAATAATTCTGTTTTTCGTAACAATATAGAGTGACTCTGATGACTACCCTAACAAATACTGGGATAAACAACCAGTGTGGTTAATTTCACTTCGAAAGTTACTTTTTTACAAACTGAAGAACCTGACTGGTTATTCTATTTCTCTGTTTATCAGAAATGTCACAATGAAATAGTATCATTTACTTGAGAACGTTTCGGAGGTAATTTATTGTCCATATTCATATCATGTGATTCCACATCTTTGAAACAGTTTGTATAGTTCTAATTTTTTCTAAAACCATCCAATTTACGTGAGATTTAGGAAGTGATGAATTTGAGCTACCAATGTTGGATTGCAAGATTAAACGAAAATAAGATGGAATTTTAGTGATTAGTGTCTATAGGAAACCTTGCCATTCGAATCCCTACTAAATCTTCAAATCATCTCATCCCATCTCAGTTAAATTAGGCTTAGTAAGTGCATTAGTAATAGAGCAAAAAAGCTTACTAGTAGGCCATAAAATCTATGACAAGAGATCAGGTGCATAAAAACTATTTTGCGTGTTAATAGTCACCCCTCTAATTGCTAAATGAATTCATAAGAAATCAAAATGTTAATAGTAGTAGTGGTAGTAGTAGTACTAACACGTCTTATTAATAATAGTTCTACTAATGACAGTAATAATGGTGACAGGGTTGACTGAGAATTCAAAGGTTCTGATGCGTCACCATACAAAGAAGACAACTCAAAAGCGTTACGAAGGATTCTCAATAAGGTTGTGATTTAAGTGGCATTTAAACCAACAAACTCACCTAGAAACAAACTTTGTAGGTTAAAAGCTCCTGTTGATCCGATTGGTTGACTGAGTTTTTTGTAATGATTGTATTGCAGGGTTAGAGACATAAGTCAAAGTAGTCGAACAGGGTCAGTTAAAATAACAGAGCACAAACATTTAAGTAAATCAAGATTTGTAGATCCTAATAAGATAAAACATTTAGAGAGAATCTCGGCTATAGCTATGCATGCAATTTCACATACTCAAACAGTATGGTGGGATAAAGTAACAGTACTGAAAGTTAACTTAGTTGGATGAAGGCAGAGATTGGTAACCGGGTCTTTGTTTATCGAATCAGCACCATTTACATGTAACAGAAATGATTCTGCACTATTCCCAGATATATGTAAAATTCTACTACCCTTATCTTCATAAACAAAGAGATCAAAATTACAAATAAATAAACTGTGTCTCAGTGTCGTTGGGCTACATGATATGAATATGGACAATAAATTGTGTTCGAAACGTTATCTAGTAAATGATACTGTTTCCCAGTGTGACATTTCTAATAAACAGACCAAAGTGGGATAAAAATCTATCACGGTGCCCAAGTTCTACTCCGATAATAAATTTGTTGGTTCATTCCTTATTACTGTGGTGTTTAAATTCACTCACAACATGTGCTTTCAACGAAGTCCATCCTAATATCCAGCGTCTTCCCGAAGAATGCCAATAAGCATGAAGGTTGGGTCCAGGGCTTTTGCTAACTGACTCTTATTATGTGACACGGAAATATGATAGATGCAAACTGACATCACTTAACCTGGTAACTCCACTAAAAACATAGTCGAAGGACTTCAATGAGTGTTAAGCTTAAAAAGCTAGACAGCTACATGAGTTGTCCACTGATGGCCAATTCACAAACCAGTTTTTTCACCTGACATTTAAGGGAGATGAGATACCAGGAAGAACCGATGGGTGGACAAGAGATGCACTGAAGGAAGACTTCATTTCTGTTAGGCTAATATGAGTTTACGACGCTAATTGCTCCGTGAGTCAGTCCCCAGAACATGATTACTGTCCTCATTTCACTTTTAAAGACGTTTACCAATTCACGTGTATTTATATCAGGTAGTACACAGGAAGAAGTGGTAAAGAGTATATAATCGATTTTAGAAGCAGTGAGGTAAATACATGTGAATCACTGACATTGGTTTATTGTCCAATGTCAACTAGGCGTCCAAGTATCAAACTTCTTGTTGATCCCATTCAACCTTCTCTCAACTATAATATATAATATTTAAGAAAAAAAGCGAAACAGTTACCTAGTAATATGCTACACGTAAGTGGTTCCACAGAAGTAGTCAAACTTGAGAATGCACACATAAAAGGTGGTTCTAGACACTGGTTTTATTTTGTGAACTCAATAAAGATAGAGTGAAGAGGAGTCAACATGGCAGCTGCAATTAATAAGAGACAATTCAGTGAAGCAAATTTTCTTATCGACGAATCATTTTCAAAAGTTAGACATCGTAGTCATAGTTACAACAAAATACATATCAACCAATATCTAATGGGTCATCAGAAACGGTCAACAAAGTCACAAGGTGATAACGGCTAAGAGGTCAACTCAACGTCGTCAAGACTTCCTTACAGGATTATGGTAAGTAAACAAAGAAATGAATAAACTATCTTATGGAGATTACAGACAAGGCAAAATTAGAGACTGAATATACCTCTTTTGAACGCAAAGATTACGGTGTTACTCCTGGATTGCCAAAGCCTTCACCTTGATGAGGTAGCACATAAAAACTCCCTTCGACATGTTGAAATTCACTCCACTAATAAATCTGAAAGAGGTCTTTTTCGGAGCACAGTGACTATAGTTAACCAAACGCTCAAGAACCGAACTATTGATGGCTCTACATTGTCCTTTAGACAGCCATACTGGATAACGTTTGGAGATGCATTTGGAAACAACACGCTTTGTGTCGCCTATGTAACCAGGTCCTCAAGTGCAAGTGAATTGGTAAACACACATAGAGGTGGCGAAAAGTGACATTTTATCCTCTACACATTCTTAAATCAGATGTTGGCTAGAGAAAACAGCACGAAACTGGACGGAAAAGAAGGTCTTCGTCAGTGCTTTGCTCAGTCAAGTCTTCAATATCTTTGCCAACGTATCACCCTTAAGTCCAATATTCATAAACAGTGTCTTCTTCGAAATTCTTAGGCTTCCTGTCCTTTCCAATGAATCTTGAAGGATGACCACTCTCGATTAACACTCTCCAAAGTACTTCCAGTCCCTCATTTACTGCATCATGCGTACAAACTCTTCCTATTCTTGTGCACAGTGAATGAATTAGATTTCTTTTCCTTATTAGTGGAACCTAGCTTTAAAAAAGAGTATGTTGTCTATTCCAGTTTTTTCTGAAGACCGATCTTTTTAGGGAGCCATCATGTCTTCTAAACAGAATGTCCGAGAGGTGGAATTCTGATATTTTTCAGTTACATGGTAAATTTAGTTGACTCGCAGCATTCATTGAACTTCGTAATATTTCTTCAAGGCTACTATACTCTTCACAGATGATGAAAGTGTCATACATATACTTCTTATATAGGTGGAATTTTGTCGATCAGTGAACTCAGTTGAGGAAGGAAGGGAGTTTTTATGTGCTACCTCATCAAGGTGAAGGCTTTGGCAATCCAGGAGTAACACCGTAATCTTTGCGTTCAAAAGAGGTATATTCAGTCTCTAATTTTGCCTTGTCTGTAATCTCCATAAGATAGTTTATTCATTTCTTTGTTTACTTACCATAATCCTGTAAGGAAGTCTTGACGACGTTGAGTTGACCTCTTAGCCGTTATCACCTTGTGACTTTGTTGACCGTTTCTGATGACCCATTAGATATTGGTTGATATGTATTTTGTTGTAACTATGACTACGATGTCCAACTTTTGAAAATGATTCGTCGATAAGAAAATTTGCTTTGCTGAATTGTCGTTTATGATTTTTCATTATCTAATGGGATATTTTGATAGCTGCAGTTCTCAAGTTTTATCACAATACTGGGTTCATTGATTGTGGGGATAAGAGAAACACGTATTAGCGTAAAGTTGGTAATGAAAAGCTAATGAATGAATACTTATTCCCCCAATTTTTGCTTTTTAAATCCTTAAATGCAAATTGCTACATTGTTTAAGAACAAATGACATCTCTTTTACAAAAATTTCGAGGTCCTGGAATCTACAATAGCTTACGAAAGGTTTTAAGGATGAAACATTAAGATTGATTTATTCAATCAAATCATTAATCCACGTGTATTTTCACTTACGTTTTGTTAATATCTCTACCAAACCCATTTAGGAGTAGACAGTTGTTTTATAACTCTTCAGAAGTGAAGATAACAGCCTGTTTTATTCCAAGTAGCATTGTTCCGTGTACCTAGAATTCAGCTCAGTTCCTCATCTCCACCTTAATTCCCTTAACAGTTAGCTTAGTCGTCATCAAACTATCCTCACAGTTTTTCCTAATGAAACATATTAATGGTGCTAAATTGTTCATTATCTTTATTTACAACCATCGAATTAGGATTTACTTACAACCACATGCATGATAAAAGCTACCCATAGGACTACTAAATCGCACTAATGTAATGAAATAACGACAAAATTATTTTCTAAGCCAATGGCCATTACATCCAGTTTCAAGTCCAAATATGTTAAATATTTACATAAATTCAAAGTAGTTTTATGGTCAGAATTACATCAGTTTTAGAACCATTCGAAATAGGAGAGCACTTGGCAGCTATTTCGAAATAAATGAGGAAGCATCACAGGTGCCCATTGTAATTCAACTACTGTTTGCTGTTTGTAAGTTGCTGGCTTCAAAATAGATTAACTAGCATTCAAATAGTAATCTTTGATTAGTTTCCACTGACGCATGTATTAGAACTGATCAGTAACATTCCGTGTTTGAACTTCATAAAATATTCTTGTTTTACAAATATGAAAGAAAATAATAACTGCTACTGTAAAGTCAGTAACAGTAGATGTACCATGTAGTGAAGTTAATTTCGCATTCTTGAGTGGTCTTCGAGTATCGAATAGAAAAAACAGCAATCGTACGCTTCACACTTGAAATTATAATGCTTGAAGTGTTTTTCATCTTTATTCATTTCACCAACTGTACACTTTAAATAAAGTAAGGACAGCATGTTTCGAAAGAATGAAAGATATACAGATATTCTTTTCATGTACATGTCCACTTCGCACCATATGCACAGAGCCTAAAGTAGTTGAAAGAAGCCAGTGACTAAAGAGGGTGAATAATAGTGAATAAAGTCGTTCAGATCGAAAAGTTCTAATGATCATATTCATTCAACGTTTTAATAATCAGATTTTCGCTGAAATACATAAAAGAAATTGAAAAACTGAATAAAATATGGATGATAAGTTCACAGTAAAAATACAAGGTCAAATCATTTTTATCATGGTACATATTGAAAAAAGAGGTTTGAAAGAAAAAATTAGAAATTTTTGCGTCTAATAACAAAATCAATGGTTTCCACCTAAGTTACACACATACAAGTGCTCCCTTTAAAAATAAAAAAATGAATGTCATTCGTCATGTACCAGTTGTGTCTGTGAATCATCATGCGCTAATATTTTTCTATTGGTTAGCCATCTTGAAATGTTGACGTTGCTCCTCGTATGCCCCAAAATTTTCGTACAAGAAAGTTTAAACTTGTCTTTTGCAACCTAACACATTTGTCGCATATGATAGTGGGGATCATGATCAGAGTTTAGACTTAACAAACCAGTATGTCATAAAGTTGACGGAGTTGCAACGAAAAGAAATTGAAGCTTCTTCCAGATGAATAACTCAGAATCAGAATGAATATGTCGAAAGGTGATATTGAGGAAGCAACAGAAACACACAGTTATGCATATGTATTATTTTATCAGTACGAATGATAAAAATTCGAAAATCCTTTAAGGACATGTGGCCAAACCAAACTACTTATATATTCGTGCAGATAAAAGGGTATATGGCCTAGAAATTGCGAAATGACAAAAACGATGGTTGCAGACAAGAGAAATTTTTCTTGTAGACGAAGTCATTTACTAAACCATACATTCGTGAACATACATTAGAAAGGGTAGAACATTTCAGAATTACTTCCCATCAGGAATCAAAGTATATGGAATAATGGAAGGAAGTTACATGAGGCAAATGATGGTTTAGGGCAGTTAAATGAACAAGGGATGAAGAAACAAATATAGCTACTTAGTACATGGGATATCCAGAACAGTCAAGGTTTAATGACGACTGTGGCAAAAACAAAGATTTGAAGTGTTTTCTATGAGCACATGGCCTTGGTTTGAACTTCTGGATGGCTAGTGCATCAGCTTTACCCAAATGCCTTGATCTCACTCACTGTGAGTGTCTTGACCGAACTCTGTAGAGGATTTTGAAAGAGTTCTCAAGAAAAGATGAGTGAATTGAATTCGAAGATGTTCTGTTAATGAGCTGAAGATATATTTCCATCCTGCCTTTGCTGGTCAGGCTAGGTAGTTTTCTCGAGCATATCCTACACACGGCCGATATACTCAGCTCCACAGGAGCTAATAAACTGCTATAAGTACATTGATATGGCCGAATGCATCAGCTTGTCTTTCACACACTGTTTCACTTATAGATCTTGAGGGTCGTTTCTTGATGGCGGCTGCAGCAATTTTATTTTTGAATTCATAGTTTGGCAGAAGAATCAAGGCATTTGGGTAAAGCTGATGCACTAGCCATCCAGAAGTTCAAACCAAGGCCATGTGCTCATAGAAAACACTTCAAATCTTTGTTTTTGCCACAGTCGTCATTAAACCTTGACTGTTCTGGATATCCCATGTACTAAGTAGCTATATTTGTTTCTTCATCCCTTGTTCATTTAACTGCCCTAAACCATCATTTGCCTCATGTAACTTCCTTCCATTATTCCATATACTTTGATTCCTGATGGGAAGTAATTCTGAAATGTTCTACCCTTTCTAATGTATGTTCACGAATGTATGGTTTAGTAAATGACTTCGTCTACAAAAAAAATTTCACTTCTACGTTGTGAAATATTTGTCATTTGGAAATCCAACTACTCATAAGTAGCTGCATTTCCACCCTAATTATTTAGGTGCTTTCATGCATTCCACATGCGAGAAATATTTCAGGTGTTTTGACTGAAACCAAGAGAAGATTACTAAAGCATATGGTTTGTGGGAAGTTTTATAGATACTGTTTCTTACAGAATAATAAAATGTTTCAACCGACTTTTTTTTGCAAAATAATAGTGAATTCATGAAAGGCACTTTTTAATCGGATTCATATTTATCCTATTCACCTGCATTTTAGAACGATATTTACCAAGCTAATCTGTTGAGCATGTGAATATAAGAGATGCCGAAAATAACTGTGAAACCTAATTCCTGTACTCTATTTTTTGAATTTTGTGCTGATGGTGCTGTCTAGAATGTAAATGAAAGATTCACGATTAAACCATCCAGCTCAGACAACACAAATCATAATCATAATTGTTCCCCTTAGCTACAAATGTTCTCTATCATTTAAAAATAAGTTTAGTTTCTTAGTCTAGTGATTTCAGATAAGGACACTAACTCGAAATGTACAGTGTGCAAAACAAACGAAACATGAGGTAATATATTATCAAGGGAACAAAAATAGAAAGTGGTTGAAAGTAACAGCAATAACGAGTATTCATTGCTTGGAAAACATATTAAGATCTGAGACACAGCAGTGAGCACCACCGCTTAATGATAATAATAAGTAAACGGAAACTTAACGAGTGAAATGGAAGAAATAATAATATATCAATTGGTGCTACAGATAACGATTGTGTAAAAAGTAGGACTCGTTGAATCGGTAATTTGTGGTAGAAGTCATCAACTGAATACTCTATCTACTTGATTGTACATATCATGACAATATGACCTCATAGCAGTGAGCTTTATGGAATGAGTGTGAGGTAGACAATGGTAAAACCGAAAGAAAATATAGGCTTGTACGAATAGTTATGGTTGCATAATCTTGTGATCATAACCATGATAGATTAAAGCTAACTACCATTTCCTTCTGTACGCAGATGTTTGTTTCAGTAATCCTTACCTCATGGTCAGCTGGAGTTGCCAGCACTTAGCTGTTTCGTTATCTCCTGAAAATTGTAGAGGACTAGGAACCACCACCACTACCCTGTCCGTAGTTCACCATATCTTTTTGTATGGATTTCGACTGAGTTTTCTTTCCTTGATACCTCAAATATCAAGGTAGATGCTCGACCACTCGGGTAAACAGGCACCACTTCGTACATCCTAAGCATTTGTTTCTACAGACACATCCAAACTTATACACATGTTCTAGAGTGCTGAGTATTGAAAACCAGTTTTCGCTGTAGCAAGCATTTGTTAGTACCCAGGGTTATGGGTTCAATGGCACTGTGAGCTTCATTATTGATTTTTCAGTCTTTATGTGACTAAGTTAAGAAATTTATCGTCTTTAAAACTCATTGAGCTAATATAGGCCGGCTTTCTTGGTACCTCAAAAATCTTTATTTTGTCTTATGCACACTTCATATTTGTTGATGAGGCATTCTTCACATTCGTTCATGGCTTGAATTTTTTTTGAATGCCTTTATCTCATACTAAATAATGGTGTCAGAATCGGCTTTCATGGCTCTAGCAAACATCATTCAGATCACATTCTGTTTACGTTACATCGAAATCAGAATCTTTAAGAAAGGTAATGTCCCATGTTTTTCTAAAAATGCGAAGACATCTAAAGATGTGATGAAACCATTCTTTTCATACCCTTCCATAAAGTGAAAATTATGTGTTATGAAATATAGCTCTTCACTGGCATTCCTTTCAGAAATATGTTCCTAAATCCAATAAAGATTCCCTATATGTACCACTGGGTAGCTATAGCTACTGCGTGAAGTACTTTGAGCTACAATTCTCCAGTTTTCGAAGACAAATCAGCTAAATAAGGTCCCCAATGGCTTTTCATTACAGTGTTATTGATCTACCGAAATAGCTGTTAAAATGGACTGAAAGTAAACGTTCCTGGTAAAGATTTCTCAATTATCTCTGCAGGACAGGGATATTATCAGCTTCCTGAGTACGAAGTCATTGATCTCATCAACTGGGACGTTTGTGAAAAGAGGTACAACACGAAATAAGACAACAAGCAGGAACGTACAGTTTAAATTTGTGACAATCCAAACAGTTTGAAAAGGATCACAAAGGTGATGTATTCCAAGGAGATTCAATGACTCAGGAGGCGGAGAGAGACGAAAACCAGGCTTCTACTTTTTCAGGGTCCTGATAGTATTTTTACGGGGTATTCTTTTTCAGTGATCTGCTAATGACATCACTTGTTTCACTTCCCTAGCTATTCGTAGTGGATTGAAGAAAATGATTATCTTCATAATGTCAAGCAGCTAAAACCGAATGGAGATTACTTAAAGTTTTCCGTAACTTCCAATTTGAATTAAATATAAGAATCCATGATCAAGGCTAATCTCGTGCAATCTCGGCATCATTAAATTTCAATCATGGTCAAAATGGGTCTGCATTTCCAGTTTGAGATCATCGCTAGAGGTTTTTATCCCCAAATTAACAAAATTCCAAAGAGATTCGAGTCTTTTCACACAAATAATACCACCACATCGTAAATGATCACTGTTGACACCATATTCGCCCTGGTCATAAAGTGAGTCTCAGCACTACTAATCAGCTAGACTTAGAGAAAATACCTTCAAAAATATTTTTTCTGGCCACGCTTGAAGCCTTTACTAGCATGAAGATTTCTCACATAGCGATAGTCAAACTTTATTCACTCTGGCTTTTCAAAGATGACTTATCAGTACTTCACACTACATAAATTACTAATAGTTGACTAAAAGTTCCGAAAAACGCTTAAATCACATGTCCAAGAAATCGTGGTCACCTATGAGAATGTGTAAATATTCCCACGACTGAATTTGAGAGTCATTGTTGATCATGTTGCCAATGGAAAATTCAAATATGAAGTGTCACGTGAGCACATCGAATTTCAACTATATTCAGAGTGGAAATATGTGCACTATTGTGATCGAATGTGAACGATTAGCTGACCCTATAGAATGCTCACTCGCATGTGGGAACTTGATCACACCATACCATTCAAAACATGTGAATTATCTGGAGTGCTTTTTAATCCCGATGAATGAGAGGTGACACGTGGCCTGATAAGGTGATTTGAGATTTTTTGAAAAAGATGCGATGATTTTGATGTTTTAAAATATGATCATATTGGATTGTGATATAAACAGAAATTGAATAGTGGTTGCCTTTGTCAACAGTGTTTTACGTTCATTTGTCCTTCGTTTCAGGATGATTATTTCATTAATTCAGTGATAACATGATTCTGTCCTCTAGTTTGCTCTATCCTTAAGTCCGAAATAGAACTTTTCATACTCCTCGTACTCACCCGTTATCTTATTTGACAGATTTGAAAACGAAGTATAAGATACAATACAATACAAGATAGGGCTATTATAAATAGCCATGCCTTTTAACAGTATGGTTATACCACGAACAGTATTCAGTTAAGTTTCTCATTATTTTTGATGGAAAGTGGATGCTATTTGTTACAAGGATGCGATGAAACAATAATGCAGTCATGTCAGTGTGATTTTTTGTTGCATTCCACTTCAAAATGCTTCAGGCAAATGGGGAATGGGTCGATTTAAATTGAACTTCTGCTCTTTCCTTTTTGCTCCAAATTACATTTCTCTAAATTAAAATACATCCTAGGTTGGCTGTTTGTTTTGCCAAAACTACTCCGAGTATTGACAATCACTCTTAAGAATTTCATCATTTACAAGCAGTTAGGCCGTTGGGATGTCATGTCTTTGTTTTTAGTTATTCTCGTTATGTTCCTTTGTTTTTCATTCTCTCTCCTCTCTCGTTTCATGTTTTGAACTTGAAGTTTTTCCTAATTTGCCTGTCTTTGTTTCTTGATCTGTCTTATGTAAATGTTTACGTTCAATCTTTTCAATATCAAACGGACTTTTCATTTATGAAAATTCTGTTCATTAGAGCTATTCAATGGGCTACCCAGTGAATAAAATGTACATCTTAACAACTCAGTTTGCTACTAGTGATTGCTTTTGGTATAGATGAACATTCATCGGTCTTTATTCATAATTTGGCATGATGTTTAGTTTTCATAGGTACTGTCACGTACTTGAAATGTTGTTATACATCTTCGTTCTTACCTTCCTTTTGCTTCTTCTCTAGTTATTTCCACTGAATTTTGTCAATTAATTTCTTTGTTTCCTCTCATATATACTGCTGACAGTTTGATGTTAGCATCCATCTATTGCTTGTTCATTCTTCACTTTCATTCTATCTCACCTTTTTGTCTAACTTCGAAAAATTAAAGATTTTTAATTCATGATGCATTTCCTTATGAATATTGTAACTCAGGCGCAAGTAAAGCAGTTTAAAACACTCTTCTTCATATCAAACATGAGAACCTGTTGGTCTAAATATGTTAGAACTAACTGATAACAATGGAGAACTCTGAACAAGGTAGAGTTTTACTGAGTAATATTTTCATTATCTATCCTTGTAATTCAACTCTGCATTCTGTCCTTATAAGAAAAATTCATTTTCTAAAAATATTCAAACGATAGTCAACTTTGGAGATTTATAGGTTGCAATATTTCCCAACTTCATTTTGCGTTTATAGATTATTAAAGGTCTCATTGATTCAGCCTACTGTAATTGCAGAAGTTCTTTTGCTAGACCACATACGTACCACAATGTCTTGAAGGAAACTTTACTGATTGCGCAATAGCTTGCTATTACCACAAGTCACTTGCCCATCCATTGATAACTTTGTTTAATTCTACAATCCACTTCTCAATTTTACGAGTGGTGCCAGTTTATGCGTCTATACATGGCCTAGTAATAAAAGCAAACACAAGAAGTAATGTAAAAACTTTATTGTTTTGTAATAAATAAAAAAACGTGGATTGTATTGTTACATTCACAAGTAGAGAATCTCAGTTTTATTGAATAAGGTTAATCAGTATACCATTCAGTTTGATACAGATGAAATTAGCAATCTGAAAAGAAAAACAAGATTTAAAATATCTAGTCGACATTATTATTTCACGTGAATAATATATAATTATAGCCTTGGACGGCTTCCGTTCAAAATTACAAGTCTAAAGCGGTTTTATCGCTTGAGCCTTATATTCCTGAGGATGACAGCATGACGTGTCATTCTGCTCTCAAGTACTTGATTCAAAATGAAATTTAAAAAATATTTTTTCAGGTGATCTCTACCTATGATGAAAAATCATTAATACTTACCACACGTGCAATACTCTTCACAAATATATCTTAAAAATTATCTTCATCTTAAGCATAATACGTATCCTCATAGTTATAGCTTCCTCTTATCAAAAATTTACGTGAACTAGGCGAATTCGACAAGTTCTTTCACTAAACATCCTGTGAAAAACTCTGAGATAAAATAGCATGTTGTGACAGTAACCATTAAATTTCCTGCTGAATTCATATCAACTGTCAACACAAATACTACAACTTTAAAACACTGCTTTGTTATTTCCAAAATGCGTATAAAGTCTCCAGTATGAGTCCACAACTAGTAGGAAGCTTCGAGTGCAAAATGCATAAATTAACATCTTTTAGATACTCAATTTCTACAGCGATATTATCAGGTTGGGAAGTATAATTCGTAACTATTTTTGATATGCTTTATTCTCAAAGGGAGTACAATCGTCTCCACTACCCAATGACCCAATTTGTGTTATTTTCTCACAACTTTTCTTGCCAACTAGCAGTGTTATTAATCCAGTTGAGTTTAAAAGCTTACACAACTTAGCTACGCATGAACAAACTTAGTCATCTTGGATATTAGTAGGACAGAGTTTTCAAGAATCTGAATTCATTATTGTTTCATAACATATCAAATGGCAACAGAGGGAATTGCAAACAGTCACTTAGAAAGCATCTATCATTGTATATTTTTTATCTTTGAAATATATCCTGTTTTGTGAAGAACAAGAACAGCAATAGTTATTTAAAAAAGATAAACGTATTTAACTATGTAAATAACAATTGGATGCATAACCTAAAGTAGCAAGGGATTACTCGCTGTAGTCTTTTACAATATTTGTATACTTTCAGAGAACCCTCAATACACTTATGATTTTCTTTACAAGTATTCATACTTCTGTTTCAGTGCTGTCAGTGTTCTAATCCTATTTCTAGTAATTAAAAGTTTTCATTCAAAATGTCATAGTTCTTTTTTTATCCAGTACAATGAAAATTATAGATAAAAAACTTGTTCTCTACCACGGTTCCGAAGTTCTGCTTTTATATAGATGAAAACGTCTCTTGTCTAAGTTTTCTTAAATCTGTCAGTATAAATGTTATATTTTCGAGTTAGACTCTTTTGTTTTCTGAAATTTGAACATTATCTGTTACTTGAATTTCGATCGAAAATTTTAATTTAATTTAGTGGAGATAGCAGTATTTTATTCCTCTCACCGATGAAAATGTAAAAATCACTCACCAAGATTGATAAGCATTTATGCAAAGCACTATGATTATAAACAAGGATTCACTTTTCAGTCAAGATTTCTGTTATAATTGGTGCTGCTAAAAATAAAGTGGAAAGCATATTAAAGTTGAACCACTATTCAGTACTAAAAATATGCATAAGTATTCTTGTGATTAATGCTACTTGGTCGGAGGTGAGCAGCAGAAAGCCCTAGACCGAAGCTTTATGCTTCTTGGCACTTCTCAACAAGGCGTGTCTGCAAACTCTAGGGAACTGGTGTCTTCTGTGAGATATGAACCCGCATCAACCAGTGTTGCTGTTAGGGACGTTACGACTGAGCTATTCGGGATGGGACAGAATTCCTATAGGAATAGGTCACATACACTAATTGATCATTGCAGAGTAACCAATTTCATATTGTCTAGTTCTGAATCCTGACCAAATTATATCGGTCATTTGCAATGTATGTCTGATGGTTGATATACTTTTACCACTTATTTTCGCAATACACTTTCTTCATACTTGATGTTTTCACTGGTGATTACTTAAATGAAGACTGAGTCAGAATGTAAACATCTTAAGTGGTTTCTAACTTCAGGATAATTGTCTGTCTCTTGAAATAGCTGGAATGAGCTGAAACCAAATAAAGACATTTGAATGTTTCCTAATTAGTAGCCTAAAGTAGTTTACATAATAAAACAGTAGTGATAATAGGGACAAACATGAAGCGTCATACGCTTATTAATTGGTATTCGTTAGCGACTCAAAAAGCTAAACTCCAGTGTATACATTTACACATAGTGAAATCAGGACTAGAGAGAATTTCATGGTTATATACTTAACTAATATCTTAAGTATTTGAAGTGATAAGCATACTGGAAGTTCTTATTTAGGTTCTTTAAATGTTTCAATATTATACAAAGAATATACAAGACAGAATTTATTTATTCTCTAGTTAAATAGTGAATTCCTAAACATAATTTCAGAAATTAACCAGAAAGATTTAAAAGCCTAAGCTCCAATTAACCGTTCGTCCCTCCAAATTTAAATCATTATTATTATTTATTATTATTTTCCCTTGAGTTCCTAGTGGAACATAGGGCTTTAGTAGCACGCCTCCATCCCACTCTGTTTCTATAGTCTTTTGAACCTCACTCAACGACTGCCAACAAGCTTTCATTTCTTCCTCACATGATCTCCTCTATGTCACTCTCAGCTGGGACGCCCAACTCTTTCCCCTTTGGATTCCACTCGAGGGCCTGGCGCGTGGTGTCCCCAATCGACCTTCTCAGTGCATGTCCAATCCAATCCGTCTCCACCTTCTTCTGGATATCTCTTAGGTGATGGGCTATTGGTTGGTTCGCTGCCCGACCAGAGTTCCTTGCTGCTTACTCTTATTATTCTGGCCATCTGGTCTTCAGTATCGAGGGTAGGCGGCAGCTGTTGATGAATGTCTGTAGTTTGTTGGAAGTACTTTTCGTGATGCGCCAAGTTTCTCAGCCATATAGGCAAACATTTTAAAATTACACATAACTACAGTCATGTGAGTGCATACGTATCTTTGGCGAATGATATGCAGATCATGATATCTGAAACAATAGATATATTCCTTGTAAATAAAAGTATATTTTTTAGCTCATCTGTAAACTTGTTACCGTCACGGTTTCTCGGCAAAATCATGACAATAAAGGATTTAGGCTGAGGTGCTTGACCTCTCATTGAAATACATTGACTTTATTTCTGTTTACTGTCAACAAAAAGTATAGAGAAGCAAAATAGTGATTACTTATCTGGAAGTACAAGATTCCTAATGTATCTCGATTAGATCATATTCTCGATCATGGTAGGCTCAATTGTCCTTCATAAGAAATAGGCTGCTGTCTTCCAACCAGTAAAAGGTTTAAAAACAAGGGCTAACAGCTTCTTATGAGCCACCAGAAAACACTAAACAGAAGCATATTTCGAATGATTTTTTCATAAATATAGATGCATGTATTGCCTGAGGAACCAACTTACCGTTGGCGATATGATGAATGATGATATCTAGATGAATACGTCTAGATATCAGATCAATGCTACAAGACAATACTTGAAAGGTTTCTCTTGGTATAAGTAAGTTAGACTACTGAAGTAGTTCAAATGTTTTCGGTGCAATAAAACCCATACCATGGAAACCAAGAAAAACTGCGAACAATTGCTAAGTGTTTTTTGATCATTTAATAATTTATCTATCGCACTCAATATTAACAGGTTAACATTTTTATTGTTAAAAGTGAAAAGTACATTTAATTTCGGAAAACCTAATGATAATGCTGTTCATGTCTTATGAACCATTTTTATTCTCAGTAGATTTCCGATTTTTCTCTATTTTTCTTCATAATCCGCAGAAATATTCAGTTAATTAGTAAGCTAATAGAATCAGTGGTATCCTTTTATGTAGGATCTTTCCACTACAGCACACAAGAATCTCATAACACGGTCTTGAAACACGTTAAGAACCAAGCATTCATAAGATCTTCGTTGACATTTATCTTGAAATGTAGCCTACTATCTGAACAAAATGTATCACTTACTTAGATTCCGAATAACTGCCACTCGACTGACTTTCATGATTAGAATAAGGGGAAGAGTAGCGCGGTTCATTTGATTCTAGGCCATCCCTGCAAAAACCAAATATTGAAATCAGGATTAAGTACACGATGACAGACAGTTTAAGTGATTATAAGGTGATAGTGAACTTTAATGGTTATTGGACTACTATCAACGGATTGTCAATACTCTTCAACCAAAGCCTACTATTCATTTCAAGTAGAGTTGTGCAGAAATAAGCGATAAAAAGATATTTCCATAATCATTATATGTATAAAAAACTGAGGTTGAGAAAATAAGTGAATAACAGCACACACAGAAAAATAATTAGCAGTAAATAAAGAGCCAAAAGATATAGATTGATAAAATACTGACAATTAAGCAGAATAAAAAAAATATTTCGAGCTGATTGTGTTCAAATCAACATTATGCGTTGAGGCGGCTAGCTGTTGGTTTAAAAGCACACCGCATAGCGCATCTGTCTCAGTTGATAAAAGTTCACAATCACCTCAATAAACTTATCTTCTTTACCCGAATGCATAAAAATGAAACTTTTTGTTGAGAATTTGGCGTTATAATGCTGGCTATTCTTTTGAGTATAGCAATTATTCATTTAACATGATAACCTTCGCCATTTGAAAAACTATACTCAATATGTACACGAGCGCCTTTGAGCAAAGAAGATCAATGGACAGATTTCCACTTTTCCCAAGGTTAGCTACGGATTAAATAACTTTAGACAGGTCAAACCTCTCCTAGAAATTATGTTGACTTCCAAATTCATAATAAGAAATAAATTATTTTTTCTGATTGGTCCCTAGCTTAACAGTATTGAAGTTACCCATGCAACAGGAATTCAAAAGACATTTAACAGCAAAGTTAACCACGGCTTGACAAAGAGAAGGCTTGTTTCTGATTGCTTCTGTTTATCACTTGTATACAGACAGCATTTTCATTTGATAGTTTAACCTGTTTTTAAAAATCGTTCCCCTACACTCTTGGAAATTTATAAGCTTTAAATTGTTAATCAATACACTAAGAGTTACATTTAATGGAAGGAAAGTGACTGATTTAAATTTACACCAAATGTTTCAAGTTAACAATAACTAGTTTGTAATCAATAGGAATAACAAAATAAAATTTTGAATATTGACCTTGATTTTACAAATAACTTAAGTTAGAAAGCGAACTTTTTATCTTACTGAAGTGAAAAGAGTTTCAATTCGCATAAATGCTACAATATTTCGCAGATTCAAAATATCATATTCTATTTCAACCATGATACTTCCTCATATATATTATTATGTGTTACCTTTTATCTTTCCACACAGCTTACTTTAACACCTTACACTTCTTCTACTCAATATAATTTCTAGGCTCCAATCTTGAATATTTTTCGAACAGAACGAGGCAAGAAACAGAAATCGTGAAGTAGATTCGTCATATAGTCATTCAATAAAAATATACTGCAGTCAAACACACGTATCACTTTTAATCTTGGACCCTATGAAAATTGTGTTCCTTGAACATAACCTTCATAAATGAATCATCTTATGACACAACTATGAAATGAGTAGGAAGCGTTCTAAAAGTGTTTACTGAAGTTTGGGTGTAGTGTTCTGTTTTAGACTACAATGAGATTTCTCCTAGAATTTTGGTGTAAAACGAAGTGAAATACAGAACATAGCCTTTATATAAGATAGATAAGTACACTTTCCTTTTAACCAACAAACCAATCAGATTCACGACCATGGTAACTCACAAATCTGCATATTTTATTGTAAGGCTTTGACTGAATTCACAGTATGGTGTGAATCCCCTAATACATCTCTAACATACAGACTTTTACTAAGGGGCTGAATATACTGGTTCGCAGAAATTTCTATCATTGCCTTTAAGCTTATCAATTAAATCCCCGTACAGTTGATTAGCATTCATACGACTTTGAAACACATAGTGTTGTTACTATCTGATTTATTTTACCTGCATTTAACCATATCAAAGAATAAGATCCATTATCAAGAAATTACAGAATAAGTCTAACTCGGTAAAATTTTCCATTTAACGAGTACTTTATAAAATTTTCACACAACTTTTTGTGAATTAAAACGTTCTTAAGCCAACAGCTCAGATTAAAATTCGCGGTTTGCAGATAGAAGACTGTAAGGTTGAATTAATCCTTTCTCAGTAAATCTATGTGATTGCGCAGTCCCCTGTTAAATTATACAATTGATGACAGGGACGCTACTTCTTCCTAGATATTCTACATTCAAAACATCCACAAAAGCGAATTGAAAAATTGCCTTCTACATGTTCGTTGTAATTTTGCCAAATACTTTCAAAACATTAACGGATAGAATGTTTATAAGCTTGCGCGTTCCCGCAAGTAACTTTTCTATCTTCAGTTAGATTTTTGGGTGAGACATCGGAAATTACCCTGACTACAGTGAGATGGAAAGTTCTTGGGTGACTTTATTATAGCAAACTACCTACTGGTTTGGAGTACCTTTTTTAGCCTAAACGGTTTCGATACACAGTTACTGATAATCCTTTTTTATAAACATGTATTTCAAAAACATTCTGTTATCAGAGCTATAGCCTTTTAAAATTTTATCTGCTTTCTGGCGCTCAACCTACAACTCTGAGAGGTACTCACATAAATACTTCGGGGGAGGCCCCGGAGCCACTTTACAATGGCCTTTGATATGAAATATAATGGATGTGAAGGGTGATCCCACGAAAATTCTATAAACGTCGCACCTACAGCATAAAAAGGTATAATATTGCACAGAGTATCTGACTTTCCTTGCCATGTCACTCGGGCATTAGTGGGTTAGTTGAAGAAGCGAAAACACTGCTAAATGCCATTTAGAAGGAGTTAGTATCCCGAAAGAATGCTGATGACTGTGATAGCAACGATGTCATTGCATTTGTTGACATACAGTTTGCTATGGAGAACTATGAAAATTTCCTACGACAGACCAAAAGTCGGTCGCTAAGAATATCTACAAGATGTGTTAATGGTGACTTAGAAAAGGGAACGCAAACCTAGATGAAGCGAGAAACTTCAGATTCTCGTATCGCAGAGCTGGCAGACCTAATCTGAAAACTACTGGCTATAAGACTATATCAACTCTCGACGAAAGAAACAGGGTTGGAGCATTGTCACTACTAACTTAGGAATTACATGGTCTGAAGCTCCCATCCATTCCAGTAACCGAATTATTGATGACAAGAGCAAAATGTGAGATGAAATTTCTTTCTCAAGCTATCAGTCTCAAGGTTAATGAACTAAACCTTAATCGGCCTTCCACACCTGACTCTGAAAAAAGCCAGGTGGTCAAAACAAAGCGACACACTAAGAAGCCAGTGATAGTTCTAGAATCAATTGCAACCACTCAGCAGATTAAGGATAATTAAAAACTTTGTGAACGTCTGCGATCTTCTACTAAGATGAAGAAAGTAGGGATCCAGAACCACAAGCTGTTTTAAATAGGAGCTTAGTAGGGTACAAAATTCGGTAAATAAAATATTACCATAAAACACCCTATTGAAGATATATATATAGAATAGGCATGAAGAGGCAATCGCGGTAGTGAGCAGGTTTCGGTTACTTAAAGCCATGTTCAGGTCAGCAAGGAAGAACATAGTATTCTGAAGAATACTCATAAAATTCAAAGAACTGTGATGTTCATCAGTAAAGGTTTGTCTCTTGTCGACTGAATCAAAACGAGGGAGAGAAGGAAAACGGAAATCGTGATTAAAGGCATCAGAAAAAGTTCTAAGAGTGGTGCTTTGTTGATGTGACGCTTTGGAGACAAATGATACCGAAAACTCTATGGACAGGAAGAAGATTCGGTAGTTTTGTCATCTTGTACATGAATTCACATATCTTCCTAAATAAATCAACCGGGCTTAATAGTGTGATAAACAAATAAAATCCCGACATGATTGCCATCTTAGAAACAAGCCTGTCTTCTGAGATGAGTGACAGTGAAGTACGTTTGCAAAAATGCATCCTTCTTGGAAGTGAGAGATTAGAACCTATAGGGTGAGGTCTTATTCTTTACGAAGAGAATACCTTAACTGTAGGAGTCAAAGGAACCGTCGCACAGGAAAGTATGACGGGTGTGATGCTACTTTGCGGGCTAAAATCCAACCGACAAGATGCTTACCTAGTCTTGGTCTACCGAAGCCCTGCGTGTAAGGTGGAGAAATCCCTCCCGAACAAACACACTTGTTGAATAGATAAACATGGATGATTATTTTTAGGAGGCTTCAACGTGCCATTAGTTGAACTGGACAGCGCAACAACAAAAGCCCCAAATAATTTCCTTGATTGTAGGTTAGTGGAAACTTCAACTTCCTTATCTCATATAACACACAAAGGCAGCAAACCTGCACAAGTATCACCATGTCCCGCTAGTTCTAGACCTAGCATTCTCTTTCATGGATAATGTGACCTCTGTCCAGCATTTAGCATCCTTTGGTAAAAGTGATCATGCTGTGATCATTTCTAGGTTCTAGGTTGACACCGCAACTGGACCCAAAGTATTGAAAGCGATCATGGCAGCTAAAAGCCCGTAATGCTTTTCGGGAGACTAAACAGTCAGAATAAAGGCTCCAATTCAGACCTCATGGTGCTTTTTTAGAAGTTGCACGCCAGAGGAAGTAAAACCCTAATTCCACGAACTGCCCCAAAAGGATGAAAGTGCTTCCACCAATGAGTAGGTCGCAAAGCTATATGTTAGCTACAACGGAATAAAACGTCTCGGAGTCACTCGTCTTAGTGAAGACATTCCAAAGTGGCGTGAAAGAAATATGTCACCGCAATCCTCTGGTCTCAAACATGTTTCAAAATTTGTCTCGTCCAGATCTCATTACGATACTTAAAGAAGCCAATTCTTCATATCAAATACGAGAATATGGGCAAAACAGTATGTCTGGACTAACTGAGGGGACAAATTTATCTAGTTAACTAAAGACGTTGAGGTTTCTATCATGAATCTCTAGTGGAAACGAGATCGTTGAAATCCAACAGAATAAACTCTGTGAACGTCGACCACCAGGACATATTCAGATATTAGGTACTTTATATATGGAAAATCCTACTGCACTGTATGAGATGAACAAAAATTCACTCAGAGAGCTCACAAACTACGTAGCCAGCCGACTGGATACTGTATTTGGTGACGTCACGCTCCCATATGACTAGAAGGACACCATAGTCACATCTATCTACAAATCAAGTTCAAAGCAGCACTCATTTTAAATAGTGTAAAATGAAATGCTACAGATATTAATCGAGAGAAAAACTACGATATATCCAGAAAGCTGCATTCTTTTGTCCTGTTCGCAAAACTGCTTTCGTAAAAGCTTATCTTGCATGACAAAACTTCTTCCAGTCAGACAAAGTTGGGTTTAGTATAAGGTCGACAGGAAGCCTGTATAAGTATGTTCCATGAACTTCTGTAAGGTAACCGAGAAAAATACCTTACTCCACAACACGCATTAAGCCGGTAAGTTACAAAATCACTGGCAATGTACTTGCATGAGTGAAACAGTTCCTTATTGGTAGGCTACGCAGAGTGAGGATCGATTCCTGACTCTACCATCAGAAGTTGGTACAAGGTGAAGCTCCAAGAAGCACGATCCTGCATCTCCTGCCATTTCTTTTGTAGGCAAATGAACAATCATGTATCACTAAAATCACCGTGATTATCTATAGGGACAATGAAAAACCTTGCAAGAAATAAGGAGTGACAACGGTATTCGTAAAATTCAGACAAGATGAAACAGTTTTTAACCTGATCACAGAAATGGTGGACGCCTATAAATGTAGGTAGGTGTGTAACCATGTAAACAAATATGCAGACAGCAACACCTAAAATAATGGTGAACTCCTCTATCTAAACTATCGTTCTACAATAACTTTGGAGTCCCAGTGAGTCGTGATTAAAAGACCACACTGCGCTGTCAATCGATTACAGTTTGCAGGTTTAGGATGCTTTCGGTAATACTTTAAACGACCAGTCGCCAACTCATAAACATTCTTTGTTGGATTCAAAGTGGAAAACTGTATACAAATGGTAAGCCCTTGTGTAGAAGTTTACTAAGAGCTTCTGAAAGAGTTTAATGGGCAGTCGTTGTCACGCCAGGCTGATTCATAAAGAAAAACTACAGGATTTAAAATTCCTCATTTGTTCGCATCGCAAACACAGTTTGGATATAATTGTGGTGTGTATCTGTAGCTCAGGATGCGTATGCTCATAGTGGACTCCTCTCTCAGCCATGGCTTTATTTGGTGACCACAGCTCAAAACATGGTTACTAACTTTGAAGACATTTTTATTTGGACGTCTTACACAGAATTTCAAAGAATTACTTTTCTACTCCTCACCACTAAGTAAAAGTGCCTCGGAGGACATAGCAAGAGAGTATGAAAGACGTTGTAGCATTTTATTTCACCGTATTGTGTTGATATATGTAACAACTCATTGAACATTTTTTGTTTAGTTGTACTGAAAAAGGCTTTTTGCTCGCTCGTTGACTAATACAACATCCTGATATATACTTCGCGTTAACTCCTGATATTTACGCTGTCTGACGCTGGTGGATCAGCAGTGTCGGGAATTATAAATAGGCGATAGTGTATCTGGACACGTATAAAAAACTTGGAGTCAGATTTCAGAGCTCGACAAAGTGATATCTGTATAGCCATTTGATTTGTTCAGACAACAGCTGATCATCCTAAGTTGGCTGCGGTAAGAAGTTTAGTGTGAACTGGTGCTTTATACTCTTAGACCGAAGTCTAAAATATGAATGCGGCTGAAAATACGATGAACAGCGTTAGTTTAGTGATTCATTCGTTGAAAAATTGTTAAACTAGCTTGGTCAGTTTAGCAAGAGAATAAGTTTGTCAAACCTCTTTTTAACAATCTTTGTTATTGATAGATGCAGCATAGTTTTATATTTGTATTAAAACTTACCGTCAGCCTTTCACGCCTTGTAATTGCGTATCCAGATGAACCATAGTTGCTTCTTTCATCCAGATGCGATGCACTTCTTTTTTCTTTATTGATCTCATTTATATGAGGCTGAACTCTACGAAATGACATTTTTTCCAGAAATATTACCTGGTTAGCGATTACTTCTTACTCTTTTATAAAGCTGTTCGTCTAAAAACGAGGCCGATAGTGTTTAAAACAATCTATTCTAACATCCAATATTGTTGTCTGAAGCCCATGGCCTGTTAACCCTTTCCTACCAAGGAATCTCATCCCCGACGCCGCACGGTCTGTCGTGTCTCGGTGATATCAAAGAGCTTTGTTAACCGGGATTTATCTGTGTTGTTCGGCAGGATACTTATGCATGTAAGCTGACATGACGTCACTTTCCATGGAACCAGCGAAATAGACGCGCACGCCAGACCAAAGTTGAATTGAGGCTTTTCGGAAGTGCAGTTCCGCTTAAGCATTCTTGATTACGCTTTCCCATGGAGCACGTATTTCCGAAGCTAAAAACCAGTGTTCAACTAGGGAGAGTAATTGTCGGCAAGTGATTTGTTGCATGCGACATGTGGGTGAACTGAATATAACTGCCTCATAACTTTTGGACGAGCAAATGTAGGCATTGTAACAGAAAATTGATCTGAAAATCCCTCCCGATCACCCTTATTTGATTGTGTTGACGTTTGTTTTAGCACTTTTACCCTCTTTATGGATGGTGTACCTTTGACCCCAGCCGGTGTAATGTTATTTGCTTGTTTAACTGTCGTATTTGACTTTGCACTCGGTATTTGCCCTTGTATGAGTGAGGCTTGTTATGAATGTTTCACTTTCCTATTATGTGACGGTGGACTGCTGACAACGTGACGTTGTTTTACTGCGCCCGACATTTTGTTCTGGTTCAACTTACGGTTGTACTGTGATTTGACTGTATGTATTTTGACTGTCTACTGGAAACGTTTATTTGCTGATTTGACTCTGGCAGGCAGAGTTTTTGATCCCTTTTGTCGGGAATATTCCTATTGACCGACAGGTACTTAACAATTGTATTTGTTTAACCAGTTTTTACCATGTAGTACGTATTTGCACCTGAGAACGTTTTGGACTGTATAGTTGCCCAACGACACTGTTGAGGTATTTTTGTAATTTTGACATAACTTATTGTTGCTTTGTCAGTACCACAGATTTTGTTAAGAATCTACTATTGAATTACTACAAACAGTGTTTTGATATTTTGATCCAACCTTTGACTGTGCGTCACTCGCGGAAGTTAGGAAGCTATACAGTAGAACGCAGGAACTAGTCAGACTCACGTCAGTTGGCACCGCCTAGTTATTTCCCGCGTTCAGACCAAGATTATTGGACTTTGTCTGTTACAGTGGGTCCATTTCTTTTTGTACCTCTGCAATTCTTTCTTGTAACCCATAACTTGCTTACGTGTGCTGAAAGCTTTCGTGTCCATGAACAGCCAGACTCGTTAACGTGTCCGTATGAAACCGAAGTCATGCCCTATCTCGCTCTTCCCACTCTGCTCAGACACTGCGTAAACATGGTTTATGTGCAGTGAAGCTGATTTTATAGTAGATGGGTGCACAGTGTCCCATTTTTACTTTCTGGCTGCGATGTGATCACCACCGTGACTGTTATGCAAAGGCGTTACAGTATTTGCTTCATCTCAAAGTAATGCTTACGCTCTGCTCAAAACAGCTCTTCTCAAAAAGCGCTCCCACAGATAGCCAGAGCTAAGATGAAATGCTTCACGGCAAGGAGGCAGCGGGGAATTTAGCTACTTATGTAGCCGGAAGAATGAGATAAGTCACTGGTCAACGAACATTCTCCCTTTGTTTCTTTCAAAACATAACACAGTCAGGGCAGGCCGTTGTAGTAATGTTGGTCCGGCGCTCAGGCCCAGCGCTCAGGTCAACTTACTTCAAAAAATCACAATGTAGCAAGTAAGAAAGAATCGACAGTAGTACAAAGTGCTGATTTCAAGCACTCCGGTGATCAAGTAAAGCGGGCAAACTTGAATGATTACATTATAAGTCACTCATCATTCAAAAGAAGCTGTGAACACAGATCCTACAAAATATAGAAATTTGTGACGTACTTCACTAAGAGCTGCAGTAACACTTAAGCCGGATGGCTTGGCCGTCTTGCTCAAAACATAACCGACGACCTGTGATAGACCTGTCTCCAACGCTTGTTCTGAAACCGGAAAATCTAGGCATCAGGATCCATAAGTGACGCAGCGTGAAACTCTGAGAAGCATCTTCTTAGTGTCAGAGCCCTGGGTCATGAAATTCAACACCGTGTTGCGGTCCAACGCACTGGGTGAGATGGCCATCCGGCAACCTACCTCTACAGGGTCGAAAACCACGAATAGTGTTGGTTTCGCAACAAGTATTGCTGGAGACAGAGAAATTGTCAAAAGCCATGCATCCAAAGAAGGACTGCATTAGATCGGGAAACATGCATGTCAACATGCATTGAAAGCGAACGCAGATCACTGAAAAATTCTTCTCCTGTGCGTCATGCTTAGCCAAAGGCTTTGCTGGTGTTTAAAATAGTGCTACCACTTTAAGACCCTTTTCCCTTAGATTCATTATCCGAATAAGGAGTTTAAGCAGGAGTGCATCGCATAATTTGTCTTTAGTCTTTCACTAGTTGGCCTTCCCCTCAAGTGATTCTTGCATTTCATCATGCACTATGCTTTTCATTTCCTCTGGGATGACCCCAAGAGTATTTATTGGTTTGTATCTTAAAATATGTTCCGGATCCTGCTGGAAGCTCTGAAAATATAATTGGCATTTTTCAAACGCCACGACACTTGCGATCAAACATTGATGTTTGAAGTCTTAATGGTGGCAGATAATGATTGTCACCACAGTTTTTCAAGAGTGAAGATGATATCCCATAAAGGGCAGGGCTGATGACCATTCAAAGTGACGAATCACCTTAGTATAGGTGTAGAACTTGAGCAGAATAAGAATAAGAATAGAATAAGATTTCATATTAGATTTGATTATCTGATATATGGCGCACAGTGATACGGTATTATTTACCTGGTGAGTTTTGGGTATAAATTACCGCTCACAATCATATCGGTGTAATCACACTCCAGTCAACTAACATTCTTTAGTTCCTCTGAAAAGTTGATGGCCGATAATTGTTGGTTATCAGTAAGGGTAGTTAACCTCACCCGGACTTCAAGGTTGGTAAGCTGCTCGCAAAAATGCCTAATATGTTTATTCACCGTTTGGCATTTTTTTATGGATGAGCAGTGCGATTTTCAGAACCCCAGCCTCTTGGTGGATGGGATATGCATCTAGAAATTATCTCGATTTCCCCGAGAAGAAAAAGCCTGAGGCTTATGAGGCAGTGATCCACTGCCTGCTCACCGACAATGGTGAAACGTCCCCGGATGAAACAAGTATTACTTTGACTCTCGCACCTATTTAATAAGTGTGGAACTACGCATTTCATAAATCCGAGTGTTCTGGTATATACATCAAAGATTGGTGGTCTACTCGAATATTTTGACTGTTAACCAAATATCTACATTTTCCACGTGTAACGTAAAAGTGTGGCAGATTTGTGTGAACGCATCAAGTGGGCCTCCACAAAACCACGTCTGCCACTTTTGCGGATCATGGCAAAGTTGTGGCTGCTAAGCATGGCGCCTTGTTTACTTTCGTATATTTTCAATCGCGACCGAGCTAACCTTCAGAACTGAAACATTTGCTTACAACCAAGATGAAAACAAAGCAGCGCGAGCAGAAGAGAAAGGGAGTTCCGACAATTTTTCTTTCTGTGTGCATTTTTCGCTTTACGTTAACTCTGTTCGATATGCCGTTAGTTGTACATGTTTTCTTTTAGTTTAAGACTTGCATTTGCGTTTGCTATAATAGTCAAAAAGGAGTGTATACCGTTTAGTATGGGGTGTGAGTTCATGTGGTTTTCTCAGCACTCAGGACAGGTTTATGGCAGAGCTTTCAACTGGTTCCCGAGAAGACCGAGTATATGAAGTGTCATTAAGGTTGCTGATAGTGCATTCAGTAATCTGGAGAGGCTGCCAGGTGATGTGAACTTATTTATCAGTCAACTAAATTCATGGATTAGTTTAAACATCATCGATTCAATGGGACGTCTGTCCTAAAACTCAAGAACCTAACGGTGAAGAAACTCCTGACGGGGGGGGGAATTAAAAGGTCCCAGTGTGATGCAGCTGACATGCTTCTGCATGTCTAAGCAACTGTTGTGATGAAGGTGAAACTCACTAGAAAGTGTCCTGCGAAATGATAATGGAAAGCATGGAAGTGACGTTTAGATGAATATGATGGCATACCGTGGTTTTCCTGCGTCGTAGTCAAATTACGAAGTAGACGAACGAACATGTCTGAGATTATCATGAGCGTTGATGCTTCCATGTTCCCACTCTCTTCCCGCTCTCCCATCTTTAAAAAAGCTAAGTCATCTGGTTCGTGACATTCGAGTGTGGGACACTGTATTCTTTCCCTAATCCAATAAAATCGTATGTTAGACATGTGTGCCACTTGAGATTTGCACCAGCCTTAGCCTCAATTGAACAACAAAACTTTACCAGCCAAAGGTGTCAAACTAGTTTAAGTATGTAATCAGGCCTGTGAATTGGTGTATGCTAATTTGATTAACTATTTGAAACCGAAGCGGCAGTCGGCGAACGGGAAGCAACGAGATTAGAGTGTAATTTACCTACTGCAGTAGGGAGTAATTCAACGACGCTTCTTTTTCGTAAGTATCAGAAAGTGGAAAGTATCATTTGCTGGTGCTATTTCGAGCAGAATTCATTGTCCACAGTTGTGTCAAGGTAGTTCTGGAAAGTTCCGGTCATTTTATAGTTTCATTGTCCTTCATACGGAAAAGCTTATTACTAATCATATCAAAGAAGGGCACTATCACCAGAGCTCACCTACTCTAGACCAGCACAAAAGTTCGGTCTTCGGCTACGGTCCACAGTCCGCAGTCGGTGTGGTAATCAGAATTCATAGCTTATCCTGCTCCAAACAAAACCCTGCAATGACACTTCAAGAAGTGATGTCCGTGCGGCACAGACCGCTGAGACTAAAGTGCGAAGCGAGAGCCACTGAGAACAAAAATGCTTCTGAACTTCATAAAGTGAGATCACGTGAATCCAGAGGTGATTCTGCAGGTTCTCTGGTGTACATGGAGCCAAGAAGCCACCCACCAATTTCTGGTTTCGTGGAACATGACGCTGCGTATAAGGAGCCTAAATTTAGAAACTGTGAAACGCATGGATATAAAAAGAGATACCGTAAACTCGTTTCTCTTGGTGTTCTTTGAGATCAATCCAGTAACACACTGAAGCCTATTCCTGGAAACGGAAGCACAGAAGCGTTTCGCGTCTCCAGTGCAAAAATGTTGAACAAAAAGAAACACATAAGTCCTTTTACATGGAAGCCGATTGCGCTGTCATGTTGGCACAGCTCAGTGCAACACAATAATATTTCAGGAAACCTGGCATGCGTTTGGATGTCCACCATTTTCGATTACTTTGGCAAGTGCTCCCTGCGGAATACTGAAGTTGGTTTGGGAAATCGGATAAAATTTTGATCTGTCTTCAAGCACCTGAATGGTGTATGTAGTCCCACAAGTCGTTAATAATTCGACCTTCCGATATCAGCCTGACCGGTTGACTACTCGTTTGGGATATCCCGTCAAACTCGTATTGTTCCAAAGGGCGTTTGCCAAATTAGCAAATTTTTCATGTTGATCAGTCGCTAACAAATAATACTGAAAAGGAAGAGGGGAGATGAGAGAAAAACCACGAGGGATCCCTGCAGGACCACTGATGAACTCCAAACCCGCCGACAGAAAATGGACCATAGTCTGCTGAAAACGGCCTCAGGAGTAAAATTCTTACCACCTCAGGTGACCTGCACTCAGTTTCTGCAAACACTATCGTGAGAAAAGCGAAGAGGGCATAATAGTACATAATGCGGCATGGGTCGATTCCAAATACCTCTAACTTCGAGGGCTATCATGGTATATGATTTCCAAGTCAACAGACCAAGATGTAAAGCTGGATTCACGAAACAAAAAGCACAGTACGTAACCAACAAGGTTGAAGTTTTGTGGTTCGGACATTCAGGTCACATAAAAAAGTGAACAGTTATCTTTGAAAATCCTGCCTGTAAAAATGAATAAACCAAGTGGAAAATGGTCGAACATAAAATCAGTAGAACGACTGAGAATGGTACAGAGTGGGTTGGGAAACAAAGTATCCGCAAGTGTGATTGCTCAGTCAAAAATGCTGGAAATCGCTAAGCCGAGGATAAAAAGGTGTTAGGAGGCAAGGAAGATGGTTGATTGGTTACCGCTATCCATGTAGGGTGCGGATTAAATAGTTGTCGGCGACCTTGATCGAGGGTAGTGCAATCGGTATGGCATTGGGTCATCGCTAGATTTCGTCAAAGATGGTGTTTCCAGTCGCTGTCATCCCATTAATAACCCTTCTCAAGGGTTCCGCTGCAGATATTTACTTATCTATCAATAACCACTGTTCAGAAGGTCAGTTCTATCGTGCAAAACTCAGTAGTTACTGGCTAGGTAAAATACTCATATAGACGCCCACATTTACGGTAGGGTTTCTCCTTCCTTGTAAGCAGTGGATCTTGTCTAAACAGTCCACTCTCCCATGTCTCTCAGTGGCGTAGGGACAGCATTCCAGGGACCAGGATCCGCTGCAATGTTCTAAAGTGCTGTGGACACATAATAACCGTTCATATTCCGTGGCTTGGGGGTTCGGAGAATTCTAGTATTGTCAAGTCAGCGATGAAGCTTCTCACCCTGAATAGAGCAATGGTCACCAGCGTTATATTTGAGCAAAGACACGTTATAAACTTTCATCAAGATGTTTATTTGCCCCCACCAATCCGAAATCGCCCGATCCCGACCATATTGGTCTCCGTGTTTGTCGACCGCAGGCGGAGATAGACTGAATTCATAATTCTTTCCCCCTTAGGTCACAGCTGAACATAGTTTTTCAGGCCAAAAGCATTTCTGACGCCCATTGCGGTCTTCAACAATATGAAATGCTATCACTCGACATTAGCTTGCACCTGGAATTTTCCAATAGCGAGGGAATATTACGACCGCAAACCCGATAATAATGCGACACATTTCGTGCAACATAAGCTACATGAAAACAAAGCATTTCACAGGCTTGGTCACTTTGATTAGGTGAACTAATTGCCACGTACAACAACAAGCACTTTAATTGTATGGCACATGAGCGATGAGTTTAGGGAAAGAAAGTTAATACTTTGCAGACAATGAAGAATAAAACGGCTAGACACCAACACAACCGTTCTGTAGATTGGAGCGAGCTCAGCTGATGATACAAAGACATACATGTGAAGTATCACCGTCGGTAATTCTCCTCCAAATAGACTCATGCACTGCTGGGACCGATTGGTTGCGTAGGCTTCTCAGGTTGTTTTCCAAGTGCGGAAAATGGAATAGGATTACTAGCGTGAATGTGGTCAGTATTCTGAGCGTGTACTCGAGGTAAATAGTTACTCAGGTGATCTATGCGGGAAGGTATCCCTCTGTCAATGCCGAAAAATAGGAACGCAAGCAGCCAGAGGTGGCTCCCAGGTGTGATCATGGATCGTGGACTACATCATCAGCTGACATCAACGGCCACCATCTAAATTCGGACGAACTGTTATGTTACTGAGACAAATTGCATCTCATAAGCCACTGAAGGAAGGTACAGTTAACACTATTAGTACTGACCCGATGCAACTCGAGTTTAACGCTGTTCATATACACGAAAAATCCACTTGAATTTCTTCACTGATGGGACCAGATGTAACATCATACGGCAGGCACCGATGAATTCACCAAGCCACATACTTACTTGGTGGCCCGCACATCTGCGTTCATGAGGATTTCGGCGTTACCTTCAGCCACGAAACTTACGGTCATGGACAATTGCCTTGCGATTGTAGACCAGTTGGTTATGCCTGTAGCGGCCAGAATCCAATAATCTTGGTCTGAACGCGGGAAATAACTAGGCGGTGCCAACTGACGTGAGTCTGACTAGTTCCTGCGTTCTACTGTATAGCTTCCTAACTTCCGCGAGTGACGCACAGTCAAAGGTTGGATCAAAATATCAAAACACTGTTTGTAGTAATTCAATAGTAGATTCTTAACAAAATCTGTGGTACTGACAAAGCAACAATAAGTTATGTCAAAATTACAAAAATACCTCAACAGTGTCGTTGGGCAACTATACAGCCAAAACGTTCTCAGGTGCAAATACGTACTACATGGTAAAAACTGGTTAAACAAATACAATTGTTAAGTACCTGTCGGTCAATAGGAATATTCCCGACAAAAGGGATCAAAAACTCTGCCTGCCAGAGTCAAATCAGCAAATAAACGTTTCCAGTAGACAGTCAAAATACATACAGTCAAATCACAGTACAACCGTAAGTTGAACCAGAACAAAATGTCGGGCGCAGTAAAACAACGTCACGTTGTCAGCAGTCCACCGTCACATAATAGGAAAGTGAAACATTCATAACAAGCCTCACTCATACAAGGGCAAATACCGAGTGCAAAGTCAAATACGACAGTTAAACAAGCAAATAACATTACACCGGCTGGGGTCAAAGGTACACCATCCATAAAGAGGGTAAAAGTGCTAAAACAAACGTCAACACAATCAAATAAGGGTGATCGGGAGGGATTTTCAGATCAATTTTCTGTTACAATGCCTACATTTGCTCGTCCAAAAGTTATGAGGCAGTTATATTCAGTTCACCCACATGTCGCATGCAACAAATCACTTGCCGACAATTACTCTCCCTAGTTGAACACTGGTTTTTAGCTTCGGAAATACGTGCTCCATGGGAAAGCGTAATCAAGAATGCTTAAGCGGAACTGCACTTCCGAAAAGCCTCAATTCAACTTTGGTCTGGCGTGCGCGTCTATTTCGCTGGTTCCATGGAAAGTGACGTCATGTCAGCTTACATGCATAAGTATCCTGCCGAACAACACAGATAAATCCCGGTTAACAAAGCTCTTTGATATCACCGAGACACGACAGACCGTGCGGCGTCGGGGATGAGATTCCTTGGTAGGAAAGGGTTAACAGGCCATGGGCTTCAGGACGGCATATCCCTCACAGTTATACCTCTACTGACCAAAGGTGGTACGAACGGTTTCCTCAGAAAAGGTAGGCGCTGAAATGTCTCTTCGCCGCCACACTCTAACTTGGGGCAAACACGGAACAAGGCCGCTGCCTTCGGGTTTCTCATACCAGATACGCAACGACTGTCCGATATGAGTTAAGAAATGTAACCCAGTCGAGTTGATTCATATGTAAATCCCCACCCTGTGGTAGTGCGTGAGCCGTGAATGAAAAATTTGTGATATATAGACCTGAAGCCTTCCACAGGATGACGGAATGCTGAAGAGAGGCACGTATTGCAAGAAACTGAAAATTAAACGTGCCGCATCACACCTGATATGCAGACTGCCTGTGGGATAAGACAGCGCTTGGCGCACAAGTGCTTTGAGAATGCTTCTGTGACACAGGTGCAATGGCTGTATTGGTGGCGCCAACAACAACGTTAAGAGAAAGGTGTCCATCTAAATGAGATGACGTTGTTGCCCTTATTGTGACAGTTTTGATCTTGCGAAATACTTCGCCTTTTCGGAACTCATTCCTGGAGTAACGCACCTCCCTGCCAGCAAGTTGGTTAGCAAGGTTGAAATTTGCATTCACTTACCAACTACGTGGCCATTATGTCTCAATATTCAAAGAAACTCGGGCAGCTCTGTGGAAGGCGTCGATAGTAGGAAATGTGAAATCTCTTTCGTGTACACAGAGCGGATGGATGATGTGCTCATCACCGATGCCACCAAAGTGAACCAAAGGACTGGGAGAAAACTGATACGTGGGGCAGTTGACCGCAAAGAAATCCTCATGTGATCCTGCAGCACCTCGCCACTATCAGTGTACGTACCTGAGCTCGTGACTAAAATACATTCCGGTATATGTGCATAAGATGTGATGGATGAAATAGGGAAGACTGTGTGTGGCGTTTATGTTAGCAGCTAACTTTACGGAGGAAGCATCATAGCAGTAGGTGTCAAGACGTGGACCAAGTAGACTCGTAAAATATCGTTAACGACAACAATGGAGAGAGAACATCTTGTGGCAGAAATGAACAGCTTGCATTCACCTGCTTCCGTCATCAACTGGCAGTGTCAGTGGTCTGATGGCGTATACTTTTGTCACCAAACTCGACGCAGCGGTGCTGAGATCACCGCGCCGTTATAATTAGGCGAATTCGCACATGGTGTTTAGAGTCCCACCCCAAAGTAATATTGTTAAATGTGATTGGCTCAGCAAATTTGACCGTATCCTCCGCCTATCTTTCGATGAATGCGACTGTAAGCTAAGTAGGTGAACTTTACTGCCAACTCTTGGTTTCGTGTATTCTTATTGCCTAGCATTCTCTGAAAAAGTAGGTGCTATTAAATCCCAGTCGCGTAGACCCCTGGGATGTGTCATTATGCAGAATTGTTGGCTCAACTTTAAAAAGGATTATTCATCCTCTTGAAAAAACTAGTAATTTATTCTGTGGCACGTTAGCCAATGTGAAAAGATAATGAGAGAACGAGTAAGAAGTCATTTAACAGGAAAAGCACTTGATGTGCACTGCAGTTTAGACTAACTCTCTAGGTGTAATGTACCATGGCTGAAGGCCCTCTGGAAGCGGTGGCCTGAGTTGATCCCTGTAATTTAGTACAATTTGATGTGTGTGTACCGAACTCGTGTGACCTCGAAACCAGCCTAGATGTGGCGTAAACTTGTTGTTAGCGTAATTCTAGGCTTTCAGTTTAGACGGAATGTTGAATGAACACTCGCCGAATAATTTATTCCTCAATTCCTCTGCGTTTCGTCCCGATTAACAAGCTACAAGTGAACGAAGTCTTTAATTCTCTTAGTCACTGCCTCCTCTACCCTTGGCAGATAAAAACAAACACGAACCTCGAAATTCAAAAAACAAAGCTATCATAGTCTTCAGACCCTTCCATCCGGATGAATTCATGAAGCTTAATAAAGGAAACACTGGAATCAGTTCAACTGTTCGTGGTTTACAACTGAAAAATTGCAAACGCACTTATAGCAAACTCGGATATCAAGTCCATTGCTAAAGTCACCTTTCAAAAGCGTTGTACGCACCATGTTATGAAAATCCAGATGCATTTATTGACACTTTATTTGAAGTATACACAGTGGGCAAGTGGGTGTAAAGCAGTGATAACTTTTCTCCTTATGCAGGTTGTCTTTACTGATGACAGCACTTTCCATTTCCGTCGGAGTTCTTTTCTGCTTTGGATATCTAACTTATAGGAACATTGTGAGTTTAATTTCGGCTAAATATACATACCTGATAAAAAAGCACTTGATTTGCGGTTTCAGGGGGTGACTAAGACATCATCTGAACTGTATTGCATTCACTAGTTTCAACTTATACCACTCTCTGAACAATTTCAAGATGAAGTGCGACACCGAAAATTTTACCCCGGACAGCCGCCTATGAAGGCAACGAGATTTTTTGACACCAAACGCAGCGTACCACTTAGCAAACAGAAAAGCATTCCAAGTCACCCCCAAAAACCAGAACAGTGAGTCAGATCTGAAGTCACACTGCGGATTGCATCGAAAAGGACCTCAGTCTTTGATCGCTCATACTCTTTTTCGTCAAGGAAGGTGACTCTTCCTCATTGGTCAGTTGCGTAGAACAGGATTTTGCTCACTCCAAGGTTGCACGTGGACCTTTGGCAGCCGTGCCCACTAGTCAAAAACTGAGACGCTTAACTCCCGACAAAACCTTCCTCAGGGGCTCTCAGATATCTCTGGGGGCTTCTTTACATAACATCTACCATAGGCTGTCCAGTCATCATACTCGGGATTCCCGAGTGTATGGACACTTTGACTGCCAGACTTGTTCACGACTAAAATCAATGGATGTATTTTGAAGATAAACCGCAGGTTGATGTGGGGAAGGAGAAATGACCCGCCCCCTCAGGTTGGGTAACGTCTCAAACATCAGGACTTCCAGGTCGCCTCAAGTAACCCTTGACTATTTGAAGACGGTCAGAACAGCTTCAAATTGTTAATTCAACAGGGGCCTCTTTCCGCAAGTCAGTCGCATCCGAAAATTGCTGTTTTACCATTTTAGTCAACCTGGTAACTCTCAAAACTTCCCAAAAGAATACATTTCTTTGGTGTCACCCTATGCCTCAGTGGTATGATAAATGTATTATCACCTAACTTTCTGACAATTCCGAAAAAAGGATGACTATTCGGAAATCACGGGGCAATTTCAGCCCCTAGAAGGGATTTGGTTTGTTAATAATATAAGCGTAGAACTTATGCACTGCGGTAGAAGGTAATTCCATATGAGGCTTTTTTATATGATTTATAAATCACAGTGATACTGTATCATTTACCTGTCGGCGTTTCGAGCGAAAATTGTCGCTCGTAACCATTCCAATGGATGTGACAGTCGACCCCTGGTCATTGCGACACGCCGCTGAATAACCTGTTTAGTCGTAATTGGCCTGTGTCCATGTTGTAAGACTTAACGTACGAACCAGCTAGCTCCAGAGCCCGCAAGATATGATTTTGATTTTAGTACTTCTTACGTCACCACAAAAACTGACTTCATTTAGGAAGGGCTGCATATTCTTAGTACTTATCCTAAAAAACTGCAGTTATGGAAGCCATAACAATAAGAATATACCTCCTATAATTCATAATCCTATGTTTCTTTCTATAAAATTAGGCCCAATATGTTCAACAGATTATCGAAAAAACCTAGATCCGCTCCATCATCCGACAAGTATAGCTTTAAAGAATGCCCCTCCAACGTGAAATGTGAATGTGACCTTTGATGAGGGTTGTAAGGCAACCGAGAAGAAGGAAATTAGCATGTCAAAAATTTAGTATACCACCGCTATTAGAAATGGCATCGGCTTTGATCAATCATTTTGCCTTTTGTTCAAACCGTCAGCCCACCAATTCTTATCCACCTACTGGTCGAGTAGGAAACAAGGAGTTCAATGTAGATACTTCAGGCAAATAGCAAAATCCAACCTATGAAGTGTATCGGCAACCACGGCTGATCCTAGATGTTACTCACAAAGTTTTGATCTAAGGCCTTCCAAGTCACCCCCAAAACCAGAACAGCGAGTCAGATCTGAAGTCACACTGCGGATTGCATCGAAAAGGACCTCAGTCTTTGATCGCTCATACTCTTTTTCGTCAAGGAAGGTGACTCTTCCTCATTGGTCAGTTGCGTAGAACAGGATTTGCTCACTCCAAGGTTGCACGTGGACCTTTGGCAGCCGTGCCCACTAGTCAAAAACTGAGACGCTTAACTCCCGACAAAACCTTCCTCAGGGGCTCTCAGATATCTCTGGGGGCTTCTTTACATAACATCTACCATAGGCTGTCCAGTCATCATACTCGGGATTCCCGAGTGTATGGACACTTTGACTGCCAGACTTGTTCACGACTAAAATCAATGGATGTATTTTGAAGATAAACCGCAGGTTGATGTGGGGAAGGAGAAATGACCCGCCCCCTCAGGTTGGGTAACGTCTCAAACATCAGGACTTCCAGGTCGCCTCAAGTAACCCTTGACTATTTGAAGACGGTCAGAACAGCTTCAAATTGTTAATTCAACAGGGGCCTCTTTCCGCAAGTCAGTCGCATCCGAAAATTGCTGTTTTACCATTTTAGTCAACCTGGTAACTCTCAAAACTTCCCAAAAGAATACATTTCTTTGGTGTCACCCTATGCCTCAGTGGTATGATAAATGTATTATCACCTAACTTTCTGACAATTCCGAAAAAAGGATGACTATTCGGGAAATCACGGGGCAATTTCAGCCCCTAGAAGGGATTTGGTTTGTTAATAATATAAGCGTAGAACTTATGCACTGCGGTAGAAGGTAATTCCATATGAGGCTTTTTTATATGATTTATAAATCACAGTGATACTGTATCATTTACCTGTCGGCGTTTCGAGCGAAAATTGTCGCTCGTAACCATTCCAATGGATGTGACAGTCGACCCCTGGTCATTGCGACACGCCGCTGAATAACCTGTTTAGTCGTAATTGGCCTGTGTCCATGTTGTAAGACTTAACGTACGAACCAGCTAGCTCCAGAGCCCGCAAGATATGATTTTGATTTTAGTACTTCTTACGTCACCACAAAAACTGACTTCATTTAGGAAGGGCTGCATATTCTTAGTACTTATCCTAAAAAACTGCAGTTATGGAAGCCATAACAATAAGAATATACCTCCTATAATTCATAATCCTATGTTTCTTTCTATAAAATTAGGCCCAATATGTTCAACAGATTATCGAAAAAACCTAGATCCGCTCCATCATCCGACAAGTATAGCTTTAAAGAATGCCCCTCCAACGTGAAATGTGAATGTGACCTTTGATGAGGGTTGTAAGGCAACCGAGAAGAAGGAAATTAGCATGTCAAAAATTTAGTATACCACCGCTATTAGAAATGGCATCGGCTTTGATCAATCATTTTGCCTTTTGTTCAAACCGTCAGCCCACCAATTCTTATCCACCTACTGGTCGAGTAGGAAACAAGGAGTTCAATGTAGATACTTCAGGCAAATAGCAAAATCCAACCTATGAAGTGTATCGGCAACCACGGCTGATCCTAGATGTTACTCACAAAGTTTTGATCTAAGGCCTTCCAAGTCACCCCCAAAACCAGAACAGCGAGTCAGATCTGAAGTCACACTGCGGATTGCATCGAAAAGGACCTCAGTCTTTGATCGCTCATACTCTTTTTCGTCAAGGAAGGTGACTCTTCCTCATTGGTCAGTTGCGTAGAACAGGATTTTGCTCACTCCAAGGTTGCACGTGGACCTTTGGCAGCCGTGCCCACTAGTCAAAAACTGAGACGCTTAACTCCCGACAAAACCTTCCTCAGGGGCTCTCAGATATCTCTGGGGGCTTCTTTACATAACATCTACCATAGGCTGTCCAGTCATCATACTCGGGATTCCCGAGTGTATGGACACTTTGACTGCCAGACTTGTTCACGACTAAAATCAATGGATGTATTTTGAAGATAAACCGCAGGTTGATGTGGGGAAGGAGAAATGACCCGCCCCCTCAGGTTGGGTAACGTCTCAAACATCAGGACTTCCAGGTCGCCTCAAGTAACCCTTGACTATTTGAAGACGGTCAGAACAGCTTCAAATTGTTAATTCAACAGGGGCCTCTTTCCGCAAGTCAGTCGCATCCGAAAATTGCTGTTTTACCATTTTAGTCAACCTGGTAACTCTCAAAACTTCCCAAAAGAATACATTTCTTTGGTGTCACCCTATGCCTCAGTGGTATGATAAATGTATTATCACCTAACTTTCTGACAATTCCGAAAAAAGGATGACTATTCGGGAAATCACGGGGCAATTTCAGCCCCTAGAAGGGATTTGGTTTGTTAATAATATAAGCGTAGAACTTATGCACTGCGGTAGAAGGTAATTCCATATGAGGCTTTTTTATATGATTTATAAATCACAGTGATACTGTATCATTTACCTGTCGGCGTTTCGAGCGAAAATTGTCGCTCGTAACCATTCCAATGGATGTGACAGTCGACCCCTGGTCATTGCGACACGCCGCTGAATAACCTGTTTAGTCGTAATTGGCCTGTGTCCATGTTGTAAGACTTAACGTACGAACCAGCTAGCTCCAGAGCCCGCAAGATATGATTTTGATTTTAGTACTTCTTACGTCACCACAAAAACTGACTTCATTTAGGAAGGGCTGCATATTCTTAGTACTTATCCTAAAAAACTGCAGTTATGGAAGCCATAACAATAAGAATATACCTCCTATAATTCATAATCCTATGTTTCTTTCTATAAAATTAGGCCCAATATGTTCAACAGATTATCGAAAAAACCTAGATCCGCTCCATCATCCGACAAGTATAGCTTTAAAGAATGCCCCTCCAACGTGAAATGTGAATGTGACCTTTGATGAGGGTTGTAAGGCAACCGAGAAGAAGGAAATTAGCATGTCAAAAATTTAGTATACCACCGCTATTAGAAATGGCATCGGCTTTGATCAATCATTTTGCCTTTTGTTCAAACCGTCAGCCCACCAATTCTTATCCACCTACTGGTCGAGTAGGAAACAAGGAGTTCAATGTAGATACTTCAGGCAAATAGCAAAATCCAACCTATGAAGTGTATCGGCAACCACGGCTGATCCTAGATGTTACTCACAAAGTTTTGATCTAAGGCCTTCCAAGTCACCCCCAAAACCAGAACAGCGAGTCAGATCTGAAGTCACACTGCGGATTGCATCGAAAAGGACCTCAGTCTTTGATCGCTCATACTCTTTTTCGTCAAGGAAGGTGACTCTTCCTCATTGGTCAGTTGCGTAGAACAGGATTTTGCTCACTCCAAGGTTGCACGTGGACCTTTGGCAGCCGTGCCCACTAGTCAAAAACTGAGACGCTTAACTCCCGACAAAACCTTCCTCAGGGGCTCTCAGATATCTCTGGGGGCTTCTTTACATAACATCTACCATAGGCTGTCCAGTCATCATACTCGGGATTCCCGAGTGTATGGACACTTTGACTGCCAGACTTGTTCACGACTAAAATCAATGGATGTATTTTGAAGATAAACCGCAGGTTGATGTGGGGAAGGAGAAATGACCCGCCCCCTCAGGTTGGGTAACGTCTCAAACATCAGGACTTCCAGGTCGCCTCAAGTAACCCTTGACTCTTTGAAGACGGTCAAAACAGCTTCAAATTGTTAGACCCCATACCCTCCCTAAAGGCTTCGGAACTACCAGGCATAAACCCAAGGTGAAAGGGATGCTGGGAAGCAGTTTCATGGCTGGACTCTGGCCAATCAACATCCAACGATCGGGTGGATGAGAGGTGAACGAGAACTATTCTCTACCACTCTCTAGAGTCGAGAATTATGTACCACCTGTCATCAACCAGGATTAAGGCCTTGGATTCTTCTGCTTCCGATTCCTCACTGGGGCAAGACTTGACAAACCATAGCATTTAAGGGCCAGCCAAAAAGTTTTATTCAATCAAGCAAATGTCTGATTCACGGGTCTGCGTAATTCGGTTCTCTGTGGGCCTGGCTATGTGTTGGATTCATGCTCCAAAATACGTGAAGCGAGGTCGGTCATTGAAAAGGACCGTCCCAGTGGGGTGGCAATCTGTGAAAGATGGCTCATAGATGACGTAAAAGTTGACAATGTTCTTCCTGATATGCTCGACACAACTTGCGAGTCGATATCAGAGAAATTAGAAACCGGAGTTTCTCCTGACAAGCGTCCCTTCTTAAAAGCCCTCGAGATTTCTTCGTCAGTGGCCACTAGAACCTACTCTGGTGCAGCATTAAGTGCTGCAGAGATAGCTTCTTGTTTGGAGACATATACGGCACACGCTGGGAGCCTGTTCAACATGGGCCGTAGAGACATAACTTACTATGGCACGCCAGGCTTGACTGTAGGAAGAGAAAAACTAAGACCCGTAAATTCTGGGATAAATATCATTATTGTTGTTATTAGCATTGAATAAATGAAGATGACATGGTCAAAGTAGAGGCTTTTCTATCCGATTTTTCGCTAAAACCTTTAATCGGGAACTTCCGATGGGCACTGATCCGACACTAGAAGCATTGGCATCCAATAGAATGGACTCTACGGACATCGAGTGCAGCAGTTTGCTTGGGATACAGTGTTCCCAAAAAGCAGAAGAATCGGTGGGACGGATGAGCTAAATCTAAGGCTATTGAGGGAGCCCGCACGAAAAACAGCTGGCATATTCAATATCGCATTCTCACCGTCCTCCAGTAAACGTGTACTTCCGCATGGTTGAAAGGATATCATAGACGCACCAAACTATGAGGCAGATTCACGGCAGCACAAACCAAATTAGAGACTTGTTGTCTTAACTGGTGGTGTAGAATGAAATGCTAGAGAGTGCAACAAGAAACCCGTTGCTGTTCGCATGGAACGGCACACTCCGTTGTTCCGTTACCATTAGGATTTTATCCTCCCATGGCTGTGTGAAAGCCTGACGATAAATAAGAGATGAAAGGTATATTTGCAAACTTCGGGCAAGCCTGAACGTCTTGCGCGCGGTCAGAGAAAAAAACTGATGCAGGTAAACTCAGAACAGTGTGTGAAAATGCACATGTAGAATGCAGACGACTATACGAGGGATGCTGCTGGACTTCTCCACCCTACCTGCTGATACACAATAAACTGAAAATCACAGAAGGTCACCGTGTGAATAAAAGAGGGCGTCAATAGCTAGTCGCAGCCCGAATTTCATGAAGATTTGGGCATTATGCAGAATTTTAGCTAACGTGAGTGACGGTATTTCTGCCACCTTATGGTCGTCCACAGTTTAATCCAAGGTAGAAAACTTTGTGAGGTCAACAAGTTTTTGGCTGGAGAGCTGGGAACAGCTGGTTTTGGGTATTTGCCCGAGTTATTTCAGTATGCGAATATTCGGTCTTGCCGTTATTCGTGAACTGGGCTCGCCATGGCCAGTAAGGTTATGGAGGCAATAATTATCATTGGAATGGACGTTTATCTGGCAAAAACATCGAACTTTCCATGCTGACCAAACGTGTAAAATATTTGCATAACAGCCGCTGATCATCTTGCACTGTGTCAGTAGCCATAACCCATAGACCCTTCTTATTTAACAATGGGTGACATATTCATGTCAGTTTCATAGCTTGCAGATAGTTTTGATGTTGTTACTGTTGGACTTACTGGTGTGTTTCATGAGTGCCCAGGGCGGCGTAGTTCTCGTTCTTTCGAACATCATCTATACGATGACGCATGCGGCACGGCATGTCAGGTGGTAGATCTGTTGCGCAGGAGTGGGAAATTGTCAACAATACTACCAATGTTCGTGTTATTAATAATGAAGACCAATGAAATGACTGGCAGCGTCCAAGAATAAGGTGGATGAATTTTTGATCATGCTTCATGATTGGTCAACTGTTGTTGATGCGAGGCTAAGGCGACACAGGACAAACTCGCCCCCTGGTTTTTGATGAGATGACGCTGACTTCCACCGAAGTGGATACAAAAACTTCGGCACGGACTGACCATCCATTATATGGGAAGGACGAAAAGGAAGAGTTTTATCGGTGTTGTTCAACGATGCGTGTCGATTTACGTGTTCACATGCTATACTGTTTCGAAATAAACCGGCTGGCTGCACTCTTTAATACTGGCGCCATACTGTGCTTGATACCGGCACAGGCCATATTGCAGCTCTTCAGACTTGGACCAGCCCTTTTGACCTGTGAATGCAGTTTCTTGTCGTGGACTTGATAGGTAATCCCGCAAGAAACATTGTTCCCGTACCTTACACACGCGCATAAATTATTTGCCTCAAAAGCTGACTAAAGTCAAGTAAGAGGGCTAAGTAGACAAACTGACATGGAGAGTCACATTGTTTCACCACTGCACACATTCAAAGTTGAAGAAGCGTAGTTCATACTTTCCAGGTAGCCGCTTGACTACATATGTCCGTTACTGATTGATGAATCGGTGACACTGGAGACTACAGACCATCCATAATAGCATCAACTTCTTGCTACTCATGCTTGAATGCACCATCACCATATGCATTCTTACCAACAAGCACCTGTCGATAAAATTTACATGATTTTCCCATCAGTGCCGCTTACTGACTGGTCTTCTTGTATGTCCAAGCAGGTGGCTGCATAAGTGATTTGACATAGTGGAGAACCACAAGTTGCCAGTTGTGCTGTTATTATGTCGCACGTTGCCCGTCTAACACTACCACCAACGTAGCCAGTACCTCCACCTACTTGAAGTTGCTAGCGAGACACGACAATTTAGGAAGCCCGTTTGGTTAGAGACAAGATCAAAAAGGACTTTCGTTGACTGACGTAGAGCTTCAGGTCGTTAGATGGAAAATTTGTGATTTATCTGGCTGCATGCGGCAGGGCTGTGTAGTGCAGGTTTGTACTTGCCGATCGGAATGACGGAAAGGTACTGCAGCTAAGATAACTAAAATAAACCACAAACCTGAAATACCATTATCATCCAGAAGTGGTTCATCTAAGTAATATTTGCACGTCTTCACACTACTTTGGATATCTTGTCCTCAGTTGCAGTTTCGTACCAATAGGTCGAGGCCCAGATGTATACCCCTGAGGATGGTGGTTTTCTTGATCTCCGTGAAATACGATCTAGAGAGTGTAAAATTTTCATGTCTTTTTCAACATAAATATCTCATAAGTTACCAAAATTTCTCAAGCTTATTGTATCCGACTGCAGGAATAAATATGCAATACAGGAAGCAGCGCGACAAGTGTGAGTCTGCGTCAACATCTGGTTCATCAAGTGTGGCACAACCACACCGTTAACATCTTTAAATAACATTTCTGTACACATATCTCGAGTAGCAGATGCGCATGAACTGACACTACAGATGCCTTCCTTGAAAAAATGGCTATCTTCAAATGCATATTTAAGCGTCACTTCAGAATGGAACTGCTCTTCCTTCTTCTTTGCAAGATGCCTTTAAATGTTCATCAAACACCACTTGTATTTCTGCCGGGAAACTTGGTGGTACCAATGAATGAAGACAGGAATTTAACATGTAACTCAACGTGCTTTATTTGTATGCAGTGCGAAATCACCCCTCTTTTGCCTAGGAGTTGCGGCCGCTTGAAATGAAGAAGAGGTGGGAAACAACAGCCAAAGATTCATTCATACTTAATATAACGGTCATGTGTGTAAAATAGATGTTAGCCTGTGAATTCGGGAACAAATATTATCGTTAATTCCATCGACTGCCAAAAATTTGCGGCGCATCATTTTCATCCATCGTCTAAAATAATCTGGTTTCCGCCTACCAACTAACATCTAATGATACGGAATCTCAGCAGAGTACTAGCCCATTCAAACGATTATCCAATTTTCTACACACGTGAAATAAGGTTGTAAAGCCCACGATGGCTGGTATAAAAACTTGATATCCCCTGTAGCAAACTTCTTTTTGCTTACTACAGCACAAACTGCCATTGCGGGCACCTCAGCTAGCAAAACTGTTTTCTCATTTTCCTTTTGCAATCATTACTTGCACGTAGGCGAGATACTTGGATTATTTGACACCATTAAAAACTGGATTTTGTAGGACTGGCCACCGGTCGATCATAAACATCCCAAGCAGTCTCTAAGGCAGTAATGTTTCTTTGAAGGATAAAGACGTCGGCCATTATGATTGTTTAAACAGGTACTGACCACAGTGGTCCCAAGCGCACTATCGATGTTGGATTTCGTCAGCTACTGGGACACCTTATGCAAGCAACTGGCATCACTTCCTGACTGGGGCAATTACGATCGAAGCAAAATATTCACCAAGAGTATGGCTGCAGGGTCCAGTATAAGATGAGTCAGTCTACTTGGTCACTGTCTATATTTGAAGGCTGATTTCATTCAAACAGTTCCAGTGGTTGTTGACGGAATAGAAAAAGTCCTGCCCAACTGACTTCAGCGTCTAAAATCTGTGGATCACTACTTCTTGTGGTTTTTAACCCGCGTACAAGTAAAGAGAGAGGAATAAGAGGCTGTTAAAATGTAAAAATTCAATTAGCTCCGAGGAGATTCAAGCCACGTGTCAAATAAGTGTCCGGTCGGTATTTAAACGATTCAGACTAAGCAACCTGGATCACGTTTACAGGAAGAGCATTCCGGGGCGAAACAACTCTTGGGGAATGGAAGCTGCGCCTGATATTTAACCTGCTATGTTCCATGCCTGGTTTTTGCATGTGCCCTCTGGGATTAGCTCTGCAGCCGAGATTCAATAAGTGATGGAGTGGACGTCCAAGGGTGCTCAGGATGCTGCGAGTCATTACCAAATCTCCTCTTAGCATTCTATTTTCTAGGTGATGCAGATTCAGCTCAACCAGTCATTATTCGCGTTTTTAGACCTAAGTCCTCGAACAAATCTGGTCGAGCCCTTTTGGATGTGTTCCCAGAATCATTTGTTCCTCCCCAGAGGAGGGGAACGACGACGGTCCCAAACTCCAGGTGAGGCCGTATGAAGCTGTTGAAAATTTGATGGAAATATATACGATCGAGTTGTCCGAAACGTCGTTAAGGGGTTACTAATACCAAGTTTCTAAGAAATGCATTTCTATCACAGTTGGCGTAGGATTGAGGGACTAAGACACCCGAATCTCTTTCTGTCAGCGACACTCCAAGTCCTACACCGCTGAGGCTACATACATAACATGCGTAGTGTTTAACGTGTATCACCCTTCATTTTTAGGGATTAAATACGAGCCCATTATTATCAGTCAAGTTTTGAGGTTGAGTCAAATTTTCCCACGGGGAAACGCTACCTTCTTCACCTTTGGTTCCTCTCCTTAGTTTCACGTCGTCGACAAAAAGGGGGATTTCGGAGGAAGCCTTTCGAGGCAAGCCGTCCATGTATGTTAAAAAGAGAAGAGACCCTAGTACTGAACCTTGGGGAACACCACTGAGACATCCAGTTTCTTCAGACGTAGAGAAACTCACTCGGACTCCAAATGGACGACCGTGTAGACACAGGGACAATGAGCGGTGGTCCTATCCCGACTAATTTTTAATTTATCAATAGGGCAGTCGTGATTAACATGATTGAACACCTTAGAGAAGTCTAGATAAATAACATCACTTCGTCCTCGATGGCCGACAACGCTAATCCATCTATCTACCTCAGCGGGCAGACTGCTAATGCAGGAGTTCCCTCTCCCGAATCCGGGTTGTTGGGGCGCAAAGAAGTTGATCGTTGCGAGGTGATCGCTTGGTCCATCATAGATAAACGGTTCCGGCACTCTGGAAGGTATGCACAAAAGCTTTACCGGATTGTACTCCTTTGGATTGCTTCGTTGACCTCCCCTTGCAGGTTAGCGTAATATGTCTTAACTTTCAGGGATCGGGTACTTTCCAATGGCTTGGAAAATTCTTAAGTAGCATACCCATGGGTCAGGTTAGGTCCATGCACCTCTCCGCAGCACCGCCTCACGGGTTTTATCGAGTCTCAGAGAGGTGACTTCTGTGAGCAGTAGCAGTCTGACTGCAGTAGCTCAACGTTTAAGTCAACGACCGAGAGTCCCACCTCGTTAGAGAGATACTCATAAACTCCTGAGTAGGTGGACGATGACGAAAAGTATTGTAACATAGGTCAGCCAGAAGCTCAGCTGCTCCAGTGTCGCTACTAGTCAGCCGTTTGCTACCTAGTAGATGAGACAGTCCCACTTCAGCCTACCAGAACGAAGCAGCATGGTGGAAAAGGCCTGTCGGGTTAGAAGGCCGATCGGTCCCCAGTGCCTTCGCACATGTGTTTATTGCCTGTCTGAATTGTCCAGAAGTGTATTCGGTGCCGAACGTTTTGTGTTCGGTCCAGTGGTGTCTCTTCAGCCTGAGCAGTTTGCGAGTGTAGTTCCTTATTGCTTTGTGCAACTTGAAGCACTTCGGTCTTGAAAGTGGAACAGACTGACTGGTTGCATACATGATCTTATTAATTATGTATCTTCAGTAAGTGTTCACATCCTGCTATACATGGTTAACTTTCCAATCTGTCTGTTCCAGTGCCATTTGAAGAGCCGAAGGGTTAAGTCGTCTGAAAATCCAACGACGCTTATTGAAAGGTCTGGTCAAATTGGTTTTGTAGACTTTCTGGAAGCGATAACAACGTGGTCACTCTTGCCCAAAGGAGGAAGGATTATTAAGTTGTCAGTCAAGAATTCTCCATTTGAAAAATGCAGTCGAAGCGAGATGGGGTTTGGGTCTCCCTCCTTCGTGTTACCGTGCTCACATTTTTCGTGAATAGTTGTCCTTGATTGTTTTAATCCACCAGACCGTCGAATACCTTTAAATAGCATTAGGAGTATTCACTGAACAGTTGTCGGCTGGGACTGAAAATGCCATTCCACTTTGGAGACCGCAAAGGTTATTATGATGCCAATGAGATGAAAGGCAATCCTCAGGGCTCTGGATATGCAGATGGTTATTATGATCCAAATGCTAACACAGGTCCACGAGGCTATAATATGAATGCAAGTCAATTTCTTTTATTCGTATAGTTGAGTATTGTCTCAATGTAACTACGGAGAGCTTCCGTTTACAAGGTGTGATATTCACTCAACTCGTTATAATCTCATAGTTTACGTGAGCTGTGTTTGAGGAAACACTTTGCAATACATATGTTTCGGAGTGTTGCACTTCTCTCTCATAGACAATTGAGCTGCCCTTAAGTCTCTAACCAGGGTTTTTGACGATGTCTTCACCATCGGGTATGCAGTCCTAGTTGAATTTAACCAAGGAAACCGTCCAAAAGCGCCAAGTCTTTGTCAGGGAGTTGACTCACAGCTTCTCAAATAGTTCGGAGCATGACCCTGGTGATTATTAACTTGACATATAAAGAACGAATACCCGGGCTAGATTTATTCCCTGTATTGTATCGAAAACAGGGCACAGATGTGATTATGCTATGCAAAATTTTAGGAAATGGCTTTGGATGTGATCTTTCTTCTTTTATCCTACCCACTAGGTGGAAACAGCTGGTAAGAGCATAAGAAAGCTTACAACAACCACTGTCGTCATTAAGTACTGGTTATCGCGTCGAGTAATCAGTCCTTCGAACTGATTCTAAAAGGATTGTCCTGCACGTCAGTAATTTACGTAAATCGATTTTCTAAGATATTGCACAACATTACTAGATACCTTTTCTGTCGACACTAAGAGAAGAAGAAACCTAATATTTTAAGTAATTTCTTGTATGTCCATCTTGTCGTCGCAGGGGTCGTATAAGTTTCTACCGCCCAAATTAATTAAATGAAGCCTGCATTACCTTTCAAGTGAGGGAATGTGATCCTTGTATACAGTTCTGTCGTTTGGATTCGAACTATGGTTCCTTTAGGTTAAGAAAAATGTCGTCACAGCGTACTGAAACTTTGAGCTGAAACCAAGGTACAGTGAGCTGTGGTCTTCAAGTTCTAGGTCAATGCTGAGAATAGGGGAGTCCTACCGATGACGTGGGTCCTGCCACTCACATGTTCCACGTAATTGATTGCACAGTTACCTCTGATGTTATGCACCACAGTGCTCTCTTATTAAGTTAAGAAGCTGTTGAGATCCGTTTTTAGAGTATATGCATTGTCATTATTTTCCTCTTTTCAGCCTTTTAAATCATGAGCAAAACGAACTATGAGTGATTTCTGGTGCTTGATTGTTATTCAGTGTACATGAGGAACAGTAAAAGGCATCAAGCACAAACTTGAGGTGCTAATTTTTGTATAGACCATCCGGAGGAGGGTGTGGGAAAGATTAATAAAGATTTCGAAGCTTCTGATATCCCTAGACAACCTGACCATAGTCACTTTGTGCAACGGCATACTAAAAAGCATGAAAGCAACATTTGTAGGCTTTTATCTGGATTTCCTTTGGCATAAAAATTGATATGAAGCGATCAAAAAGCTTGCCAGACCACCTCTTCCGGAAGACGTCTTAGAAACTAATTATTCAAAGTGGGGGTTAATATCTCATTCAACCTACCAGAATTTGGGTAGTCAGACAGACATGAATTATAGATTAGTATGCGAATTGGAGCAAGTTTACTGTTTTACCTTCTTAATGTGATCATGTTTCGTGTCCTAATTTAAACATTCGAAACATTTGATGCTACTGTGAAACACACGAAAAGAAAGTTTACGTTATACGAGACTACTAAAGGTGTACGACCAGTGCAGATGTTACAGCTGAAAAGTGAGCACAGTTGTAGCTAGTTTTACAGATAGTTTTGGATTTAGGTACATCAAGTCAGGAACCATTTAGCCGAAACTTTGGCTGGGTGCTTCGTATTTGACCAAACAATGAATGTTGTTGGAGATCATTTTGAAGATTGATTAGCTGCGAGAAGGCAACTCATCCGGTAACAAAGACTACTTTTCGCAACAATCCGTGGGCAGCATGTGTTTAAAAATCTATTTTACAGTATAGTTTACGTTTTAAGTTAAGAAGCCTGGGGCACGATAACAGATATTAACCTTCACGATGTTCCCCTTAAGAAATAGTAAGAAAGTCGTTAGCTGATTACGCCACAAAAATAATTTAAAATTAGGTTGATGGCAATACCGAACCCGTAAATTATGAATATTTTTGAGATAAGTCAGTGAATGTCTTCAGAGCTAATGAATATCAGTAAATGTTTGAAAATTATTTACCTGCCACATCTTAAACATTTATTTTAGCAAAACTACTACGATGGCGCTTCGAGAGGCTTCGGAGGAAACCCAATGTTTGGCCAGGGTTCTAATTACAATCATAATATGAATAGAAGACAACACATGAGTTCGGATTCGGTAAGAAAACAAGTTTTCATAACCACACTGATGTAATTTAGCTTGTAAAACTGATTAATCTTTGACAGAATACCATATAAGCTTTTGTGCTTAGCGTGCAAAAGGTTAACGCAATTACAATAGTTAGTATATTTGTGTGCCATTGAACAGGATAAGTAGCATACAACAACCCTGTTCATACTTAACCAGAGCAGATTTCAGTTGAATTTCGGAATAAATGCAGATGAGCATCAGAGTTTCTGCAGACGCACTTCATCATCACAACAAGAGAGTAGGGTTCAGTTTGCGCTTTGTCATGATTCGAGAAATGCTGATGAAAAGATGTAAGACAAGGCCGTGCTATTTCCCGTCCCACTCGCTCGTTTTACAGGTGACGACAGAAAATGAACATCAGGGAACTTATTGGGTTGAAGCACAATAAACAATCACTACCAAAGAATAGACTACATTTATAACATACTTCTGGAATTGGCAAATGGTCGAATGAGTAAAACGAGTTAGTTAGTACAGTAACGCAAGCAAACTGATCGTAAGAAATTGATCCGTTGTACTAAAAATGCAGTCTGAGTTAGTTCAAAATGGCTGAACACATTTTCTACAGCTGAGAACGCTGATCGTGTATTTCTCAGGAAGCAGTTGTCTCTCACACTTGAGTATATTCAAAGAACAGAATTCAAAGCAACTCAGAGAGGGAGAACACATTTCATAATATTATCACCGAGATTATGAATGGCTTGCATGCATCCGTTTGTAATATGTAATTCTATGACACTGTTGTCACAGAGAAGGCTCACAGTACGGCATACGGCGACATCCGTGTATGAGAATGATCATTAGCAACTGATCATTCTGTTAACCAATCAATAGAATATCCCATAAGGACTCGGCGTCAATTTGTAGGCACAGAAAGCAGATTAAAGTCTTATCTACTCTCAGATAACTCAAGAGTTGCAATATTCGTCTGACTTGCCGCATGTGGGAACTCATTTCTTACTTTTTTAGTAAATATATATTTATGTTGACGTAACGGTGAAAAATAGGCACACCAAATCTACCAAAAGATAATGAATGCAGTGGTATTCTAGGCTTAGCGCAGACCTCTTCCTATATGTGCTAATATGTAAACAGTGCAGCCGCTGATCACGTCAACCAAAGATCACAGTCACTTCATGAAGTAAAGCGACTTTTTCCTACGTATGAGGAATCTAAGTATTTAGGCTTTGATTGTGCACTCCGACACCATCGTGTGAGGGGAAGACTACTAGTTGGATTGGAACTCTCCTTCATTCTCTGGATTGTCTAAACTCAACGTTCATAGTATGAAAGGCATGCATGTCAATTTATGTGATTCCATTAATTTCACCCTTGTACTTTTATCCTAGGATGATTCGGACCATGGAGGACGATATTCTAGAGGTTCATCAAAGCATCGAAAGTAAGTTATGTTTCCATACTTGGGCGTTTTGCCATTACGAAGTGATAAGTAATCACTAAAGGTTGTGATTTGTTCGTCGATCGATAGCTCGAAGAATACTATGTCAATGAGGAAGAGCATAGTGAGGAAATTCCAGCTTTAATTTTGTACAGTTACACACTGTGGCCACATATACATACAAATTCAGGTGGACGATTTCATGATGATAAGCTTCTGTGAATTGGTTTTCTCAGACGATCACTAAAACATGAAGTGTTCATGTCCCACACTTAAGGAGACCGTGCTTGGAATCTTCAGGTTTCCTAATAAGCCTGTTATCATCGAGCATTACTTCTCAATTTGCCGCCTAAAGTTGGCAAACTTCATTTAGGAGCAGGTGAACTGGTAGATACACATGGATGTGGCCTGTTGAGGGATACTGTCTTTTATACAAACTTCATTCAATCTTTGATGCGGTGTGACAGTCATTGGATGCACATCCAAGGCATTCCGATTCGTCTACAATCAAAAACACTCGAGGCTGAAAGGCATCTACAAAGTGTAACAGCAGTTCGTCAGCAACGTATGCTCACCACTGTGTGACTACCAGAATCGCCACTCTTCAATGTATCTCCTGATTTCATTTTGATGATACACCTTGCTATAAATGTGTAGTCCTGCTCTAAGCAACCGGAAACTCAGGGATAGCGATACTGGTGCTTGATTTCAGTGTCCAAGTAAGAGGGACAAGTCAGTCAGAAGGCCATCTAGAAGATATTTCTGGTAGTTGTTAACGACAGATTGGTTGTCAGTGATCCCTCTCACAATTCTGCCTTGACAATTTCTTCTTTTCGACCAGCTTCAGCCCTCAGCATTAGGAAAGACCCTACCTGGCTCAATGATCACAAACATTTTTCTGAATATTAGTGTATACGAATCAAATTGTTATTTACTACATTGGTATAGAATCGAAAGGAGATTTACTCTATTTTGAAGAGCCTGCTCACGCTCCAGTTGGAAATCGTTCTGAGATTGCGCACGTCTGCACCTAACTGTTCATCAGAAATGTGCTGTTTGGTAGGTTCTCCTCACTCCGCTTGACGACAAAAGTATCAAGAGCATATTTGATGAGAGATTAAAGTTTAGTTTGCGACCCATGCTGGTTACTCATAGTGGTAAAAGTGTACTGTTGAAAATCTAGTAGGAGAATATGGTTTCAGAATACAAGGCCAGTAAGATTGCAACCATTTCGCCCTTCATAAAACTTACTACTGCGTTCTTAAAGCACATCACAAGCACCACCAACTACACCATAGAGACTGATTGTTTTATTCCTGTATTTTATCTGTTTTCCGCTGAAGACTCACTAAATATTTTGTTATGACATTATCTGTCATTTTCTACCGTGTTTTCATTCTCATTTGATAATGAAATGAGATAAATTTGATGGTGGAAATATGATTGAATCAAAATATGTTTTCACCAAATTTTTGATCAAAACAGCCAAGGAAGACATGGCTCAAACAACCCTTCACATAAATATCGTCGAAACCATTCAAGTGATAACAGTTCAGATTCCGAGTAAGTGATCCACTTTGTGTACTAGCAATGGTCATTTTAAACTGCAATTTATGGTCGAATATTTTCTACTGAAGGTATTTTGCTACATAGTTCAGAGACAAGAGTTATTAATTGAGCTTAGTTTTGTTATCTTTGTAATTAATGTTGGACGTATTAGTGTAGAATATCAGTGCTGGTTTATTCTATTAATTAGCTGGGTCACTATTTTTGTACCTTGTATTTTCACTGTATTGCACTGAATTCATCTGTTAACTAAGTAGTTGTCGATAAGTCTTTGTCCTTACATCTTTCAACCCAATAATAGATACATTGAAAACTTCCATGTATAGGGCGCATTCTGAATCCTTCGCGTCTCACAACATAAGTACATATATCTATGCTATTATTACGCCTTAGCAACCACTCCATAAATACCACGATGTAGACTGAAGAGACCGTGACAGGAAATGCGAGAATGTTTATTCATTGTAAGTCCCATAAATGAAAATATTTTGTCGATATGGAAAAAGTAAAGTACAGATATGAAGGCGTTTCATAATTAAGTTTCACCATATTAAGGAAAGTAAATAAGAGGTGTAAAGGGAGTGACTTCGATTCTCTTTCCTCAGGCGTCTTGCATGCTTACCGATAAATAGCTGACACCATTCAACAGGACAACAACTTCAGTTTAACCACATTGCTTTGGATCGAATACTTTTGTCTACTTCATTCAAACAGATTGGTCGGATTGTCTGAAAATAGACAAGTCTGATTACATGTTGTGATAATTGGTTAGATATGAAAAATCGGTAGTAGTTTGTGCGAAGCATCTACTGAAATAGTTTATTTTTCTAAGACAATTTGTTGTGTGTGTTCATACTTTCAAGCGATCTGGTTTTAATACCTTCTACTTTTTCTAGTCAAGGAAAACACAACCGAAATCGGTACTAGAGGAAATTCTCCTCAATTACCTAACACAGTGCGTTATTCTGAACATATTTAAATGCGAGTAAGTGATTGCTGAACTTCTATTTCCGTAAAATACCAATATTTTGCTAAGTAAGATATGTATCTATTCATCTGAGGCTAAAAAGTATTTACTCATCTCTCATTCATGTGTGCATCCATTTGGAAAAAAGACACGTCTGTGAACACTCCACCTGCTTTAGATTATTATTTTCCGTCTGCAAACATAGAGTGAATTATAAAATTGCAAAGTAGCGATTTCGCAAAGGAGGTCCATCATGCTCCACTTTCTCACTCCTGAAGGTATGTGAGATAGAATGGATTCATCAGGTTTTACGAAGAATATTGCAAGCCAACAGTCTGGTTTCTGAAGGCGAACAAAATTCCACTGGTGTTTGATCACAAAATTAATAGATTTACAGATACGACCACAAGTAGAAACTGAAACAGAACTGAGCAAACTTGAAGAAAAGGTTGTTACCATAAAATGACCTAGAAAGAAAAATAAACGCTTCAATATTGTCTCGTGAAAAAAAACAGACAACGTCAAGTTACATCGTAAATTGAATTCATTCTATTTGCTTGGTTGTGGCTAGCAGAAGAATCCAGGACGCGCGTTTCGTCCTATTTGGGACTAGTCAGCTGGATGTAACTGCAACCCAGTGAAATAAAAGCATGTCAATGAATGGTAAATTCTGTTCATTCCGAATCTGTTGCTCTATCCAGGTCCATTATTCATCAACGACAATAGTAGGCAAGGTTTGTCAACCACATGATCATTGATTGATTAAGTGTTGACAAATGAATTGGAGCACTGTTTATATTCTCTATCCTGATCGACTGATTAGTTGAGTGGTCAGAGAACCAATCGGGTTAAATATCTTACCAAGTTGTTTGGGAAAGACGACGTAGGTACAACAAGTTGTGATAACGGTGTTACCAACTCATAGCTGAAACAGTTTTATCATCCCACTGCTTCTCGCCTATCATCTCCAGTAGCTTCAGGTTGAGATGCTTCAGGTAGTGAGAATTCGACAGATCGTCAGTTATGTGCAAGCGACATCAACAACATGAAGCAATCATACATATAGATGATCTCGAAAAATGTGTTTAACACCTATGGTATTGAAATGCTCCAAATGATATGATGAATGCAGTTCCGTTATAATTTCAAGAGAGATTCATCTGAGGCCGTGAGTGCGTTACCGTCAGCAAATATGTAACCGCAAAAACTATGTTGGCTGAACGAATCTCATGGCAATCGGGAAATTATTCACCAGAAAGCGTCATTTCACGACAATACAGTGTGATGTCGATGCCCCAGTGTTATCTTTATCATCAGTGAATAAGAGGTTGTAGCTTTCTGAATCGCATCTGTGATGACGGTTGAAATCACTGTCTCGCAAGACAACATTGATTATCATTTTATCTTAACAGTGTATCGTGCTGTCAGTTCTTAGTGCATGCATTCGGCATTCGTATGACAGGAAAAGAGTGTACACAGTGATGGGAGGTCGCCAACTGACTGAAAGTAGTGGGAATTCGTTGTAAATATCAATAAGTGACCAGGTGTAGGTCAACCACTACGGCTTTATTTTGTCCTGAATTTTCATAATTATCCTAGGAAAGCATTGATTCTTTATGTACATCCAAATTTCAGGCATGCGGCATCATTTGACATTCATCCACAATCACGAAGCAGCAAGTACACATTGGAAGACCATCAGAATAAAAATTGCCATTCCCCATGTCGTTTATAAGCACTTCATGTAACTTAAAAATGCTCTTTGTTGAAATATAAAAATATTAAGAAATACGCATTGCACACTTTTATTTCTGCAATGGCATAACTGAGTTGTATCCACCGAATGACAATAAGCTACAATGAAAGGAAAAACAAACGGAACCTAGAAAAACACAGGCAGACAAGGAGTCGGTGGGCGCCACTTCAATCCGACTAGAAAATGGCACATATGGGAGCAAGGAGTAACTCCCGATAATAAAGATTTCCACAGTCGCTATCCATAAACCGAAATAGAACGAAGCATGAAAATGAAGCAGAGCATTGTGAGATGTGGAGAATTGTTTCTTTTCGGCGATTGAATTGTCGATGCTTTACAATCGCAAGTTTGTACACTTTTCCTGTGTTAGAATTCGATAGGCGAAGGTCTTCTGTCATGCATGGCAATTTAATTCTTTTCAATACGTGAGCTGCCATTAAAACCAAGTAACTGTGATGAATTGTGAAAATGAATCAGAATATGACTGGTGTTTATAAGGACTAGTAAGCTTGGATAAGAATTTTCTTAACATGAAGAAATGTTTGCAAAGAGTATGGAAACAAGAACGAATGGTAAATTAAGCAAGAAGTGAACAGTGTAAAACGGAACGAGGGAGATCGAAAGGCTTAAAATTAGAACCATGAGAGGAGATGGGTTTGAACGCACTTCCTTTGAATACGGACTTCAACTCTCAACAATCGCCATCCATAACGCGAAATAAAATGATGCATGAAAATAAAGCAGAACCCAACCAGATGCGTTCCATCTGTTGACCATTGCTGTCTGATAAATATGTGAATTGAATTAACATTTGATGCTCACTAATGGATCGTTGCTTGTGAAATGAATGTGTAGAGTTTAGATGTCACATTCACTAAGGTACACAAACGACACAGAAAAACCAGCATGGAATGTATTAACTGTAGGCGAAACCTTTACGATATTGTGGAGTGAGAAGTCAGTCTCTCTCCTCTCTTTTAAAGGACGATGAATATTTGTGAACATGGATCCGCGCGGATGGCTCGGTTTGTATGATTTGAATGGAACATGAATTGAAGAGTTGTGATTTGATAGTTAGTGTTCGATAAGCTGTCTTACCCAAATCCATGCAGTGGCAAACCATCAGTGTATGTTGATGACAGCAGATGCAGCTAAGATTTTGTTTGGTATGTAACGAGAACGTTTTAAGAGCATTGTAGCAGTTGAAGTACATCAGAAGAGGTGTTACTGAAGTACTCAGTGTACACGTATAGAGAACAGATAGAAGAAAATCTAGTCCATTAGAATAAGATGGAGAGGCGGTGTAAATATGCGAGTGTAAGGGAGTGAGAGATAGAAGCACTTGTAGTAATGGCTGTCAACATGCGACCAATCTGTGCGAGATTATTGGAGGAGAAACGAATCAGAAAGACAGTTGCCAGACACTCAGTGGGATCTGACTCGTCTGTTAGATTGTTATCTTCCACTTAGGCCACGTGGACATTACTGTCTGAACACACACTCTCTTCAGAGTACTACCTGACTTTAGTGATATATATATCATAAAATGAATAGCACATTATCGGAAGTCCCATCATGGTGAGAACCACATTGATTCTGAGACTAGAAAGTGGCGAAAACCAAAGTACTTCAGTAATAGATAGAAATAGACACACAAGTACTTACTGTCAGGTGACTTCGAAATGAAACACTGAACTTGATTTCAGTGAGGAGTGTACACAAGAGAAAAGATTCTCTATTCAGATCAGCTCAAATGACTGTCACAAGTGTATGCATAAGTTATTTATCATGTTTATTTCAGTCACCATCTTTTTCAAGGTCTATAATTCAAGAGGAATTTGCACAGTCATCTGCCTACTCCTGCTTGCGCACTTCATCACGTACTTAGCAGTGTATTGGAACATGGAAGTCATGCGACAATGCACACTCGGCATGACTGTTTCACTTTGATAAGTAAACAGCATCACGAGATATAACAAGACTGTAATCGTGAAACACACCTCAACAGATTCCTTGGAACAAGATACAAAGTCAGTGGAACTAAATGATGCCTTCACTATTACTACTATTATATCGAAGCCCTTCAAACATACATTGCTGAACTGGAAAGAAATGTTGCATAAATATTTCATGCCATTGAGAAACTTCCGCAAAATATATGGAAATGGTTTATTGAGTATGTTAATGAAGTAATGAAAACTAGAGGAAATGATAAAATGATTTCACTACCCAAGGGATTACACAAACAAATTATCGAAACTAATTCTCCAACTAACTACGATCATTACGTTTTCAACTTTCCTTCCGTTTGTTTAAACAAGATACAACTAGAAGTTTTATCTCTTGGTCCAAAATTTTGTGATAGACGTAGTCAAGTAAATTATATAGAAAGTGGTGTTAAATTTGAAAACCTGTTTATCCAGACACGAGACTTAATCCCATCTTCTAAATGTTAGAGAGATTTAAAGCTAATCTGATTGATTACTGCTATCAATTTAAGAATAGCAAGCATATTTTCAAAAGCCTACTCATTAAGAAACACCGAGAGGTTATCCAAAAGCCCAGAAAATATGATCAATTGATAATAACCAAACCTGATAAGGGATCTGGCACTGTTATCGTGAATAAGTGTGACTATATAGATAAGTGACCAAACAAATTTTCAGAGGTTAGGAAACTTTAAAGATACTACAGAAGCAACAAAACGTCAACTAACTAACACTCTTAGGACAATGATGGAACGGAATCCGATCGTTAGGCCCATATTTTATGCATTAAAATCCTGAGGCACACATATACCTAGACCATATGGCTTACTAAAAGTTCACAGGCCTGTAATCCCACTACCTCCAGTTCTAGATATGGGGAACTCTTCGTATCACTCAACTGCGGAATGGCTAGTATGAGCACTAGAGTCTCTGCATCGTGAATTGGTGAGATCCAGTGTAAAAGATGTATTCATTTTAATAGGAAATGTCGAAAATATGAATGTTAAAGACAAAAGGATGATTTCATGGGATATAACATCATTTTTTACCAATATTCTGCTTGTAGAACCAGTCAACTACAATCAAGATGAATCGAACGAACGATAGATAAACGTAGGAATCCCACCTGAAATAGTTAATAAATTGCTGCTAAGATGCACCGTGATTGTTCACTTTATGTCTAATAACGAATTCTATGGACAAGTGGATGGGGTTCCAATTGACTCTCCTCTGGGTACTATGCTAGCAGATATCTTCCTGACAAGACTTGAAAACGGCCCACTTAAGGACGCACTTGATAAACTAGACTATTATTTGCAGTATATAGATAATGCATTCATCATTTGTAATAATGACTGCAATAAAGACCTTTTGAATACCTCCAAGAATGCTCACCTAGCTATGAAGTTCACCTGTGAGCAAGAACAGGAGGATAGTATTTCTTTCCTAGATGTACTCCTCACCAGGAAAATGAATGGATATATTAGCAGGAATAATTTTCGAATGAACAAACAGACTTGTCAATATATTCACTTCCTGGTTTCAGGTCAATTCGATATTGAAATAAATCTGGTCAAAGCCTTGAATTGCAGAATAAGTTCTGATGACCGTATTGAAAAAGAAATGAGTAACGTGATGATAACATTTCATCAAAGTGGTTATCCACTAAACTTCATAAGTAAATGCATGTTTAAACCTAGAGAGAAAACAAAGGAATATAACGAGGCTAAATAGCATATATATCGCAGACTAAGTGTCTAAGGTAGTATTGCCTCTGCTATCTTAACACGTCTATTAAGTAGATCAGTTGAAGTGACATTTACTGCAACGAAAACGTCTATCGACTTCTCAACCAAACCATTACTGACACAGGGAACCAACGATGAGTTGCCAAAAATGGCTATTTTCATCATCATCAATATCAACATAGGACCAGGCATTACTGCGTAACGGTCCGAGTTGCCACACCTCATATCAGTACATCAAGTAGAAAGGTAGTGAGGCGAAAGATGAAGATAAGAGAATGCAGCCAAAAGAAATGCAAAGTACGAGAAGAAAAAAGGCAGAATGACAAAATGGTGAGATTCGGTATAGTGTCGTTAAGATGAGGATAATGTATGTATACATCTGAGCCACGGACATCGGTTCTGAGCCATATCCCGGAGACTCTCTAGCCACTGGTTGCTCTTGTCCCGCCAACCCCAACCACCTAGTCTGCATCGCCCCACATGGCTCAAACCAACAGTCAGAGACCGCATGCATTGGTGCCATGTTTTAGTCTGGCCACCTCCGGCCTTTTTACAGCCTGGGCCTACTTCGGCCAACATTGTGTGACTAGGCAATCGGTGACTAGGCATACGTAGTACGTGTCCAAGCCATCTCAATCGATGAAGGTTCATAACCTCGTCAACTGATTTACCTCTACTCCCTAAAACTCTACTCCTGACTTCTGCATTACTCACGTGGTGACACCGCGGAATACGGCCTATACTACGAAGGCAACGGTGGTCAAATACTTGAAGCCTTCTCATATCTTCCACTTTCAATGGCCATGTTTCACAGCCTTACAGTAGAACAAAGCGGTATACGCGACCCTTAATAGACAAACGGATATCACGGCGGTGCCATAGGTGGCGTAAATTGGTGAGAGCCAATCAAAATGGCTATTTTAGTCTGTATTTATGAGTTCAACTGCTCCTATGGAACTAGTTACATAGGCCGTACTCTAAGGGCTCTACCCATGCGCGCTCGTAAACATGTACCAGCTTGGTTAGGGAAAGGAATGACAAAGGGCGTCAACAGTACAGTCTTCTCACATCTAGTGGACATCAGATCCAGGTAGATCACGCCTTTTCTACAATATATCATGTTCTTTGCAGTCTCTCCAAAGGTGCACGACTAGGCATCTTATCCTTAACCGAAGCTATAGGCATCAAAGCAAGAAAACCTGGTCTATTACAAGTTTTATACCCATGTTCAGACATGCCACTGTCGGTAGTCATTTTCAACCGTAACGTAACGCTTTACATTTGTTATTCTTTATTTCGTTATAGTATTCACATGATTTTCACCCTACTTGAATATAATTCATCGCTGCATAGTGACTATTTGACCCTTAGTAAACAAACAAACAAACACACACACACTTTCATGCCCCAGTAAGCCTATGTGGATGGGTGATTGTCTTCACATTTTGTCTCCTTATCTCGTAAATGTTCCCTCTATATTGACTTCATTGCATGGCTAACGAACTAGACTGACTACCAGCCCATTTCATTTGATCTCCGTCTATCCACAAAATTAATAATATCAAAATTTAATTTTGTTGCTTGTATTATCTCGACGTTGATTGGACCGAATTGGTCGCTCTCTATTGGCAAATGGGCTTCTACGAGGAAGCCTCGATATTGCCTGTGTTTCCATCACAAATATACAGTATCCAAGATGTAAAAATATTAGGGCTTTTTCATTTCACCTATTATAATGAACTTATTGATGTATAGCATGAAGAAGAAGATATTGAAGATAATAGTTTGTAATAAAAATAATATTTATTCCGAATAACCTACAGGGAAAATAAAACGACTATGTTCATTCTTCATGTGTACTATTGGAAAACGACTATTATATTTCACCTAGATTATTCCAAAACATTTCAGAGATTTGTATTTCTAAAAACACCTCGTCAAGATAGAAAGTTTCTCGTTCACCTCTATGATTTCGACGGAAAAACGCATTATATTACCCAGTTCTTTCTACGTCGATGGGTTATTGCGACTCTCCAAATATCGGAAGAGACCCATTTGACGATGGGAAAAGATAGATGATGGTGGCGGAGGAAACATTTTCTTGTTACGAAATTCCGTGAATATAGAGCAGAAGTGGTACGGCATTCTAGAACAGACTCCTGTCAGAGGTCAAGATACAATAAGTGAAAAAGGAAAGTTGCATTATATACGTACAGGCACTTAGAATAAGGAAGTTAACGAACGACTGGAAGAAAATATGTCGGTGTAATACTTGGGCACTTTGTTAGAAGATAATCCCGTTTTAGTTGATTAATTAGATGTATCTATCACTCAGTCGAACAGTGCTATTTACTTGATTACTTTTCATTCTACATAAAACATGTCAGAAATTTGTTGAGTTATCTTGATATGTTAATGAAAATTCATTTGTGTCCGAAATGAAATCCGGTAAATAAGGATACTCCACAGTTTGACCCATCGAATCAGATAATGAAACATAATTATATAGAAAAAAAATACTATGAAATAGTGGAGAATATTTGTAGCTCACGTGTATGGTCTTGGTTGTGTTGTGTTCTCTGAGCTGGGTTGTTTAGTCATGAAGCTTTCATCGTCTTTCTAGACGACATCATCAGCACTAACGTCGGCATGAAGTGGGCTGTCAACATCTCTCCGTGAGTGATTTAATAGCTTGCCGTGACGAAGTGCTCTGGGATTGGTTGTTTTCTTTGATTGTTGTGTCATTGACTGTATAGATTTTCTGTTGGTTATCAGGCAGAAGGCCATCTAGAAGATATTTCTGGTAGTTGTTAACGACAGATTGGTTGTCAGTGATCCCTCTCACAATTCTGCCTTGACAATTTCTTCTTTTCGACCAGCTTCAGCCCTCAGCATTAGGAAAGACCCTACCTGGCTCAATGATCACAAACATTTTTCTGAATATTAGTGTATACGAATCAAATTGTTATTTACTACATTGGTATAGAATCGAAAGGAGATTTACTCTATTTTGAAGAGCCTGCTCACGCTCCAGTTGGAAATCGTTCTGAGATTGCGCACGTCTGCACCTAACTGTTCATCAGAAATGTGCTGTTTGGTAGGTTCTCCTCACTCCGCTTGACGACAAAAGTATCAAGAGCATATTTGATGAGAGATTAAAGTTTAGTTTGCGACCCATGCTGGTTACTCATAGTGGTAAAAGTGTACTGTTGAAAATCTAGTAGGAGAATATGGTTTCAGAATACAAGGCCAGTAAGATTGCAACCATTTCGCCCTTCATAAAACTTACTACTGCGTTCTTAAAGCACATCACAAGCACCACCAACTACACCATAGAGACTGATTGTTTTATTCCTGTATTTTATCTGTTTTCCGCTGAAGACTCACTAAATATTTTGTTATGACATTATCTGTCATTTTCTACCGTGTTTCATTCTCATTTGATAATGAAATGAGATAAATTTGATGGTGGAAATATGATTGAATCAAAATATGTTTTCACCAAATTTTTGATCAAAACAGCCAAGGAAGACATGGCTCAAACAACCCTTCACATAAATATCGTCGAAACCATTCAAGTGATAACAGTTCAGATTCCGAGTAAGTGATCCACTTTGTGTACTAGCAATGGTCATTTTAAACTGCAATTTATGGTCGAATATTTTCTACTGAAGGTATTTTGCTACATAGTTCAGAGACAAGAGTTATTAATTGAGCTTAGTTTTGTTATCTTTGTAATTAATGTTGGACGTATTAGTGTAGAATATCAGTGCTGGTTTATTCTATTAATTAGCTGGGTCACTATTTTTGTACCTTGTATTTTCACTGTATTGCACTGAATTCATCTGTTAACTAAGTAGTTGTCGATAAGTCTTTGTCCTTACATCTTTCAACCCAATAATAGATACATTGAAAACTTCCATGTATAGGGCGCATTCTGAATCCTTCGCGTCTCACAACATAAGTACATATAGTTCCATATTAGATTTGTTTATTTGATATAAAGCGCACAGTGATACAGTATTATTTACTTGATTACGTTTCGAGCATAAATTATTACTGCTCATAATCATATCACATTGATATGATTATGAGCAGTAATAATTTATGCTCGAAACGTAATCAAGTAAATAATACTGTATCACTGTGCGCTTTATATCAAATAAACAAATCTAATATGGAACTACATTCTACCACAGTGCCCAAGTTTTTCACTTATAAGTACATATATCTATGCTATTATTACGCCTTAGCAACCACTCCATAAATACCACGATGTAGACTGAAGAGACCGTGACAGGAAATGCGAGAATGTTTATTCATTGTAAGTCCCATAAATGAAAATATTTTGTCGATATGGAAAAAGTAAAGTACAGATATGAAGGCGTTTCATAATTAAGTTTCACCATATTAAGGAAAGTAAATAAGAGGTGTAAAGGGAGTGACTTCGATTCTCTTTCCTCAGGCGTCTTGCATGCTTACCGATAAATAGCTGACACCATTCAACAGGACAACAACTTCAGTTTAACCACATTGCTTTGGATCGAATACTTTTGTCTACTTCATTCAAACAGATTGGTCGGATTGTCTGAAAATAGACAAGTCTGACTACATGTTGTGATAATTGGTTAGATATGAAAAATCGGTAGTAGTTTGTGCGAAGCATCTACTGAAATAGTTTATTTTTCTAAGACAATTTGTTGTGTGTGTTCATACTTTCAAGCGATCTGGTTTTAATACCTTCTACTTTTTCTAGTCAAGGAAAACACAACCGAAATCGGTACTAGAGGAAATTCTCCTCAATTACCTAACACAGTGCGTTATTCTGAACATATTTAAATGCGAGTAAGTGATTGCTGAACTTCTATTTCCGTAAAATACCAATATTTTGCTAAGTAAGATATGTATCTATTCATCTGAGGCTAAAAAGTATTTACTCATCTCTCATTCATGTGTGCATCCATTTGGAAAAAAGACACGTCTGTGAACACTCCACCTGCTTTAGATTATTATTTTCCGTCTGCAAACATAGAGTGAATTATAAAATTGCAAAGTAGCGATTTCGCAAAGGAGGTCCATCATGCTCCACTTTCTCACTCCTGAAGGTATGTGAGATAGAATGGATTCATCAGGTTTTACGAAGAATATTGCAAGCCAACAGTCTGGTTTCTGAAGGCGAACAAAATTCCACTGGTGTTTGATCACAAAATTAATAGATTTACAGATACGACCACAAGTAGAAACTGAAACAGAACTGAGCAAACTTGAAGAAAAGGTTGTTACCATAAAATGACCTAGAAAGAAAAATAAACGCTTCAATATTGTCTCGTGAAAAAAAACAGACAACGTCAAGTTACATCGTAAATTGAATTCATTCTATTTGCTTGGTTGTGGCTAGCAGAAGAATCCAGGACGCGCGTTTCGTCCTATTTGGGACTAGTCAGCTGGATGTAACTGCAACCCAGTGAAATAAAAGCATGTCAATGAATGGTAAATTCTGTTCATTCCGAATCTGTTGCTCTATCCAGGTCCATTATTCATCAACGACAATAGTAGGCAAGGTTTGTCAACCACATGATCATTGATTGATTAAGTGTTGACAAATGAATTGGAGCACTGTTTATATTCTCTATCCTGATCGACTGATTAGTTGAGTGGTCAGAGAACCAATCGGGTTAAATATCTTACCAAGTTGTTTGGGAAAGACGACGTAGGTACAACAAGTTGTGATAACGGTGTTACCAACTCATAGCTGAAACAGTTTTATCATCCCACTGCTTCTCGCCTATCATCTCCAGTAGCTTCAGGTTGAGATGCTTCAGGTAGTGAGAATTCGACAGATCGTCAGTTATGTGCAAGCGACATCAACAACATGAAGCAATCATACATATAGATGATCTCGAAAAATGTGTTTAACACCTATGGTATTGAAATGCTCCAAATGATATGATGAATGCAGTTCCGTTATAATTTCAAGAGAGATTCATCTGAGGCCGTGAGTGCGTTACCGTCAGCAAATATGTAACCGCAAAAACTATGTTGGCTGAACGAATCTCATGGCAATCGGGAAATTATTCACCAGAAAGCGTCATTTCACGACAATACAGTGTGATGTCGATGCCCCAGTGTTATCTTTATCATCAGTGAATAAGAGGTTGTAGCTTTCTGAATCGCATCTGTGATGACGGTTGAAATCACTGTCTCGCAAGACAACATTGATTATCATTTTATCTTAACAGTGTATCGTGCTGTCAGTTCTTAGTGCATGCATTCGGCATTCGTATGACAGGAAAAGAGTGTACACAGTGATGGGAGGTCGCCAACTGACTGAAAGTAGTGGGAATTCGTTGGTAAATATCAATAAGTGACCAGGTGTAGGTCAACCACTACGGCTTTATTTTGTCCTGAATTTTCATAATTATCCTAGGAAAGCATTGATTCTTTATGTACATCCAAATTTCAGGCATGCGGCATCATTTGACATTCATCCACAATCACGAAGCAGCAAGTACACATTGGAAGACCATCAGAATAAAAATTGCCATTCCCCATGTCGTTTATAAGCACTTCATGTAACTTAAAAATGCTCTTTGTTGAAATATAAAAATATTAAGAAATACGCATTGCACACTTTTATTTCTGCAATGGCATAACTGAGTTGTATCCACCGAATGACAATAAGCTACAATGAAAGGAAAAACAAACGGAACCTAGAAAAACACAGGCAGACAAGGAGTCGGTGGGCGCCACTTCAATCCGACTAGAAAATGGCACATATGGGAGCAAGGAGTAACTCCCGATAATAAAGATTTCCACAGTCGCTATCCATAAACCGAAATAGAACGAAGCATGAAAATGAAGCAGAGCATTGTGAGATGTGGAGAATTGTTTCTTTTCGGCGATTGAATTGTCGATGCTTTACAATCGCAAGTTTGTACACTTTTCCTGTGTTAGAATTCGATAGGCGAAGGTCTTCTGTCATGCATGGCAATTTAATTCTTTTCAATACGTGAGCTGCCATTAAAACCAAGTAACTGTGATGAATTGTGAAAATGAATCAGAATATGACTGGTGTTTATAAGGACTAGTAAGCTTGGATAAGAATTTTCTTAACATGAAGAAATGTTTGCAAAGAGTATGGAAACAAGAACGAATGGTAAATTAAGCAAGAAGTGAACAGTGTAAAACGGAACGAGGGAGTTCGAAAGGCTTAAAATTAGAACCATGAGAGGAGATGGGTTTGAAATGACATGTTTCGTGAGGCGACCTCGGGTTCCCCCACATGTTTGTGTTGAGTTTCTTCGACGGAGTTAATTAGGTCTCTTCTTGCTTTGAAAGCTTCCAAACATGTGTTTCTTTTTATTTAGTGAGTCATGCTGCTTTTTTGTTCTATTATTTCGCCTTCTATCGATCCTCTGTTGCCTCTTTGTAGCCACCTTTTCAAGTTCTTCTGAACACTTTTTGCTCACGGTCACATCGAAGGGTCTTTTCACGTCGCTCACAACTAAATCGACATACACATACTGAATTGGTCAGATGCCAACGTTTTCCTTCGAGGTATTACAAATCATTGGGTGACAGGAGAATATTAGTCTCACCATTGTTACAAAGAACCTTCTTAGAGATTTTCATATCTTGTTCCTCCGAGTTACAGCAGTAAAGTCATCTTTGAAATCGTGATGTTTTAGCACTGTGGTGGGGTTCTCTTTGGGAGCTGTTGACTACTTACTTGTGTCTATGAGGCATGCTGAGAACACACTTTCGATCAAGATGTTCTTGGAACAGAAATTCTCCTTTCCAACAAATTGAGACTGCAGATCAGTCTAATTCGAGTGGCAACAGATATGATCAGATTACCTTTGGAAATTGCATCCACTTAGCTATGAAAGTTCGTCAGTTGACCATTCCACTTTGATTTTCTGTGAATTGATCTTCTTAACGTTCTATCGGCTGTTCTTGTCAGCTCTAGTTGAAAAAGTGGATTTTTGTACAATTTCGATTCCAAATGCGAATCTAATTGCTGAACGACAGCTAATGAATGTCTGTAGAATGCGACTCAAGCCACACAGAAAACAAAAGTATCGTCCACGTACCTTATGTATAGTTGAAAGTCTTCAATTGTTGATTTCAGGTATGTATCCTCCAAACCGGCCATAAAGTAGTCTTCTATTAACCGGCTTAGTCGGGCAGTCACCTTAAACTTAAGTGTGTATATAAGGAAATAGGTGGCTCTACTGTCGGACGAGTACAAATGGTATAAAACCAACAGATGAGAAATATAAGTTGGAAATAACTGAAGACTGACTTACTGATGGTTAAAATGTTTGCAAAATGATTAGTTCATATTTGAATCAAGCCAGAACGAAGGCATTCGCAGAGCGAAATGAACTCATTTTACTTCACGGTATTTCATTAGCTCCAACTGAAATGAAATAACAGTAGTAGTTATGAAATAATACACTTTAAATAAGTAGAAATGACTAAAGATTCGAAATCTAGGATTAACAATAAAGTAGTGAATCAACAGAATACGGGATGAATCATGACAAATCTTAGTCAAAACCAATGACAATTTATATCTACTGAGTAATAAAATTCTGGAAAGTAGGGAGAACAAAATGACAGGAATGTAAAGGAAGGGATTGTTAAAGTGTTAGTGAGTTATGTAAGTATGTGAAGAACGAGAAAACGTTCGGCTAGGAGTGATTAACGATAAGCGAGTAATTAGTGAAGAGATGATGTAATCACAAGAAGGCATATATATGAGTATGCGAAAGGTTAATTACAGTTTCTTTCTGAGTACACAAACCATAATAAATATGGTGTTCCTTGTTTGTTGATTATCCTGAAAGATTTAGAAACATATATTTGATATCCCCTTTCCATCAGGTGCCTTACGACTGTGTTGGTGGAGACATTTTCATCTTTCAGACACAGATTTCTCGTAATGTGCCCATAGAATCGAGTCGACGCCCTTCCTTTGGTCCTTGTCACCTACTTGCTTCCATAAGTGCACGTGAAATAATTTGCATAGTTGGCGACTTCAGATGAGTATTTGTCTACTTTTGACTGTGCTATTGAGCATAATCTATTGTAATCTGAGATCAGTGCGGCAGCAGGGAAGTTTCTTTACAGTGCAGCTTTTATTCTCATGTGTATTCTTCTAGATGTCTCATCACCCTTGAATGTTAGAAGAAAGACAGGTTTCTTCTCAACAGTTGGGTGTTTCGGTCTCAATAAATTCTTTTCCATGCTTCATGATGAATTTCTTCGGATACGCATTTTCTGTAAGAGTTTTCTAAATGATAAAAAATTCTCCCAGTTTGTCTCTTGGGAATAGATTTTTTATTTTAGTGAAAAGCGCCCTGACTAAACCACGCTTATAGTTGACACGACAAACTAATGTAGTGAAGGTTTTGGCCAATCCACGTGCATTTTTTGTCAGTGGTTCTCTTAACTGCACCACAATATCTCCGTCCTATACTCAGATCACAAAATTAAATCTGTTCTTACTTTCGTATTCCATTGTAAAATTCATATTTGGAAAAGCCCGTTTGAAGATATTGAACAAACTTGACGCATGATTCGTATGATCACAAATAATGGAAGAATCATGGACATAACTGTTGTGATATGTCCCTTCTTTTATCGCAGAGTTCAGACATCTTTGTTCTAGATGGGCAACAAATATATTAGCAAGCACAGGTTGTAGTTGTCAACCCATAGCCACTCTATAAGTTTGCTAGTAAAATAGATTATTAAACAGGAACTGGAAATACTCTGCACACGGAAGCAGTAACTCTTTAAGTTCTAATTTCAACAATGGAGGTAGACCAGACTGTTGACAGATTACGTTCATCATCTAAACCCCTTATATGTTCTTAAATAATGAGAAAACATGAAAACAAAACATATATGGTCCTATTGAAAGGTGAGTCGCATAGCTTCGATCAAGATGTTATTCATAAAAATTTCCATGCACACGAAAATTATACGAAAAAATTCATCATCAGGCATGGAAAACAATTAACTGAGAGACACAAATACCAAAGAGAGAGAAGAAACCTATCTCATTTACTCCAGTATACAAGGTAGAAAAGATACTCAAACACCAGACAAGAATAAAAGCTTAAGTCAGAAAGTGTTAAAACTGACTAACTGATACAAGTCCACATCAAAGTGGATTCAATAACAAAGTTGACAGCAGAAAAATACCCACTAAATTCACATAAAACAGCGAAAACTAATTAGGTAGTCGAAAGAAACAAACACACAAGTACAGAGAATGTTATTCCACTTACTGTCAGGTGACTTCGAAATGAAACACTGAACTTGATTTCAGTGAGGAGTGTACACAAGAGAAAAGATTCTCTATTCAGATCAGCTCAAATGACTGTCACAAGTGTATGCATAAGTTATTTATCATGTTTATTTCAGTCACCATCTTTTTCAAGGTCTATAATTCAAGAGGAATTTGCACAGTCATCTGCCTACTCCTGCTTGCGCACTTCATCACGTACTTAGCAGTGTATTGGAACATGGAAGTCATGCGACAATGCACACTCGGCATGACTGTTTCACTTTGATAAGTAAACAGCATCACGAGATATAACAAGACTGTAATCGTGAAACACACCTCAACAGATTCCTTGGAACAAGATACAAAGTCAGTGGAACTAAATGATGCCTTCACTATTACTACTATTATATCGAAGCCCTTCAAACATACATTGCTGAACTGGAAAGAAATGTTGCATAAATATTTCATGCCATTGAGAAACTTCCGCAAAATATATGGAAATGGTTTATTGAGTATGTTAATGAAGTAATGAAAACTAGAGGAAATGATAAAATGATTTCACTACCCAAGGGATTACACAAACAAATTATCGAAACTAATTCTCCAACTAACTACGATCATTACGTTTTCAACTTTCCTTCCGTTTGTTTAAACAAGATACAACTAGAAGTTTTATCTCTTGGTCCAAAATTTTGTGATAGACGTAGTCAAGTAAATTATATAGAAAGTGGTGTTAAATTTGAAAACCTGTTTATCCAGACACGAGACTTAATCCCATCTTCTAAATGTTAGAGAGATTTAAAGCTAATCTGATTGATTACTGCTATCAATTTAAGAATAGCAAGCATATTTTCAAAAGCCTACTCATTAAGAAACACCGAGAGGTTATCCAAAAGCCCAGAAAATATGATCAATTGATAATAACCAAACCTGATAAGGGATCTGGCACTGTTATCGTGAATAAGTGTGACTATATAGATAAGTGACCAAACAAATTTTCAGAGGTTAGGAAACTTTAAAGATACTACAGAAGCAACAAAACGTCAACTAACTAACACTCTTAGGACAATGATGGAACGGAATCCGATCGTTAGGCCCATATTTTATGCATTAAAATCCTGAGGCACACATATACCTAGACCATATGGCTTACTAAAAGTTCACAGGCCTGTAATCCCACTACCTCCAGTTCTAGATATGGGGAACTCTTCGTATCACTCAACTGCGGAATGGCTAGTATGAGCACTAGAGTCTCTGCATCGTGAATTGGTGAGATCCAGTGTAAAGGATGTATTCATTTTAATAGGAAATGTCGAAAATATGAATGTTAAAGACAAAAGGATGATTTCATGGGATATAACATCATTTTTTACCAATATTCTGCTTGTAGAACCAGTCAACTACAATCAAGATGAATCGAACGAACGATAGATAAACGTAGGAATCCCACCTGAAATAGTTAATAAATTGCTGCTAAGATGCACCGTGATTGTTCACTTTATGTCTAATAACGAATTCTATGGACAAGTGGATGGGGTTCCAATTGACTCTCCTCTGGGTACTATGCTAGCAGATATCTTCCTGACAAGACTTGAAAACGGCCCACTTAAGGACGCACTTGATAAACTAGACTATTATTTGCAGTATATAGATAATGCATTCATCATTTGTAATAATGACTGCAATAAAGACCTTTTGAATACCTCCAAGAATGCTCACCTAGCTATGAAGTTCACCTGTGAGCAAGAACAGGAGGATAGTATTTCTTTCCTAGATGTACTCCTCACCAGGAAAATGAATGGATATATTAGCAGGAATAATTTTCGAATGAACAAACAGACTTGTCAATATATTCACTTCCTGGTTTCAGGTCAATTCGATATTGAAATAAATCTGGTCAAAGCCTTGAATTGCAGAATAAGTTCTGATGACCGTATTGAAAAAGAAATGAGTAACGTGATGATAACATTTCATCAAAGTGGTTATCCACTAAACTTCATAAGTAAATGCATGTTTAAACCTAGAGAGAAAACAAAGGAATATAACGAGGCTAAATAGCATATATATCGCAGACTAAGTGTCTAAGGTAGTATTGCCTCTGCTATCTTAACACGTCTATTAAGTAGATCAGTTGAAGTGACATTTACTGCAACGAAAACGTCTATCGACTTCTCAACCAAACCATTACTGACACAGGGAACCAACGATGAGTTGCCAAAAATGGCTATTTTCATCATCATCAATATCAACATAGGACCAGGCATTACTGCGTAACGGTCCGAGTTGCCACACCTCATATCAGTACATCAAGTAGAAAGGTAGTGAGGCGAAAGATGAAGATAAGAGAATGCAGCCAAAAGAAATGCAAAGTACGAGAAGAAAAAAGGCAGAATGACAAAATGGTGAGATTCGGTATAGTGTCGTTAAGATGAGGATAATGTATGTATACATCTGAGCCACGGACATCGGTTCTGAGCCATATCCCGGAGACTCTCTAGCCACTGGTTGCTCTTGTCCCGCCAACCCCAACCACCTAGTCTGCATCGCCCCACATGGCTCAAACCAACAGTCAGAGACCGCATGCATTGGTGCCATGTTTTAGTCTGGCCACCTCCGGCCTTTTTACAGCCTGGGCCTACTTCGGCCAACATTGTGTGACTAGGCATACGTAGTACGTGTCCAAGCCATCTCAATCGATGAAGGTTCATAACCTCGTCAACTGATTTACCTCTACTCCCTAAAACTCTACTCCTGACTTCTGCATTACTCACGTGGTGACACCGCGGAATACGGCCTATACTACGAAGGCAACGGTGGTCAAACACTTGAAGCCTTCTCATATCTTCCACTTTCAATGGCCATGTTTCACAGCCTTACAGTAGAACAAAGCGGTATACGCGACCCTTAATAGACAAACGGATATCACGGCGGTGCCATAGGTGGCGTAAATTGGTGAGAGCCAATCAAAATGGCTATTTTAGTCTGTATTTATGAGTTCAACTGCTCCTATGGAACTAGTTACATAGGCCGTACTCTAAGGGCTCTACCCATGCGCGCTCGTAAACATGTACCAGCTTGGTTAGGGAAAGGAATGACAAAGGGCGTCAACAGTACAGTCTTCTCACATCTAGTGGACATCAGATCCAGGTAGATCACGCCTTTTCTACAATATATCGTGTTCTTTGCAGTCTCTCCAAAGGTGCACGACTAGGCATCTTATCCTTAACCGAAGCTATAGGCATCAAAGCAAGAAAACCTGGTCTATTACAAGTTTTATACCCATGTTCAGACATGCCACTGTCGGTAGTCATTTTCAACCGTAACGTAACGCTTTACATTTGTTATTCTTTATTTCGTTATAGTATTCACATGATTTTCACCCTACTTGAATATAATTCATCGCTGCATAGTGACTATTTGACCCTTAGTAAACAAACAAACAAACACACACACACTTTCATGCCCCAGTAAGCCTATGTGGATGGGTGATTGTCTTCACATTTTGTCTCCTTATCTCGTAAATGTTCCCTCTATATTGACTTCATTGCATGGCTAACGAACTAGACTGACTACCAGCCCATTTCATTTGATCTCCGTCTATCCACAAAATTAATAATATCAAAATTTAATTTGTTGCTTGTATTATCTCGACGTTGATTGGACCGAATTGGTCGCTCTCTATTGGCAAATGGGCTTCTACGAGGAAGCCTCGATATTGCCTGTGTTTCCATCACAAATATACAGTATCCAAGATGTAAAAATATTAGGGCTTTTTCATTTCACCTATTATAATGAACTTATTGATGTATAGCATGAAGAAGAAGATATTGAAGATAATAGTTTGTAATAAAAATAATATTTATTCCGAATAACCTACAGGGAAAATAAAACGACTATGTTCATTCTTCATGTGTACTATTGGAAAACGACTATTATATTTCACCTAGATTATTCCAAAACATTTCAGAGATTTGTATTTCTAAAAACACCTCGTCAAGATAGAAAGTTTCTCGTTCACCTCTATGATTTCGACGGAAAAACGCATTATATTACCCAGTTCTTTCTACGTCGATGGGTTATTGCGACTCTCCAAATATCGGAAGAGACCCATTTGACGATGGGAAAAGATAGATGATGGTGGCGGAGGAAACATTTTCTTGTTACGAAATTCCGTGAATATAGAGCAGAAGTGGTACGGCATTCTAGAACAGACTCCTGTCAGAGGTCAAGATACAATAAGTGAAAAAGGAAAGTTGCATTATATACGTACAGGCACTTAGAATAAGGAAGTTAACGAACGACTGGAAGAAAATATGTCGGTGTAATACTTGGGCACTTTGTTAGAAGATAATCCCGTTTTAGTTGATTAATTAGATGTATCTATCACTCAGTCGAACAGTGCTATTTACTTGATTACTTTTCATTCTACATAAAACATGTCAGAAATTTGTTGAGTTATCTTGATATGTTAATGAAAATTCATTTGTGTCCGAAATGAAATCCGGTAAATAAGGATACTCCACAGTTTGACCCATCGAATCAGATAATGAAACATAATTATATAGAAAAAAAATACTATGAAATAGTGGAGAATATTTGTAGCTCACGTGTATGGTCTTGGTTGTGTTGTGTTCTCTGAGCTGGGTTGTTTAGTCATGAAGCTTTCATCGTCTTTCTAGACGACATCATCAGCACTAACGTCGGCACGAAGTGGGCTGTCAACATCTCTCCGTGAGGGATTTAACAGCTTGCCGTGACGAAGTGCTCTGGGATTGGTTGTTTTCTTTGATTGTTGTGTCATTGACTGTATAGATTTTCTGTTGGTTATCAGGCAGAAGGCCATCAAGAAGATATTTCTGACAGGTCACAGATATGATTATGCTATGCAAAATTTTAGGAAATGGCTTTGGATGTGATCTTTCTTCTTTTATCCTACCCACTAGGTGGAAACAGCTGGTAAGAGCATAAGAAAGCTTACAACAACCACTGTCGTCATTAAGTACTGGTTATCGCGTCGAGTAATCAGTCCTTCGAACTGATTCTAAAAGGATTGTCCTGCACGTCAGTAATTTACGTAAATCGATTTTCTAAGATATTGCACAACATTACTAGATACCTTTTCTGTCGACACTAAGAGAAGAAGAAACCTAATATTTTAAGTAATTTCTTGTATGTCCATCTTGTCGTCGCAGGGGTCGTATAAGTTTCTACCGCCCAAATTAATTAAATGAAGCCTGCATTACCTTTCAAGTGAGGGAATGTGATCCTTGTATACAGTTCTGTCGTTTGGATTCGAACTATGGTTCCTTTAGGTTAAGAAAAATGTCGTCACAGCGTACTGAAACTTTGAGCTGAAACCAAGGTACAGTGAGCTGTGGTCTTCAAGTTCTAGGTCAATGCTGAGAATAGGGGAGTCCTACCGATGACGTGGGTCCTGCCACTCACATGTTCCACGTAATTGATTGCACAGTTACCTCTGATGTTATGCACCACAGTGCTCTCTTATTAAGTTAAGAAGCTGTTGAGATCCGTTTTTAGAGTATATGCATTGTCATTATTTTCCTCTTTTCAGCCTTTTAAATCATGAGCAAAACGAACTATGAGTGATTTCTGGTGCTTGATTGTTATTCAGTGTACATGAGGAACAGTAAAAGGCATCAAGCACAAACTTGAGGTGCTAATTTTTGTATAGACCATCCGGAGGAGGGTGTGGGAAAGATTAATAAAGATTTCGAAGCTTCTGATATCCCTAGACAACCTGACCATAGTCACTTTGTGCAACGGCATACTAAAAAGCATGAAAGCAACATTTGTAGGCTTTTATCTGGATTTCCTTTGGCATAAAAATTGATATGAAGCGATCAAAAAGCTTGCCAGACCACCTCTTCCGGAAGACGTCTTAGAAACTAATTATTCAAAGTGGGGGTTAATATCTCATTCAACCTACCAGAATTTGGGTAGTCAGACAGACATGAATTATAGATTAGTATGCGAATTGGAGCAAGTTTACTGTTTTACCTTCTTAATGTGATCATGTTTCGTGTCCTAATTTAAACATTCGAAACATTTGATGCTACTGTGAAACACACGAAAAGAAAGTTTACGTTATACGAGACTACTAAAGGTGTACGACCAGTGCAGATGTTACAGCTGAAAAGTGAGCACAGTTGTAGCTAGTTTTACAGATAGTTTTGGATTTAGGTACATCAAGTCAGGAACCATTTAGCCGAAACTTTGGCTGGGTGCTTCGTATTTGACCAAACAATGAATGTTGTTGGAGATCATTTGAAGATTGATTAGCTGCGAGAAGGCAACTCGTCCGGTAACAAAGACTACTTTTCGCAACAATCCGTGGGCAGCATGTGTTTAAAAATCTATTTTACAGTATAGTTTACGTTTTAAGTTAAGAAGCCTGGGGCACGATAACAGATATTAACCTTCACGATGTTCCCCTTAAGAAATAGTAAGAAAGTCGTTAGCTGATTACGCCACAAAAATAATTTAAAATTAGGTTGATGGCAATACCGAACCCGTAAATTATGAATATTTTTGAGATAAGTCAGTGAATGTCTTCAGAGCTAATGAATATCAGTAAATGTTTGAAAATTATTTACCTGCCACATCTTAAACATTTATTTTAGCAAAACTACTACGATGGCGCTTCGAGAGGCTTCGGAGGAAACCCAATGTTTGGCCAGGGTTCTAATTACAATCATAATATGAATAGAAGACAACACATGAGTTCGGATTCGGTAAGAAAACAAGTTTTCATAACCACACTGATGTAATTTAGCTTGTAAAACTGATTAATCTTTGACAGAATACCATATAAGCTTTTGTGCTTAGCGTGCAAAAGGTTAACGCAATTACAATAGTTAGTATATTTGTGTGCCATTGAACAGGATAAGTAGCATACAACAACCCTGTTCATACTTAACCAGAGCAGATTTCAGTTGAATTTCGGAATAAATGCAGATGAGCATCAGAGTTTCTGCAGACGCACTTCATCATCACAACAAGAGAGTAGGGTTCAGTTTGCGCTTTGTCATGATTCGAGAAATGCTGATGAAAAGATGTAAGACAAGGCCGTGCTATTTCCCGTCCCACTCGCTCGTTTTACAGGTGACGACAGAAAATGAACATCAGGGAACTTATTGGGTTGAAGCACAATAAACAATCACTACCAAAGAATAGACTACATTTATAACATACTTCTGGAATTGGCAAATGGTCGAATGAGTAAAACGAGTTAGTTAGTACAGTAACGCAAGCAAACTGATCGTAAGAAATTGATCCGTTGTACTAAAAATGCAGTCTGAGTTAGTTCAAAATGGCTGAACACATTTTCTACAGCTGAGAACGCTGATCGTGTATTTCTCAGGAAGCAGTTGTCTCTCACACTTGAGTATATTCAAAGAACAGAATTCAAAGCAACTCAGAGAGGGAGAACACATTTTCATAATATTATCACCGAGATTATGAATGGCTTGCATGCATCCGTTTGTAATATGTAATTCTATGACACTGTTGTCACAGAGAAGGCTCACAGTACGGCATACGGCGACATCCGTGTATGAGAATGATCATTAGCAACTGATCATTCTGTTAACCAATCAATAGAATATCCCATAAGGACTCGGCGTCAATTTGTAGGCACAGAAAGCAGATTAAAGTCTTATCTACTCTCAGATAACTCAAGAGTTGCAATATTCGTCTGACTTGCCGCATGTGGGAACTCATTTCTTACTTTTTTAGTAAATATATATTTATGTTGACGTAACGGTGAAAAATAGGCACACCAAATCTACCAAAAGATAATGAATGCAGTGGTATTCTAGGCTTAGCGCAGACCTCTTCCTATATGTGCTAATATGTAAACAGTGCAGCCGCTGATCACGTCAACCAAAGATCACAGTCACTTCATGAAGTAAAGCGACTTTTTCCTACGTATGAGGAATCTAAGTATTTAGGCTTTGATTGTGCACTCCGACACCATCGTGTGAGGGGAAGACTACTAGTTGGATTGGAACTCTCCTTCATTCTCTGGATTGTCTAAACTCAACGTTCATAGTATGAAAGGCATGTATGTCAATTTATGTGATTCCATTAATTTCACCCTTGTACTTTTATCCTAGGATGATTCGGACCATGGAGGACGATATTCTAGAGTTTCATCAAAGCATCGAAAGTAAGTTATGTTTCCATACTTGGGCGTTTTGCCATTACGAAGTGATAAGTAATCACTAAAGGTTGTGATTTGTTCGTCGATCGATAGCTCGAAGAATACTATGTCAATGAGGAAGAGCATAGTGAGGAAATTCCAGCTTTAATTTTGTACAGTTACACACTGTGGCCACATATACATACAAATTCAGGTGGACGATTTCATGATGATAAGCTTCTGTGAATTGGTTTTCTCAGACGATCACTAAAACATGAAGTGTTCATGTCCCACACTTAAGGAGACCGTGCTTGGAATCTTCAGGTTTCCTAATAAGCCTGTTATCATCGAGCATTACTTCTCAATTTGCCGCCTAAAGTTGGCAAACTTCATTTAGGAGCAGGTGAACTGGTAGATACACATGGATGTGGCCTGTTGAGGGATACTGTCTTTTATACAAACTTCATTCAATCTTTGATGCGGTGTGACAGTCATTGGATGCACATCCAAGGCATTCCGATTCGTCTACAATCAAAAACACTCGAGGCTGAAAGGCATCTACAAAGTGTAACAGCAGTTCGTCAGCAACGTATGCTCACCACTGTGTGACTACCAGAATCGCCACTCTTCAATGTATCTCCTGATTTCATTTTGATGATACACCTTGCTATAAATGTGTAGTCCTGCTCTAAGCAACCGGAAACTCAGGGATAGCGATACTGGTGCTTGATTTCAGTGTCCAAGTAAGAGGGACAAGTCAGTCAGAAGGCCATCTAGAAGATATTTCTGGTAGTTGTTAACGACAGATTGGTTGTCAGTGATCCCTCTCACAATTCTGCCTTGACAATTTCTTCTTTTCGACCAGCTTCAGCCCTCAGCATTAGGAAAGACCCTACCTGGCTCAATGATCACAAACATTTTTCTGAATATTAGTGTATACGAATCAAATTGTTATTTACTACATTGGTATAGAATCGAAAGGAGATTTACTCTATTTTGAAGAGCCTGCTCACGCTCCAGTTGGAAATCGTTCTGAGATTGCGCACGTCTGCACCTAACTGTTCATCAGAAATGTGCTGTTTGGTAGGTTCTCCTCACTCCGCTTGACGACAAAAGTATCAAGAGCATATTTGATGAGAGATTAAAGTTTAGTTTGCGACCCATGCTGGTTACTCATAGTGGTAAAAGTGTACTGTTGAAAATCTAGTAGGAGAATATGGTTTCAGAATACAAGGCCAGTAAGATTGCAACCATTTCGCCCTTCATAAAACTTACTACTGCGTTCTTAAAGCACATCACAAGCACCACCAACTACACCATAGAGACTGATTGTTTTATTCCTGTATTTTATCTGTTTTCCGCTGAAGACTCACTAAATATTTTGTTATGACATTATCTGTCATTTTCTACCGTGTTTTCATTCTCATTTGATAATGAAATGAGATAAATTTGATGGTGGAAATATGATTGAATCAAAATATGTTTTCACCAAATTTTTGATCAAAACAGCCAAGGAAGACATGGCTCAAACAACCCTTCACATAAATATCGTCGAAACCATTCAAGTGATAACAGTTCAGATTCCGAGTAAGTGATCCACTTTGTGTACTAGCAATGGTCATTTTAAACTGCAATTTATGGTCGAATATTTTCTACTGAAGGTATTTTGCTACATAGTTCAGAGACAAGAGTTATTAATTGAGCTTAGTTTTGTTATCTTTGTAATTAATGTTGGACGTATTAGTGTAGAATATCAGTGCTGGTTTATTCTATTAATTAGCTGGGTCACTATTTTTGTACCTTGTATTTTCACTGTATTGCACTGAATTCATCTGTTAACTAAGTAGTTGTCGATAAGTCTTTGTCCTTACATCTTTCAACCCAATAATAGATACATTGAAAACTTCCATGTATAGGGCGCATTCTGAATCCTTCGCGTCTCACAACATAAGTACATATATCTATGCTATTATTACGCCTTAGCAACCACTCCATAAATACCACGATGTAGACTGAAGAGACCGTGACAGGAAATGCGAGAATGTTTATTCATTGTAAGTCCCATAAATGAAAATATTTTGTCGATATGGAAAAAGTAAAGTACAGATATGAAGGCGTTTCATAATTAAGTTTCACCATATTAAGGAAAGTAAATAAGAGGTGTAAAGGGAGTGACTTCGATTCTCTTTCCTCAGGCGTCTTGCATGCTTACCGATAAATAGCTGACACCATTCAACAGGACAACAACTTCAGTTTAACCACATTGCTTTGGATCGAATACTTTTGTCTACTTCATTCAAACAGATTGGTCGGATTGTCTGAAAATAGACAAGTCTGACTACATGTTGTGATAATTGGTTAGATATGAAAAATCGGTAGTAGTTTGTGCGAAGCATCTACTGAAATAGTTTATTTTTCTAAGACAATTTGTTGTGTGTGTTCATACTTTCAAGCGATCTGGTTTTAATACCTTCTACTTTTTCTAGTCAAGGAAAACACAACCGAAATCGGTACTAGAGGAAATTCTCCTCAATTACCTAACACAGTGCGTTATTCTGAACATATTTAAATGCGAGTAAGTGATTGCTGAACTTCTATTTCCGTAAAATACCAATATTTTGCTAAGTAAGATATGTATCTATTCATCTGAGGCTAAAAAGTATTTACTCATCTCTCATTCATGTGTGCATCCATTTGGAAAAAAGACACGTCTGTGAACACTCCACCTGCTTTAGATTATTATTTTCCGTCTGCAAACATAGAGTGAATTATAAAATTGCAAAGTAGCGATTTCGCAAAGGAGGTCCATCATGCTCCACTTTCTCACTCCTGAAGGTATGTGAGATAGAATGGATTCATCAGGTTTTACGAAGAATATTGCAAGCCAACAGTCTGGTTTCTGAAGGCGAACAAAATTCCACTGGTGTTTGATCACAAAATTAATAGATTTACAGATACGACCACAAGTAGAAACTGAAACAGAACTGAGCAAACTTGAAGAAAAGGTTGTTACCATAAAATGACCTAGAAAGAAAAATAAACGCTTCAATATTGTCTCGTGAAAAAAAACAGACAACGTCAAGTTACATCGTAAATTGAATTCATTCTATTTGCTTGGTTGTGGCTAGCAGAAGAATCCAGGACGCGCGTTTCGTCCTATTTGGGACTAGTCAGCTGGATGTAACTGCAACCCAGTGAAATAAAAGCATGTCAATGAATGGTAAATTCTGTTCATTCCGAATCTGTTGCTCTATCCAGGTCCATTATTCATCAACGACAATAGTAGGCAAGGTTTGTCAACCACATGATCATTGATTGATTAAGTGTTGACAAATGAATTGGAGCACTGTTTATATTCTCTATCCTGATCGACTGATTAGTTGAGTGGTCAGAGAACCAATCGGGTTAAATATCTTACCAAGTTGTTTGGGAAAGACGACGTAGGTACAACAAGTTGTGATAACGGTGTTACCAACTCATAGCTGAAACAGTTTTATCATCCCACTGCTTCTCGCCTATCATCTCCAGTAGCTTCAGGTTGAGATGCTTCAGGTAGTGAGAATTCGACAGATCGTCAGTTATGTGCAAGCGACATCAACAACATGAAGCAATCATACATATAGATGATCTCGAAAAATGTGTTTAACACCTATGGTATTGAAATGCTCCAAATGATATGATGAATGCAGTTCCGTTATAATTTCAAGAGAGATTCATCTGAGGCCGTGAGTGCGTTACCGTCAGCAAATATGTAACCGCAAAAACTATATTGGCTGAACGAATCTCATGGCAATCGGGGAATTATTCACCAGAAAGCGTCATTTCACGACAATACAGTGTGATGTCGATGCCCCAGTGTTATCTTTATCATCAGTGAATAAGAGGTTGTAGCTTTCTGAATCGCATCTGTGATGACGGTTGAAATCACTGTCTCGCAAGACAACATTGATTATCATTTTATCTTAACAGTGTATCGTGCTGTCAGTTCTTAGTGCATGCATTCGGCATTCGTATGACAGGAAAAGAGTGTACACAGTGATGGGAGGTCGCCAACTGACTGAAAGTAGTGGGAATTCGTTGGTAAATATCAATAAGTGACCAGGTGTAGGTCAACCACTACGGCTTTATTTTGTCCTGAATTTTCATAATTATCCTAGGAAAGCATTGATTCTTTATGTACATCCAAATTTCAGGCATGCGGCATCATTTGACATTCATCCACAATCACGAAGCAGCAAGTACACATTGGAAGACCATCAGAATAAAAATTGCCATTCCCCATGTCGTTTATAAGCACTTCATGTAACTTAAAAATGCTCTTTGTTGAAATATAAAAATATTAAGAAATACGCATTGCACACTTTTATTTCTGCAATGGCATAACTGAGTTGTATCCACCGAATGACAATAAGCTACAATGAAAGGAAAAACAAACGGAACCTAGAAAAACACAGGCAGACAAGGAGTCGGTGGGCGCCACTTCAATCCGACTAGAAAATATCCCATATGGTAACATTTAAGACTTATGCTACTTATACTATTGCTCATGCCTTTGGCCAGATTTATTTCAATATCGAATTGACCTGAAAACCAGGAAGTGAATATATTGACAAGTCTGTTTGTTCATTCGAAAATTATTCCTGCTAATATATCCATTCATTTTCCTGGTGAGGAGTACATCTAGGAAAGAAATACTATCCTCCTGTTCTTGCTCACAGGTGAACTTCATAGCTAGGTGAGCATTCTTGCAGGTATTCAAAAGGTCTTTATTGCAGTCATTATTACAAATGATGAATGCATTATCTATATACTGCAAATAATAGTCTAGTTTATCAGTGCGTCCTTAAGTGGGCCGTTTTCAAGTCTTGTCAGGAAGATATCTGCTAGCATAGTACCCAGAGGAGAGTCAATTGGAACCCCATCCACTTGTCCATAGAATTCGTTATTAGACATAAAGTGAACAATCACGGTGCATCTTAGCAGCAATTTATTAACTATTTCAGGTGGGATTCCTACGTTTATCTATCGTTCGTTCGATTCATCTTGATTGTAGTTGACTGGTTCTACAAGCAGAATATTGGTAAAAAATGATGTTATATCCCATGAAATCATCCTTTTGTCTTTAACATTCATATTTTCGACATTTCCTATTAAAATGAATACATCCTTTACACTGGATCTCACCAATTCACGATGCAGAGACTCTAGTGCTCATACTAGCCATTCCGCAGTTGAGTGATACGAAGAGTTCCACATATCTAGAACTGGAGGTAGTGGGATTACAGGCCTGTGAACTTTTTGTAAGCGAAATGGTTTTCTAGGATTTGTCCTTGTGCGAACTTGACAGACGCAAAGACTAATCACTTACTATTCGAGCTTGCTGTATACGCACAAATTAGAAACCAAGGAAGAAGACGATAGCGTAGTCGGATTGAATAGTATATTTGGGTGATTGTGCCAAAATACCGATGCGTTCCAACTAACTGACTAGAGAGTTGAATACGAGCAGTGCAACGTAACACGACAGCGTGCCAAATGGCGAGGATGCTTGACCGGGTGCCTTCAGCTTAGCGAGTCCAGTTAAACTATCAAGGTCAGCATTAATGTCGAAAGTCGTCAAAGAGTAGGCTATTGATTTTGTGGAGGTGTGTGACGCTACAATTCACTACCCCCTAGTGGTTGGCGACAACCCTAAGAGGATACCAGCCGGTAGTAAAACACCGGTGGTTTCTCCACTGGTAAAACTCTTCCGATGGGCTCACTGCGTGAAGTGGCTCCCGGTTGTCTGGACTTATTCTAGGGTGTCATGGCAAGTAAATAATATAATACAATAAATCGATTTGGACGTCGATCGCGGCCCTCAGTTCCTTTTGACGTTCCATCCAGTGCTCGTTGCACCTGGAATATAAATGAAAGTCTTCAATGCCATGAAAACGCTTCGTAAAAGTGGGAATTATGTATGTACAAATGTATCGAAAATAAAGTTTGCGCTTATTTTCACCGTCTTTTTGTAAAGTTTCATTACATGGTAATAAAAAATTGATGTGAAAAGGCAAAACGTACGAGGAGTTTCTCATTGCTAGTGAATCAGAAAAATAGTGCCTCGGAGAAGGAATACTGAATTCAAAAAAATATGGTTGGTACACCTTATTTCACACCACTAAGTTGAAGACGACTTCAAATACTCCAAGAACCTGACGGTTCGACCTGATCGTGTTTTTGTTGCGCCGATGGTTGTTGCAGCTGTGCATTACCAGGCACATCGTCGAGAATTTCGATAATTGAGTCATCCGTCGGTCGGATGTAGCGAGCTGAAACGTCACTTACAATGGGGTTGCCTTCGAAATAAGCTGGTTTCAAACGGTCGATACTGACAGTATCTTCACGTCCGTCTCGCTCAATTATATAGAATTTCTCATGTCGCTTAATCACTTTGAACGGCCCGTCGTAGGGTGGTTCAAGTGGTCGACGAACAGCGTCGTGGCGAACAAACACGTGTGATGTCTTCTGTAAACTGGGGTGGACGAAAACATCAGTCGTTTGCGGTCTAATCGGAGAAGGCCTAACTGAACGCATTGCGTTTGTAAGCCTAGTCACGTAAGATGCCCTGTCGGAAACATGTTTGAAAGTTGAAGGGGAAACAAACTCACCTGGTAGGCGAAGAGTGGTCCCATAGACGAGTTCTGCAGGAGTGCATCCAGCATCAACTTTCAACGCGTTACGAATACCTAGTAGGACTAGAGGCAGAGCCTCGGTCCACTGAGGTATGTTTGTAGCTGAAAGGGAAGCTTTCAGCTGTCGATGGAAACGCTCTACCATGCCATTTGCTTGTGGATGGTAGGCTGTCGTTCGGAACCGAGTGCAACCTAAAAGTGCCGTTAGAGCGTGAAATAGTCCACACTCAAATTGGCGCCCACGGTCGGTTGTGACGTAGGATGGACATCCGAAGTTCGCGATCCATCTTTCGACGAAAACACGAGCAACTGTTTCGGCAGTAATATCTTTAATGGGTACTGCTTCCGGCCATCGTGTGAAACGATCAACACAGGTGAAAAGGTAGGTACATCCATTAGATTCTGGTAGGGGTCCTACAATATCTATATGGACGTGGTCGAAACGCATGTCTGGGGCTAGAAATGAGCCTAAAGGGCTTTTCGTGTGTCGCGTGACTTTACACTTTTGACAAGCTAAGCACGACTGGGCCCACTCCTTAACGTCTTTGTTCATCCCAGGCCAGCAGAAACGTTGTGCGATAAGCCTAATGGTGGCTCGTACACCTGGATGAGAGAGTTTGTGCAACGTATTGAAGACGTTGCGTCGACAACTCTTCGGAACTATTGGGCGTGGTTGACTAGCAGAGACATCGCACAAAATTGCATCCTTGTCTGATCCAACAGGACAAAGTCGCAGTTTGAGAGTTGTGGACGACAACTCATGATGCAGCTCAAGGTCTTCCTTTTGACGCCGAGCTAGTTCAACGAGATCAATACCCTCGATATAGTTTATCGAAGCTATTCGAGATAGTGCGTCGGCTGCGGAGTTGTTTGCTCCAGAAATGTGGCGGATGTCTGACGTGAACTGGGAAATGTAATCCAGCTGTCGCGACTCACGAGGGGAGTATTTGTCAGACGCCGAGCTGAGGGAAAACGTTAACGGTTTGTGGTCTGTGAAAATAATGAAATCACGACCTTCCACAGAATGTCGAAAATGGCGTACAGAACAGTACATGGCTAGGAGTTCCCTACCAAATGTACTGTATCTTGTTTCCGCGTCTTGCAGCCGCCTCGAGAAAAAGGCTAACGGTTGCCACTGGTTGTCAGTCAACTGTTGCAAAACTGCTCCAATTGCTGAATCAGATGCATCAACAGCAATACTCAAAGGAGCATTGGGGTCATGATGCATAAGCATGGTTGCGTTCGAAATGGCTTCCTTGACTTTAGAGAAAGCAAGTCTAGCCGCGTTGTCCAGAGACACGAACTTCGCAGTTCCTCGAAGTAGATCTGTGAGTGGTCTCATGACAGAGGCACAGTTAGGGATAAACCTTCGGTAATAACTTACCAGGCCATTGAAAGTGCGGAGATGTTTCACAGTGGTCGGCTCTGGATAGTTTGTGATAGCCGCCACTTTATCTCTCAATGGGCGTATACCTTTGTTGTCAATGGTATGCCCAAGGAAGCTGAGTGATTCAACTCCTATTTCACACTTCTGTAAGTTAACTGTGATGCCATGTTTTTTGAGTCTTTCGAATGCGAGGTCCAAATGTTTATCTGGACTCGCAATTAGACAGTCATCGATGTAGACATGAACAAAATTCAGACCACGGAAGACGTCGTCCATAAAGCGTTGGAATGTTTGTGCTGCATTCCGAAGACCAAAAGGCATGCGCAGGAATTCAAACAGGCCAAAAGGAGTAATAATGGCTGTTTTCGCGATATCTTCTGCTGCCATAGGTATCTGGTTGTACGCTTTGACCAAGTCGATTTTCGAGAAAATGTTCATGCCGCATAAGGTTGCGGTCAAGTCGTAAACGTGGGTATAGGGTAGCAGTCCGGAGTTGTTTTGGCGTTAAGCCTTCGGTAATCACCGGTCGGACGCCAGTCGTTGCTATCCTTTTTGGGAACCATGTGCAATGGCGATGCCCAAGGACTGTTTGACGGTCTGATAATGCCCAGTTCGAGCATATGGTCGAATTCATTTTTCGCCGTTTGCAGCTTATCGGGGGCTAAACGACGCGCTTTGGATGCCACAGGTGGACCTGTGGTTGTGACGTGATGCATAACATTGCTGGTTATGCACGGAAGAGTGTGTTTCGGTTGTTGTAACTCTGGATATTTCTCCAGAACTGCCTGGTAGGACGCGTCGCCTGATTGTTTAGTCCTAACGATGGCTAAACTCGGACCTACATAGGTGGTGCCGCCAATAGATAACTTTGTGTTGTTATCTATCAGTCGTCGACGGCGAGCATCTACGAGTAGATCGTAATGGTTTAGCAAATCTATGCCAATGATGGGCATAGAGACGTCTGCCAGGAGGAAAATCCAGAGGACAGGTTTACGTAAACCTCGCCTGGTTAACTAGTTCACTAGTTACTAGCCGGTCCTAAGCCGGGTAAACAGGGAAGGTTGGGCATACGGCTAGCAACCCTACCCCGCAAAACAAATCTAACCGCTAAAAAAACTTCAAAGCACAAACGAAATATAAAAAATAAAACAAAATTATTCCTCGCTGGAATCGGAGGGGCGAAATGACACCAGTTGGTGAAACCCTTCGGAGCCAGTTGGCCGATGTGTCTTCGTCTTTCTCGATGAAAGCGAAAGTAAACGTGGGGACATGGAATGTCCGCACCATGTTTGAACCCATCAAGGCAGCCCAGAGTGCAAAAGAGATGAGAAGGTATCACACTGAAGTGCTTGGAATTTGGGAAAGCAGGTGGGATGGAAGTGGACTCCCCAAAAGGTCAACTGGAGACGGGTCAATAATCTACTCCGACATTGTCACCCAGACGACAACCACGAGCACACTGAGTTATGGAGTGGCTATCATGATGTCCTCAAGAGCATCGAAGGCTCTCATGCAGTGGGAACCAATCTCATCCAGGATCATAACAGCAATGTTCAGCTCAAAAGAAAGGAAGGAAGGTCACAATCATACAATGCTACGCTACGCACCTACAAATAATGCAGATGGAGAGAAGAAGGAGGAATTCTACAGACAACTGCAATCAATACTGGGCAAGACCTCAGTTGGCGATATCAAAATTCTAATGGGCAGGGTGATATGAATGCCAAACTGGGAACAGACAACACAACATAGAAAAGAACTAACCATGGGTCGAGAAGCGCTCGGTGAGATGAACGAAAATGGAGAATTGTTTGCAGAATTGTGTGCATTCAACGGTTTGGTGGTTGGAGGCAGTGTGTTCAAGCACAGGGATATCCACAAAGCGACATGGATTTCACCAGACGCCAGGACACACTAAAAATCAGATCGACTTTATCTCAATCTCAAGAAAGTGGAGACGCAGCCTACTTGACACAAGGTCAAGAAGAGGAGCAGATGTCGGCTCAGACCACTCACTATCTAGTTCAAGGAACCTTCCAATCAAGTAGAAAGACTTCAAGGAAGCTGGTGATAGACCACAGTTCAAATTCAACACCCACAACGGAAACTGAACTGAAGGACGAAACTACAAGCAACATCTTCACGGCAGCCATCAAGACAAAATGGGAGATATCGAGGAACATCCCTGAAGAAACCTGTGTGGAAGAACACTGGAAGTCTTTGAAAGAGATGTGGAAAGAAACCTGCATAACTGGATAAGGAAGGTAGAAGAGAGAAGATAAGGAGTGGAATGGATCTCAATGGATACATGGAAGCTGATAGAGGAGGGAGAGGAGAATGGTGAAACAAAAGCTAACCCAGTGCAAGGATGCACAACGACAAGAGAAACCGAGTACAATGTATAAAACACTACACTAGACAAAGAAGTGAAGAAGAGTGCACGGAAAGACAAAAGACACCTCTACGACACACTGGCAAGTGAAGCAGAACAGGCTGTAGGTAGGAGACAGAGACCTGACAACATCGTATCAAATAACCAGGTTACTTATTGTCTGGAAGAGATCAACATAGATGAAACCAATAAAAGATGATGACAGGAATTTAATTACGAAAGAAGAGAAACAGAGGAAACAATGGGCCGACCACTTCAAAAAGCTCTTGAATCGACCACCACCTGCACTTCGTTCAGAAATACCACCTGCAGCCGCCGAACTACAAGTGAACATAAACCCTCCAACAAAAATGGAAGTCCGGAACGCCATAAAGCTACTGAAATGTGAGAAAGCAGCAGGACCAGACGGGATCCCACCAGAAGCACTGAGAGAAGACGTAGAGACAACAGCAGACATGCTCACACCACTATTGCAGAATGTGTCGAAGGAAGAGAAGGTACCTGGCGATTGGAAGAAGGGTTACCTTGTCAAACCGCCAAAGAAGGGAGACCTCAGTGTTTGCTAGAACTGGCCCGGAATCACTCTCCTGTCCACCTCAAGTAAAATATTAAGCCGCATCATCCTGGAGAGGCTAAAGGATGCACTGGATTCAAAACTACGACCGGAACAGGCAGGCTTCAGAAAGTACAAATCATGTGCAGACCAAATTGCAACGCTTCGCATCATCATAGAACAGAGCATAGAATGGCAATCAGCTCTCTACCTCAACTTCATCGACTTTGAGAAGGCCTTTGACAGCGTCGACCGAGAAGTAATTTGGAAACTGCTTCATTACTACGGAGTACCGCAAACCTTTATCAGCCTCATTCAACAACTAAATGAAGACGCCACATACCAGCCAAGTAATTCACAATGGGAAGCTCAGTGATGCTTTTGAAGTGAAGACAGGAGTGAAACAAGGTTGCCTACTATCCCCCATGATATTCCTGATTGTGGTGGACTGGACTAGATCATGCAACAAACAGTGTATAGCGAGAAGAGGGGGATACGCTGGCTGGACCGCGGAAAAGAACCTAGAAGATCTGGATTTCGCCGATGACTTGTGCCTGATGTCACATAAACTTGAAGATCTACAGGCGAAAACTAACAAGTTGACAGGAGAGGCAGGGCAGCGAAGACGGGACTTCAAGTGAATATAGAGAAAACAGAGGTGATGAAGATACCGCACCAACAACTCCAACAACAACAGGCACCAATCACCACCAACGGGAGAAACTTAAAGGAAGTAACCTCCTTCACCTATCTAGGCAGCACTGTTTCAACTGCAGGCGGGACAGACGAGGATGTCAAAGTCAGAATCGGAAAAGCAAGACAGGTGTTCATTAGCCTGAAACCAGTGTGGAGATATTCTGCACTCAGCATGTGGAACAAGATACGGATTTTCAACACCAACGTCAAATCAGCACTTCTGTATGGTTCAGAGACTTGGCGTGTTAAGAAAGGCATTTCCAACAAACTACAGAAATTCATCAACAACTGCTTACACTCGCTACTGAAGATCATATGGCCAGAAAGAATAAGCAACAAGGAACTCTGGGAACGAACCAACCAAGAACCTATCACGCAACAAATATGCAGGAAGAAGTGGAGATGGATTGGCCATGCACTGAGAAGGCCGACTGGGGACATCACGCGTCAGTCTATGTCGTCGAGTGGAATCCCCATGGGAAGCGACGAGTTGGACGTCCGAGGGTGACATGGAGGAGATCGTGCGAGGAGGAAATGAGAGCTTGTGGGCTGTCGTGGAACCAGGTTCTAAAGATCTCAGAGAACAGAGGTCACTGGAGACGTGCTACTGAAGGCCTATGTTCCACTAGGAACCCAAGGGACTAATAATAATAAAATAATAAGTTGAGGTAGGCATACTGTCTCCCAAATGTCGCCATTTCCTTACCGTTGACTGCTTGGAGATTGAAGGATGAGTCATGATGACACTTCTTTGTCGGTGCGGGAAGAGCGCTAACTTCTGCGCCGGTGTCGACGAGGTAGCGGACTTTCGTTTTTATGTCGGTGACGTAGAACAAACGGCTTTTTCCGCCGACTACGGCTGCCGTGATCACGTGCCGGCGTGACCGTTTCCCGAGTTTGTGTCCTTGTTAAAACTGTATGATTCCCGACATTTTTTCTGGCTTCGTCTCCGTAAGTATTCAGGGTTTTCCACCTTGTTAGGTTTAGTTTCGGGGAAACCACACGAGTTGCTGTGATGCGCCAAGGTGCTTTTCTGTGGAGTTCTACGTGAGCTACGACTTCGAGATCGTAGCGACCGTTTCACAGAGTTGCTTAGCTTTGTCAACTCTGAATCCTGGCGCTCTGGTTTGTCGCAGACAGAATATACGTTGGAGACGAATCTGCTAGAAATCTCCAGTATTTTATCTACCGAGGCTGCCAGGTCATCGAGTGGGACTGACTGCAGTGTCACCAACACGGTTTGCACCGGTTGTGGTAGTTTCGAGAGAAATAGTTCTCGGAAGAGGCCATTGTCGAATGTTCGCGCACCCACAACTTCTCGCATGCGTGCGAGGACTTCAGTAGCTCAGTGGCTGCCTAGCTCGATGTTACGAAGTAATTCATCTAGGCGCTGGCGATCTGTCAGATAGCTTTTCTTCAACAGTGCGGCCTTGAGAAGTGCGTAAGGATCACTTACTTCAGGATTAAACATGTTTGCTGTAACATGTCTGTTCAATTCCCGAGGTAGTGAACGTATGACAGCAAGAAATCGAGAATGAGGATCTGAGACTCCCTGTTCTCGAAGATCTGCCTCGGCGTACAGAAACCATGTTTCTGCATTGTCTGACCAATATGGCACGAGTTGGATAGTGTTCGAAGTCGGCTTAATACGAATAAGCTTGGGAGTGTGGTCGGACATGAGAAACTGCAGTAAATGGATATATAAATGTTATCGAAATGAAAACAATCAACAAATATAAAATGGAACAGGTCACCAATTCAATATCTGTTATTAGTGGGGATATGTGATCACGTTGGGCTCACCAAATTAGGATTTGTCCTGGTGCGAACTTGACAGACGCAAAGACTAATCACTTACTATTCGAGCTTGCTGTATACGCACAAATTAGAAACCAAGGAAGAAGACGATAGCGTAGTCGGATTGAATAGTATATTTGGGTGATTGTGCCAAAATACCGATGCGTTCCAACTAACTGACTAGAGAGTTGAATACGAGCAGTGCAACGTAACACGACAGCGTGCCAAATGGCGAGGATGCTTGACCGGGTGCCTTCAGCTTAGCGAGTCCAGTTAAACTATCAAGGTCAGCATCAATGTCGAAAGTCGTCAAAGAGTAGGCTATTGATTTTGTGGAAGTGTGTGGGGCTACAGTATAGGTATATGTGTGCCTCAGGATTTTAATGCATAAAATATGGGCCTAACGATCGGATTCCGTTCCATCATTGTCCTAAGAGTGTTAGTTAGTTGACGTTTTGTTGCTTCTGTAGTATCTTTAAAGTTTCCTAACCTCTGAAAATTTGTTTGGTCACTTATCTATATAGTCACACTTATTCACGATAACAGTGCCAGATCCCTTATCAGGTTTGGTTATTATCAATTGATCATATTTTCTGGGCTTTTGGATAACCTCTCGGTGTTTCTTAATGAGTAGGCTTTTGAAAATATGCTTGCTATTCTTAAATTGATAGCAGTAATCAATCAGATTAGCTTTAAATCTCTCTAACATTTAGAAGATGGGATTAAGTCTCGTGTCTGGATAAACAGGTTTTCAAATTTAACACCACTTTCTATATAATTTACTTGACTACGTCTATCACAAAATTTTGGACCAAGAGATAAAACTTCTAGTTGTATCTTGTTTAAACAAACGGAAGGAAAGTTGAAAACGTAATGATCGTAGTTAGTTGGAGAATTAGTTTCGATAATTTGTTTGTGTAATCCCTTGGGTAGTGAAATCATTTTATCATTTCCTCTAGTTTTCATTACTTCATTAACATACTCAATAAACCATTTCCATATATTTTGCGGAAGTTTCTCAATGGCATGAAATATTTATGCAACATTTCTTTCCAGTTCAGCAATGTATGTTTGAAGGGCTTCGATATAATAGTAGTAATAGTGAAGGCATCATTTAGTTCCACTGACTTTGTATCTTGTTCCAAGGAATCTGTTGAGGTGTGTTTCACGATTACAGTCTTGTTATATCTCGTGATGCTGTTTACTTATCAAAGTGAAACAGTCATGCCGAGTGTGCATTGTCGCATGACTTCCATGTTCCAATACACTGCTAAGTACGTGATGAAGTGCGCAAGCAGGAGTAGGCAGATGACTGTGCAAATTCCTCTTGAATTATAGACCTTGAAAAAGATGGTGACTGAAATAAACATGATAAATAACTTATGCATACACTTGTGACAGTCATTTGAGCTGATCTGAATAGAGAATCTTTTCTCTTGTGTACACTCCTCACTGAAATCAAGTTCAGTGTTTCATTTCGAAGTCACCTGACAGTAAGTACTTGTGTGTCTATTTCTATCTATTACTGAAGTACTTTGGTTTTCGCCACTTTCTAGTCTCAGAATCAATATGGTTCTCACCATGATGGGACTTCCGATAATGTGCTATTCATTTTATGATATATATATCACTAAAGTCAGGTAGTACTCTGAAGAGAGTGTGTGTTCAGACAGTAATGTCCACGTGGCCTAAGTGGAAGATAACAATCTAACAGACGAGTCAGATCCCACTGAGTGTCTGGCAACTGTCTTTCTGATTCGTTTCTCCTCCAATAATCTCGCACAGATTGGTCGCATGTTGACAGCCATTACTACAAGTGCTTCTATCTCTCACTCCCTTACACTCGCATATTTACACCGCCTCTCCATCTTATTCTAATGGACTAGATTTTCTTCTATCTGTTCTCTATACGTGTACACTGAGTACTTCAGTAACACCTCTTCTGATGTACTTCAACTGCTACAATGCTCTTAAAACGTTCTCGTTACATACCAAACAAAATCTTAGCTGCATCTGCTGTCATCAACATACACTGATGGTTTGCCACTGCATGGATTTGGGTAAGACAGCTTATCGAACACTAACTATCAAATCACAACTCTTCAATTCATGTTCCATTCAAATCATACAAACCGAGCCATCCGCGCGGATCCATGTTCACAAATATTCATCGTCCTTTAAAAGAGAGGAGAGAGACTGACTTCTCACTCCACAATATCGTAAAGGTTTCGCCTACAGTTAATACATTCCATGCTGGTTTTTCTGTGTCGTTTGTGTACCTTAGTGAATGTGACATCTAAACTCTACACATTCATTTCACAAGCAACGATCCATTAGTGAGCATCAAATGTTAATTCAATTCACATATTTATCAGACAGCAATGGTCAACAGATGGAACGCATCTGGTTGGGTTCTGCTTTATTTTCATGCATCATTTTATTTCGCGTTATGGATGGCGATTGTTGAGAGTTGAAGTCCGTATTCAAAGGAAGTGCGTTCAAACCCATCTCCTCTCATGGTTCTAATTTTAAGCCTTTCGATCTCCCTCGTTCCGTTTTACACTGTTCACTTCTTGCTTAATTTACCATTCGTTCTTGTTTCCATACTCTTTGCAAACATTTCTTCATGTTAAGAAAATTCTTATCCAAGCTTACTAGTCCTTATAAACACCAGTCATATTCTGATTCATTTTCACAATTCATCACAGTTACTTGGTTTTAATGGCAGCTCACGTATTGAAAAGAATTAAATTGCCATGCATGACAGAAGACCTTCGCCTATCGAATTCTAACACAGGAAAAGTGTACAAACTTGCGATTGTAAAGCATCGACAATTCAATCGCCGAAAAGAAACAATTCTCCACATCTCACAATGCTCTGCTTCATTTTCATGCTTCGTTCTATTTCGGTTTATGGATAGCGACTGTGGAAATCTTTATTATCGGGAGTTACTCCTTGCTCCCATATGTGCCATTTTCTAGTCGGATTGAAGTGGCGCCCACCGACTCCTTGTCTGCCTGTGTTTTTCTAGGTTCCGTTTGTTTTTCCTTTCATTGTAGCTTATTGTCATTCGGTGGATACAACTCAGTTATGCCATTGCAGAAATAAAAGTGTGCAATGCGTATTTCTTAATATTTTTATATTTCAACAAAGAGCATTTTTAAGTTACATGAAGTGCTTATAAACGACATGGGGAATGGCAATTTTTATTCTGATGGTCTTCCAATGTGTACTTGCTGCTTCGTGATTGTGGATGAATGTCAAATGATGCCGCATGCCTGAAATTTGGATGTACATAAAGAATCAATGCTTTCCTAGGATAATTATGAAAATTCAGGACAAAATAAAGCCGTAGTGGTTGACCTACACCTGGTCACTTATTGATATTTACAACGAATTCCCACTACTTTCAGTCAGTTGGCGACCTCCCATCACTGTGTACACTCTTTTCCTGTCATACGAATGCCGAATGCATGCACTAAGAACTGACAGCACGATACACTGTTAAGATAAAATGATAATCAATGTTGTCTTGCGAGACAGTGATTTCAACCGTCATCACAGATGCGATTCAGAAAGCTACAACCTCTTATTCACTGATGATAAAGATAACACTGGGGCATCGACATCACACTGTATTGTCGTGAAATGACGCTTTCTGGTGAATAATTTCCCGATTGCCATGAGATTCGTTCAGCCAACATAGTTTTTGCGGTTACATATTTGCTGACGGTAACGCACTCACGGCCTCAGATGAATCTCTCTTGAAATTATAACGGAACTGCATTCATCATATCATTTGGAGCATTTCAATACCATAGGTGTTAAACACATTTTTCGAGATCATCTATATGTATGATTGCTTCATGTTGTTGATGTCGCTTGCACATAACTGACGATCTGTCGAATTCTCACTACCTGAAGCATCTCAACCTGAAGCTACTGGAGATGATAGGCGAGAAGCAGTGGGATGATAAAACTGTTTCAGCTATGAGTTGGTAACACCGTTATCACAACTTGTTGTACCTACGTCGTCTTTCCCAAACAACTTGGTAAGATATTTAACCCGATTGGTTCTCTGACCACTCAACTAATCAGTCGATCAGGATAGAGAATATAAACAGTGCTCCAATTCATTTGTCAACACTTAATCAATCAATGATCATGTGGTTGACAAACCTTGCCTACTATTGTCGTTGATGAATAATGGACCTGGATAGAGCAACAGATTCGGAATGAACAGAATTTACCATTCATTGACATGCTTTTATTTCACTGGGTTGCAGTTACATCCAGCTGACTAGTCCCAAATAGGACGAAACGCGCGTCCTGGATTCTTCTGCTAGCCACAACCAAGCAAATAGAATGAATTCAATTTACGATGTAACTTGACGTTGTCTGTTTTTTTTCACGAGACAATATTGAAGCGTTTATTTTTCTTTCTAGGTCATTTTATGGTAACAACCTTTTCTTCAAGTTTGCTCAGTTCTGTTTCAGTTTCTACTTGTGGTCGTATCTGTAAATCTATTAATTTTGTGATCAAACACCAGTGGAATTTTGTTCGCCTTCAGAAACCAGACTGTTGGCTTGCAATATTCTTCGTAAAACCTGATGAATCCATTCTATCTCACATACCTTCAGGAGTGAGAAAGTGGAGCATGATGGACCTCCTTTGCGAAATCGCTACTTTGCAATTTTATAATTCACTCTATGTTTGCAGACGGAAAATAATAATCTAAAGCAGGTGGAGTGTTCACAGACGTGTCTTTTTTCCAAATGGATGCACACATGAATGAGAGATGAGTAAATACTTTTTAGCCTCAGATGAATAGATACATATCTTACTTAGCAAAATATTGGTATTTTACGGAAATAGAAGTTCAGCAATCACTTACTCGCATTTAAATATGTTCAGAATAACGCACTGTGTTAGGTAATTGAGGAGAATTTCCTCTAGTACCGATTTCGGTTGTGTTTTCCTTGACTAGAAAAAGTAGAAGGTATTAAAACCAGATCGCTTGAAAGTATGAACACACACAACAAATTGTCTTAGAAAAATAAACTATTTCAGTAGATGCTTCGCACAAACTACTACCGATTTTTCATATCTAACCAATTATCACAACATGTAATCAGACTTGTCTATTTTCAGACAATCCGACCAATCTGTTTGAATGAAGTAGACAAAAGTATTCGATCCAAAGCAATGTGGTTAAACTGAAGTTGTTGTCCTGTTGAATGGTGTCAGCTATTTATCGGTAAGCATGCAAGACGCCTGAGGAAAGAGAATCGAAGTCACTCCCTTTACACCTCTTATTTACTTTCCTTAATATGGTGAAACTTAATTATGAAACGCCTTCATATCTGTACTTTACTTTTTCCATATCGACAAAATATTTTCATTTATGGGACTTACAATGAATAAACATTCTCGCATTTCCTGTCACGGTCTCTTCAGTCTACATCGTGGTATTTATGGAGTGGTTGCTAAGGCGTAATAATAGCATAGATATATGTACTTATGTTGTGAGACGCGAAGGATTCAGAATGCGCCCTATACATGGAAGTTTTCAATGTATCTATTATTGGGTTGAAAGATGTAAGGACAAAGACTTATCGACAACTACTTAGTTAACAGATGAATTCAGTGCAATACAGTGAAAATACAAGGTACAAAAATAGTGACCCAGCTAATTAATAGAATAAACCAGCACTGATATTCTACACTAATACGTCCAACATTAATTACAAAGATAACAAAACTAAGCTCAATTAATAACTCTTGTCTCTGAACTATGTAGCAAAATACCTTCAGTAGAAAATATTCGACCATAAATTGCAGTTTAAAATGACCATTGCTAGTACACAAAGTGGATCACTTACTCGGAATCTGAACTGTTATCACTTGAATGGTTTCGACGATATTTATGTGAAGGGTTGTTTGAGCCATGTCTTCCTTGGCTGTTTTGATCAAAAATTTGGTGAAAACATATTTTGATTCAATCATATTTCCACCATCAAATTTATCTCATTTCATTATCAAATGAGAATGAAAACACGGTAGAAAATGACAGATAATGTCATAACAAAATATTTAGTGAGTCTTCAGCGGAAAACAGATAAAATACAGGAATAAAACAATCAGTCTCTATGGTGTAGTTGGTGGTGCTTGTGATGTGCTTTAAGAACGCAGTAGTAAGTTTTATGAAGGGCGAAATGGTTGCAATCTTACTGGCCTTGTATTCTGAAACCATATTCTCCTACTAGATTTTCAACAGTACACTTTTACCACTATGAGTAACCAGCATGGGTCGCAAACTAAACTTTAATCTCTCATCAAATATGCTCTTGATACTTTTGTCGTCAAGCGGAGTGAGGAGAACCTACCAAACAGCACATTTCTGATGAACAGTTAGGTGCAGACGTGCGCAATCTCAGAACGATTTCCAACTGGAGCGTGAGCAGGCTCTTCAAAATAGAGTAAATCTCCTTTCGATTCTATACCAATGTAGTAAATAACAATTTGATTCGTATACACTAATATTCAGAAAAATGTTTGTGATCATTGAGCCAGGTAGGGTCTTTCCTAATGCTGAGGGCTGAAGCTGGTCGAAAAGAAGAAATTGTCAAGGCAGAATTGTGAGAGGGATCACTGACAACCAATCTGTCGTTAACAACTACCAGAAATATCTTCTAGATGGCCTTCTGACTGACTTGTCCCTCTTACTTGGACACTGAAATCAAGCACCAGTATCGCTATCCCTGAGTTTCCGGTTGCTTAGAGCAGGACTACACATTTATAGCAAGGTGTATCATCAAAATGAAATCAGGAGATACATTGAAGAGTGGCGATTCTGGTAGTCACACAGTGGTGAGCATACGTTGCTGACGAACTGCTGTTACACTTTGTAGATGCCTTTCAGCCTCGAGTGTTTTTGATTGTAGACGAATCGGAATGCCTTGGATGTGCATCCAATGACTGTCACACCGCATCAAAGATTGAATGAAGTTTGTATAAAAGACAGTATCCCTCAACAGGCCACATCCATGTGTATCTACCAGTTCACCTGCTCCTAAATGAAGTTTGCCAACTTTAGGCGGCAAATTGAGAAGTAATGCTCGATGATAACAGGCTTATTAGGAAACCTGAAGATTCCAAGCACGGTCTCCTTAAGTGTGGGACATGAACACTTCATGTTTTAGTGATCGTCTGAGAAAACCAATTCACAGAAGCTTATCATCATGAAATCGTCCACCTGAATTTGTATGTATATGTGGCCACAGTGTGTAACTGTACAAAATTAAAGCTGGAATTTCCTCACTATGCTCTTCCTCATTGACATAGTATTCTTCGAGCTATCGATCGACGAACAAATCACAACCTTTAGTGATTACTTATCACTTCGTAATGGCAAAACGCCCAAGTATGGAAACATAACTTACTTTCGATGCTTTGATGAACCTCTAGAATATCGTCCTCCATGGTCCGAATCATCCTAGGATAAAAGTACAAGGGTGAAATTAATGGAATCACATAAATTGACATGCATGCCTTTCATACTATGAACGTTGAGTTTAGACAATCCAGAGAATGAAGGAGAGTTCCAATCCAACTAGTAGTCTTCCCCTCACACGATGGTGTCGGAGTGCACAATCAAAGCCTAAATACTTAGATTCCTCATACGTAGGAAAAAGTCGCTTTACTTCATGAAGTGACTGTGATCTTTGGTTGACGTGATCAGCGGCTGCACTGTTTACATATTAGCACATATAGGAAGAGGTCTGCGCTAAGCCTAGAATACCACTGCATTCATTATCTTTTGGTAGATTTGGTGTGCCTATTTTTCACCGTTACGTCAACATAAATATATATTTACTAAAAAAGTAAGAAATGAGTTCCCACATGCGGCAAGTCAGACGAATATTGCAACTCTTGAGTTATCTGAGAGTAGATAAGACTTTAATCTGCTTTCTGTGCCTACAAATTGACGCCGAGTCCTTATGGGATATTCTATTGATTGGTTAACAGAATGATCAGTTGCTAATGATCATTCTCATACACGGATGTCGCCGTATGCCGTACTGTGAGCCTTCTCTGTGACAACAGTGTCATAGAATTACATATTACAAACGGATGCATGCAAGCCATTCATAATCTCGGTGATAATATTATGAAATGTGTTCTCCCTCTCTGAGTTGCTTTGAATTCTGTTCTTTGAATATACTCAAGTGTGAGAGACAACTGCTTCCTGAGAAATACACGATCAGCGTTCTCAGCTGTAGAAAATGTGTTCAGCCATTTTGAACTAACTCAGACTGCATTTTTAGTACAACGGATCAATTTCTTACGATCAGTTTGCTTGCGTTACTGTACTAACTAACTCGTTTTACTCATTCGACCATTTGCCAATTCCAGAAGTATGTTATAAATGTAGTCTATTCTTTGGTAGTGATTGTTTATTGTGCTTCAACCCAATAAGTTCCCTGATGTTCATTTTCTGTCGTCACCTGTAAAACGAGCGAGTGGGACGGGAAATAGCACGGCCTTGTCTTACATCTTTTCATCAGCATTTCTCGAATCATGACAAAGCGCAAACTGAACCCTACTCTCTTGTTGTGATGATGAAGTGCGTCTGCAGAAACTCTGATGCTCATCTGCATTTATTCCGAAATTCAACTGAAATCTGCTCTGGTTAAGTATGAACAGGGTTGTTGTATGCTACTTATCCTGTTCAATGGCACACAAATATACTAACTATTGTAATTGCGTTAACCTTTTGCACGCTAAGCACAAAAGCTTATATGGTATTCTGTCAAAGATTAATCAGTTTTACAAGCTAAATTACATCAGTGTGGTTATGAAAACTTGTTTTCTTACCGAATCCGAACTCATGTGTTGTCTTCTATTCATATTATGATTGTAATTAGAACCCTGGCCAAACATTGGGTTTCCTCCGAAGCCTCTCGAAGCGCCATCGTAGTAGTTTTGCTAAAATAAATGTTTAAGATGTGGCAGGTAAATAATTTTCAAACATTTACTGATATTCATTAGCTCTGAAGACATTCACTGACTTATCTCAAAAATATTCATAATTTACGGGTTCGGTATTGCCATCAACCTAATTTTAAATTATTTTTGTGGCGTAATCAGCTAACGACTTTCTTACTATTTCTTAAGGGGAACATCGTGAAGGTTAATATCTGTTATCGTGCCCCAGGCTTCTTAACTTAAAACGTAAACTATACTGTAAAATAGATTTTTAAACACATGCTGCCCACGGATTGTTGCGAAAAGTAGTCTTTGTTACCGGATGAGTTGCCTTCTCGCAGCTAATCAATCTTCAAAATGATCTCCAACAACATTCATTGTTTGGTCAAATACGAAGCACCCAGCCAAAGTTTCGGCTAAATGGTTCCTGACTTGATGTACCTAAATCCAAAACTATCTGTAAAACTAGCTACAACTGTGCTCACTTTTCAGCTGTAACATCTGCACTGGTCGTACACCTTTAGTAGTCTCGTATAACGTAAACTTTCTTTTCGTGTGTTTCACAGTAGCATCAAATGTTTCGAATGTTTAAATTAGGACACGAAACATGATCACATTAAGAAGGTAAAACAGTAAACTTGCTCCAATTCGCATACTAATCTATAATTCATGTCTGTCTGACTACCCAAATTCTGGTAGGTTGAATGAGATATTAACCCCCACTTTGAATAATTAGTTTCTAAGACGTCTTCCGGAAGAGGTGGTCTGGCAAGCTTTTTGATCGCTTCATATCAATTTTTATGCCAAAGGAAATCCAGATAAAAGCCTACAAATGTTGCTTTCATGCTTTTTAGTATGCCGTTGCACAAAGTGACTATGGTCAGGTTGTCTAGGGATATCAGAAGCTTCGAAATCTTTATTAATCTTTCCCACACCCTCCTCCGGATGGTCTATACAAAAATTAGCACCTCAAGTTTGTGCTTGATGCCTTTTACTGTTCCTCATGTACACTGAATAACAATCAAGCACCAGAAATCACTCATAGTTCGTTTTGCTCATGATTTAAAAGGCTGAAAAGAGGAAAATAATGACAATGCATATACTCTAAAAACGGATCTCAACAGCTTCTTAACTTAATAAGAGAGCACTGTGGTGCATAACATCAGAGGTAACTGTGCAATCAATTACGTGGAACATGTGAGTGGCAGGACCCACGTCATCGGTAGGACTCCCCTATTCTCAGCATTGACCTAGAACTTGAAGACCACAGCTCACTGTACCTTGGTTTCAGCTCAAAGTTTCAGTACGCTGTGACGACATTTTTCTTAACCTAAAGGAACCATAGTTCGAATCCAAACGACAGAACTGTATACAAGGATCACATTCCCTCACTTGAAAGGTAATGCAGGCTTCATTTAATTAATTTGGGCGGTAGAAACTTATACGACCCCTGCGACGACAAGATGGACATACAAGAAATTACTTAAAATATTAGGTTTCTTCTTCTCTTAGTGTCGACAGAAAAGGTATCTAGTAATGTTGTGCAATATCTTAGAAAATCGATTTACGTAAATTACTGACGTGCAGGACAATCCTTTTAGAATCAGTTCGAAGGACTGATTACTCGACGCGATAACCAGTACTTAATGACGACAGTGGTTGTTGTAAGCTTTCTTATGCTCTTACCAGCTGTTTCCACCTAGTGGGTAGGATAAAAGAAGAAAGATCACATCCAAAGCCATTTCCTAAAATTTTGCATAGCATAATCACATCTGTGCCCTGTTTTCGATACAATACAGGGAATAAATCTAGCCCGGGTATTCGTTCTTTATATGTCAAGTTAATAATCACCAGGGTCATGCTCCGAACTATTTGAGAAGCTGTGAGTCAACTCCCTGACAAAGACTTGGCGCTTTTGGACGGTTTCCTTGGTTAAATTCAACTAGGACTGCATACCCGATGGTGAAGACATCGTCAAAAACCCTGGTTAGAGACTTAAGGGCAGCTCAATTGTCTATGAGAGAGAAGTGCAACACTCCGAAACATATGTATTGCAAAGTGTTTCCTCAAACACAGCTCACGTAAACTATGAGATTATAACGAGTTGAGTGAATATCACACCTTGTAAACGGAAGCTCTCCGTAGTTACATTGAGACAATACTCAACTATACGAATAAAAGAAATTGACTTGCATTCATATTATAGCCTCGTGGACCTGTGTTAGCATTTGGATCATAATAACCATCTGCATATCCAGAGCCCTGAGGATTGCCTTTCATCTCATTGGCATCATAATAACCTTTGCGGTCTCCAAAGTGGAATGGCATTTTCAGTCCCAGCCGACAACTGTTCAGTGAATACTCCTAATGCTATTTAAAGGTATTCGACGGTCTGGTGGATTAAAACAATCAAGGACAACTATTCACGAAAAATGTGAGCACGGTAACACGAAGGAGGGAGACCCAAACCCCATCTCGCTTCGACTGCATTTTTCAAATGGAGAATTCTTGACTGACAACTTAATAATCCTTCCTCCTTTGGGCAAGAGTGACCACGTTGTTATCGCTTCCAGAAAGTCTACAAAACCAATTTGACCAGACCTTTCAATAAGCGTCGTTGGATTTTCAGACGACTTAACCCTTCGGCTCTTCAAATGGCACTGGAACAGACAGATTGGAAAGTTAACCATGTATAGCAGGATGTGAACACTTACTGAAGATACATAATTAATAAGATCATGTATGCAACCAGTCAGTCTGTTCCACTTTCAAGACCGAAGTGCTTCAAGTTGCACAAAGCAATAAGGAACTACACTCGCAAACTGCTCAGGCTGAAGAGACACCACTGGACCGAACACAAAACGTTCGGCACCGAATACACTTCTGGACAATTCAGACAGGCAATAAACACATGTGCGAAGGCACTGGGGACCGATCGGCCTTCTAACCCGACAGGCCTTTTCCACCATGCTGCTTCGTTCTGGTAGGCTGAAGTGGGACTGTCTCATCTACTAGGTAGCAAACGGCTGACTAGTAGCGACACTGGAGCAGCTGAGCTTCTGGCTGACCTATGTTACAATACTTTTCGTCATCGTCCACCTACTCAGGAGTTTATGAGTATCTCTCTAACGAGGTGGGACTCTCGGTCGTTGACTTAAACGTTGAGCTACTGCAGTCAGACTGCTACTGCTCACAGAAGTCACCTCTCTGAGACTCGATAAAACCCGTGAGGCGGTGCTGCGGAGAGGTGCATGGACCTAACCTGACCCATGGGTATGCTACTTAAGAATTTTCCAAGCCATTGGAAAGTACCCGATCCCTGAAAGTTAAGACATATTACGCTAACCTGCAAGGGGAGGTCAACGAAGCAATCCAAAGGAGTACAATCCGGTAAAGCTTTTGTGCATACCTTCCAGAGTGCCGGAACCGTTTATCTATGATGGACCAAGCGATCACCTCGCAACGATCAACTTCTTTGCGCCCCAACAACCCGGATTCGGGAGAGGGAACTCCTGCATTAGCAGTCTGCCCGCTGAGGTAGATAGATGGATTAGCGTTGTCGGCCATCGAGGACGAAGTGATGTTATTTATCTAGACTTCTCTAAGGTGTTCAATCATGTTAATCACGACTGCCCTATTGATAAATTAAAAATTAGTCGGGATAGGACCACCGCTCATTGTCCCTGTGTCTACACGGTCGTCCATTTGGAGTCCGAGTGAGTTTCTCTACGTCTGAAGAAACTGGATGTCTCAGTGGTGTTCCCCAAGGTTCAGTACTAGGGTCTCTTCTCTTTTTAACATACATGGACGGCTTGCCTCGAAAGGCTTCCTCCGAAATCCCCCTTTTTGTCGACGACGTGAAACTAAGGAGAGGAACCAAAGGTGAAGAAGGTAGCGTTTCCCCGTGGGAAAATTTGACTCAACCTCAAAACTTGACTGATAATAATGGGCTCGTATTTAATCCCTAAAAATGAAGGGTGATACACGTTAAACACTACGCATGTTATGTATGTAGCCTCAGCGGTGTAGGACTTGGAGTGTCGCTGACAGAAAGAGATTCGGGTGTCTTAGTCCCTCAATCCTACGCCAACTGTGATAGAAATGCATTTCTTAGAAACTTGGTATTAGTAACCCCTTAACGACGTTTCGGACAACTCGATCGTATATATTTCCATCAAATTTTCAACAGCTTCATACGGCCTCACCTGGAGTTTGGGACCGTCGTCGTTCCCCTCCTCTGGGGAGGAACAAATGATTCTGGGAACACATCCAAAAGGGCTCGACCAGATTTGTTCGAGGACTTAGGTCTAAAAACGCGAATAATGACTGGTTGAGCTGAATCTGCATCACCTAGAATATAGAATGCTAAGAGGAGATTTGGTAATGACTCGCAGCATCCTGAGCACCCTTGGACGTCCACTCCATCACTTATTGAATCTCGGCTGCAGAGCTAATCCCAGAGGGCACATGCAAAAACCAGGCATGGAACATAGCAGGTTAAATATCAGGCGCAGCTTCCATTCCCCAAGAGTTGTTTCGCCCCGGAATGCTCTTCCTGTAAACGTGATCCAGGTTGCTTAGTCTGAATCGTTTAAATACCGACCGGACACTTATTTGACACGTGGCTTGAATCTCCTCGGAGCTAATTGAATTTTTACATTTTAACAGCCTCTTATTCCTCTCTCTTTACTTGTACGCGGGTTAAAAACCACAAGAAGTAGTGATCCACAGATTTTAGACGCTGAAGTCAGTTGGGCAGGACTTTTTCTATTCCGTCAACAACCACTGGAACTGTTTGAATGAAATCAGCCTTCAAATATAGACAGTGACCAAGTAGACTGACTCATCTTATACTGGACCCTGCAGCCATACTCTTGGTGAATATTTTGCTTCGATCGTAATTGCCCCAGTCAGGAAGTGATGCCAGTTGCTTGCATAAGGTGTCCCAGTAGCTGACGAAAACCAACATCGATAGTGCGGTTGGGAACACTGTGCTCATTATTTATTTCCAACTTCCACGTCATCTGTGAGTCACCTTACACAGATTGCCACCCCACTGGGACGGTCCTTTTCAATGACTGACCTTGCTCCGCGTATTTTGGAGCATGAGTCCAACACATTGCCAACCCACAGAGAACCGAATTATGCAGACCCGTGAATCAGACATTTGCTTGATTGAATAAAACTTTTTGACTGGCCCTTAAATGCTATGGTTTGTCAAGTCTTGCCCCGGTGAGGAACCAGAAGCAGAAGAATCCAAGGACTTAATCCTGGTTGGTGACAGGTGGTTCATAATTCTCGACTCTAGAGAGTGGTAAAGAATAGTTCTCGTTCACCTCTCATCCACCCGATCGTTGGATGTTGATTGGCCAGAGTCCAGCCATGAAACTGCTTCCCAGCATCCCTTTCACCTTGGGTTTATGCCTGGTAGTTCCGAAGCCTTTAGGGAGGGTATGGGGTCTAACAATTTGAAGCTGTTTTGACCGTCTTCAAAGAGTCAAGGGTTACTTGAGGCGACCTGGAAGTCCTGATGTTTGAGACGTTACCCAACCTGAGGGGGCGGGTCATTTCTCCTTCCCCACATCAACCTGCGGTTTATCTTCAAAATACATCCATTGATTTTAGTCGTGAACAAGTCTGGCAGTCAAAGTGTCCATACACTCGGGAATCCCGAGTATGATGACTGGACAGCCTATGGTAGATGTTATGTAAAGAAGCCCCCAGAGATATCTGAGAGCCCCTGAGGAAGGTTTTGTCGGGAGTTAAGCGTCTCAGTTTTTGACTCGTGGGCACGGCTGCCAAAGGTCCACGTGCAACCTTGGAGTGAGCGAAATCCTGTTCTACGCAACTGACCAATGAGGAAGAGTCACCTTCCTTGACGAAAAAGAGTATGAGCGATCAAAGACTGAGGTCCTTTTCGATGCAATCCGCAGTGTGACTTCAGATCTGACTCACTGTTCTGGTTTTGGGGGTGACTTGGAAGGCCTTAGATCAAAACTTTGTGAGTAACATCTAGGATCAGCCGTGGTTGCCGATACACTTCATAGGTTGGATTTTGCTATTTGCCTGAAGTATCTACATTGAACTCCTTGTTTCCTACTCGACCAGTAGGTGGATAAGAATTGGTGGGCTGACGGTTTGAACAAAAGGCAAAATGATTGATCAAAGCCGATGCCATTTCTAATAGCGGTGGTATACTAAATTTTTGACATGCTAATTTCCTTCTTCTCGGTTGCCTTACAACCCTCATCAAAGGTCACATTCACATTTCACGTTGGAGGGGCATTCTTTAAAGCTATACTTGTCGGATGATGGAGCGGATCTAGGTTTTTTCGATAATCTGTTGAACATATTGGGCCTAATTTTATAGAAAGAAACATAGGATTATGAATTATAGGAGGTATATTCTTATTGTTATGGCTTCCATAACTGCAGTTTTTTAGGATAAGTACTAAGAATATGCAGCCCTTCCTAAATGAAGTCAGTTTTTGTGGTGACGTAAGAAGTACTAAAATCAAAATCATATCTTGCGGGCTCTGGAGCTAGCTGGTTCGTACGTTAAGTCTTACAACATGGACACAGGCCAATTACGACTAAACAGGTTATTCAGCGGCGTGTCGCAATGACCAGGGGTCGACTGTCACATCCATTGGAATGGTTACGAGCGACAATTTTCGCTCGAAACGCCGACAGGTAAATGATACAGTATCACTGTGATTTATAAATCATATAAAAAAGCCTCATATGGAATTACCTTCTACCGCAGTGCATAAGTTCTACGCTTATATTATTAACAAACCAAATCCCTTCTAGGGGCTGAAATTGCCCCGTGATTTCCCGAATAGTCATCCTTTTTTCGGAATTGTCAGAAAGTTAGGTGATAATACATTTATCATACCACTGAGGCATAGGGTGACACCAAAGAAATGTATTCTTTTGGGAAGTTTTGAGAGTTACCAGGTTGACTAAAATGGTAAAACAGCAATTTTCGGATGCGACTGACTTGCGGAAAGAGGCCCCTGTTGAATTACCTCTCCTTCAGAAAACTTTGTCAAAGAAGCTGGAGATCGCTGATCGTGATAAATGAGGGCAAATAATAGGTATTCCCTACTTGTATCGGCAAACTCACGGCCTCACTAGCTATGAAGATTAAGTGACAGGTTCGTCCTTAACTGTATGTGAAAAATTCGTGTTTTACGACGTCCACATGGATATAGCACACCATTTGGTATTTGACTCAACATCCCTCTGCTGCAGAGGCGAGGTGGCGTTCGCACTGAACAAACCGGTACTGCAATTGCTTTCGCTGTCCTAAGCCAGCGACAACGTGATGTCCACAACAAAGCAACCTGTTGACACATACGCAAAACATACCTTAACCCATTGAGTGATCTAATAATGATAATAATAATAATAATAATAATAATAATAATAATAATAATGATAGTTATTCCTGAATATACAGGCATACACCATTTTCACAGGTATAGGTAAGTTTATATACAAATTACATTCATCTTCATGGGAGGTTATCTTATACTCACCTAGCAGTCATCAACTGCCAAATATGAAGGCAATAACACTTCTCGCTTCAACTCCTGCGTTGAGGGTGAAAACCTAACTGAGAGTAGTCGATCAAAACCTGTCCAGATAAGGCAAATGAAGTTAAAACTTCAAGTAGTTTATAGGGTCCTGAGCAGTTCAATCACTAAACGTTACGAAGCAGTTGAATAGATATGAAGGAAAGCTTTGAAATTGTAGGAATTAGGATATTAATAACACCTTTATTCCTCTCCTCTGTAGTATTTCCCGACGAGACCTAGAGAGCAGTTGACAAGACCTTGAATACTGTGAGACGACAATGAAGCTGCAGCCAATTCTGGACCGCAGTATTGATCAGATTTGGTCTAGATCTTTCACCAGTATAGCCTAGGTAGATAGAAAACAAACATTTGCATGGCTCGTCAGGCACTAGGTTCCACGCGCTTCGCTCAAGAAAGACTGTTGAGGATGCTAATCTGACTTAAGGTATGTGCATTTAGCCTAAATGACTCAATGTTTGTCATATATTCAAACTTCGCTGGTCTGGCAGTATGAGCCTTAGTAGAAGCGAAATACAGAGGTGGAGACAGTGAAGGATGCATCGATCTTACAAAAGAACTGAAGGATTACAACCAGCCAGGCAGTATTTAAGCAAGCTACAGCTACACCCGCTTGTTACAGGCAACCGCTTTTTATTTCTGAAGGCGTATTGTGCCCGTTTCTACACTAAGGCGCGCCACTACTCATTTTTACCGTGTCGTATACTGTCCATTCACGTGAAAAAACGGTGAGTTTATTTGCAAAGAAGGACTTTGACAGATAAAAGCAAGATAGTTTGGTCTTTAAGCCTTAAAGTGAGGTCAGTTTGTAATAGGCAGTACGCCAATTCATGAGGAAAATCAAAGGAAAGTGGATATATTCTCATGTGTGGACATAACTTCATTGTTGAGTGTTCACTTGCGATGCTCTGTTTCGAAATAGGATGGATAATGCAAAAATGTCGATTTCATAGACATATGTTTGCCATTCAGCAGAGACTCAATGGCAGACTGAATTTCCCTCGCCTGTCCCCCCGCTTGATGACATCGAACTGCGTAAGACGGAAGGTAGGGATGTGGGCCACAGGATACTCCATGACGGTCTGCTGAGGTCGGAGTCCTCGTAAGCTGCTAATGGTGTGTACTTCAACCTGGAGAAATGCAAGGTGATGTACTTTTGGACGGTGGAAACGATGAAAATCAGCCACGCCCTCAAGAAGTGCGCATTCACTAGGCTATCCACAAAGGAGGAGCCAGGACTAAACTCCTCTGGTACACTAGACACCAGCGTCAGCCATTGAGGAAGGCAGCAAGGACCTTGGAAAACTCGACTGATTCACATTAGGTTATCAGAAGAAAGGAGGCAGTCTAATAACAGGCTGCAAGGTCAGCCACCAAGTGGACCACCCCAACTAGATAAAATTATCAGCCAAAAACCGACAGTCTCGCAGCAACCCAATTCCCACATCCTGTCTTAGGGAGATCTAACTTCCCACATAGAGTGTTCGTCTTGAACCCTTCAAACGACTAATGGATAATTACGTGAGCGCAAATGGCTCACCACAGACATTAGTCTGCAGCAACTCTATGGTATGCTGTTTCACCCCTGTATTCCTTAGACCTGGTGTCTCCAATAAGACTCAGCCTCCCCTTTCATCGTCACCAGCAACACTTACTTTTGCAAAAGTATTTGTGGTGCAACTGTACGCACTAAGTGAAAGTAGAGCAAACCCTTCACAACACCTGAGAACTATCTTCCTTAGAGTAAAGTAACTTCAACTTTCTTTTTTCCTCGAAAAGTGGGGTGTTTCAAGTTGTGTCCCACTGTCCAACAAATAACATTCTTAATTTCAAAACCACCTTTCATGACTTTCGACTTCATATTTCTTACATCTTTGGCAGTGATGACCTCATTAGATACCATCTTCGGAGGATGGCAGCTGTGAAACAGGTCTCAAATTCTCCTTCTCTTCTGTCCCAAGCATCACAAACCGTAGAAGGCTGAGCACAAGGATGATTGTGCACCATTCTGTTGAACCAGTCGATACACCCACTCATCTTCACTACAAATCGAAACACTTATGAACAGTTTCGAAACTTAAACCTAAGACCACTCTCGAAAATAGGAGAAACTACAGTTCCTTGATCAACCTCGGATCTTGTGGTCGCTATCGACTCAGGAAGTACACTTCATACTGAAGTTAGTGCTGATGACGTCGTCCAGAAAGACGACGAAGGCTTCATGATTAAACAACCCAGCTCAGAGAACACGATATAACTAAGGACAGTTAATTCACTCGACCAGCCGTCAGTAAATGAGTACAATCTGGCGAAATATGAAAACTGTTTGCCATTTGAAATTGATGGGCGATTCATTGTAGGATTTACAGTCGAAGTTACCCCTCCTTAACTTTCTTTAACTGTTACTCAGAAAATCATTTCATCATCATGTAGTGTTTGATTTACAATCGCTGAAAACCGTTACCGAAATCCTTATGCCACGTTGGCACTCTAATCCGCTATCATTCTGCTAAGCATCTGCTGCAACCTCTCTTATACGTCTTCGTGACTGAGGATATCATTTCTCTTTTTCCCCACTTTTATCAGTACCCGTCACCCAACGATTTGTGCGACTGTGCTTAGTATTAGAAATGTCTCATCAGCCTAACTCTTGGGGCCACCACTGCATAACACAGTATGAATGGAGTTTTCATGCAGAGACCGGTGATCCCTTTATTTTGCATCCTGAACACGTAATGAATTTTCAATCTATGCTAGATTGTATCCCTCTGAAAAAGCCGGTTTCAGCGCCGCATGCTGAAAAGTATTATTAAGAATGTAAAAATATCTAAGAAGTAATGAGAAGGAGCACTGTTTTTATTTTAAGTGGTTCATAAATAACTTCTTCTAGTCTCCACAGTTGTCAACCTCGTGACAATCTCTACCGAGATTAATCTCATATGAATTCCAATCCTTGAAGCCATATTGGATGGTTTGATGAGGAAATATTAATTTTCACCGACTCTGACGACATGAGAACAGCTGTCGTATTTAATTGCAACTTCGGGTTAGGACCGTGTTAGTTACTCTGTGTTTAACAGTGCTGACACAAACACCTGCTGCAAAGCGAATGATACCATACGTACAAGTCTGACTCCGAATTTTTCAACCCAAACACTTAAGTAGTTAAATCAGGTCTCCAAAGCTGTCTGAAGACAGGATAAGACAATCAGTTTTCAACTTCATTCTCACCCAATGTTTCATAAGCTACGTAAAACAATGGGTTATGCAACTTTGATAATCTAAGTTGGTTAACTAACCAGTTTAGGATTTGTCCTGGTGCGAACTTGACAGACGCAAAGACTAATCACTTACTATTCGAGCTTCCTGTATACGCACAAATTAGAAACCAAGGAAGAAGACGATAGCGTAGTCGGTGATTGGGTGATTGTACCAAAATACCGATGCGTTCCAACTAACTGGCTAGAGAGTTGAATACGAGCAGTGCAACGTAACACGACAGCGTGCCAAATGGCGAGGATGCTTGACCGGGTGCCTTCAGCTTAGCGAGTCCAGTTAAACTATCAAGGTCAGCATTAATGTCGAAAGTCGTCAAAGAGTAGGCTATTGATTTTGTGGAGGTGTGTGACGCTACAATTCACTACCCCCTAGTGGGTTGGCGACAACCCTAAGAGGATACCAGCCGGTAGTAAAACACCGGTGGTTTCTCCACTGGTAAAACTCTTCCGATGGGCTCACTGCGTGAAGTGGCTCCCGGTTGTCTGGACTTATTCTAGGGTGTCATGGCAAGTAAATAATATAATACAATAAATCGATTTGGACGTCGATCGCGGCCCTCAGTTCCTTTTGACGTTCCATCCAGTGCTCGTTGCACCTGGAATATAAATGAAAGTCTTCAATGCCATGAAAACGCTTCGTAAAAGTGGGAATTATGTATGTACAAATGTATCGAAAATAAAGTTTGCGCTTATTTTCACCGTCTTTTTGTAAAGTTTCATTACATGGTAATAAAAAATTGATGTGAAAAGGCAAAACGTACGAGGAGTTTCTCATTGCTAGTGAATCAGAAAAATAGTGCCTCGGAGAAGGAATACTGAATTCAAAAAAATATGGTTGGTACACCTTATTTCACACCACTAAGTTGAAGACGACTTCAAATACTCCAAGAACCTGACGGTTCGACCTGATCGTGTTTTCTGTTGCGCCGATGGTTGCTGCAGCTGCGCATTACCATGAACATCGTCAAGAATTTCGATAATTGAGTTATCCGTCTGTCGGATGTAGCAAGCTGAAACGTCACTTATAATGGAGTTGCCTTCGAAATAAGCTGGTTTCAAACGGTCGATACTGACAGTATCTTCACGTCCGTCTCGCTCAATTATATAGAATTTCTCTTTTCGCTTAATCACTTTGAATGGCCCGTCGTAGGGTGGTTCAAGTGGTCGACGAACGGCGTCGTGGCGAACAAACACTTGTGATGTCTTTTGTAAACTGGGGTGAACGAAAACATCAGTCGTTTGAGGTCTGACCGGAGAAGGCCTAACTGAACGCATTGCGTTTGTAAGCGTAGTCACGTACGATGCCCTGTCGGAAACACGTTTGAAAGTTGAAGGGGAAACAAACTCACCTGGTAGGCGAAGAGTGGTCCAACAGGCGAGTTCTGCAAGGGTACATCCAGCATCAACTTTCAAGGGGTTACGAATACCTAGTAGGACTAGAGGCAGAGCCTCGGTCCACTGAGGTATGTTTGTAGCTGAAAGGGAAGCTTTCAGCTGTCGATGGAAAGGCTCTACCACTCCATTTGCGTCGGGTCTACAAGCAGTCAAAGATCGGAAAGTTACAAGTATAAAGCAGTTTCGGTGTATATTCGGATATCGGACTGTGAACGGAAACATAACTTGCAATCAGTGATTTATTTTTAGATTTAGCCTATCGCTATTTTGTGTTACTAACTGTCCAGTCGAGGAGTTAAATACATTCATTGGACTTTAGTAATCAGAATTCAAAATGAAAGGTAAGTGTTTTTAATCAGGTAATCTGATGTTGAAAAGAGAATCAGAAGCTTTTACGTATGAATCTAAATCTTGTGGTCTCTGTCGTTTGTCTCAGAATGATTGTTAATATTCTTACCTTCTGACATTCAGTTAAGATATTGGGTTATGTACTTTATCACATTGCACTAGCCATGAAACTTTCAATTCAATTTACATTAGCGTTGTTGGATATACTTTGGTGCACCTTCCATTCGTTTACAGCTATCTCTGCAAGCATGATATCACCTATTCTCTGTGGCATCCCTGACCCACAACTCAGTCACTGTAACAACTTCAAACTCTCTGAACGTGTTACATCATGGACTCGTAAGTCTAGGATCCTACTAGCTTGTATAATTCGTAACTTCTATAACCATAAAGCTAAATTATAGCTAAGAAAAACTAGCGTTAGGTCCTTGTTAGAATACCAATCGTTTATTTTAGATAGTAATCTTATAAATGGCTAAGTTAATATCGAGGTTGTCCAGAGGTATTTTCATCTAGGCTACTTGGATATGAATGTGGTCAGAATTATAAATCCAGACGTATGTCATTTGGTCTACAACCACTTTGGATAAGACGTCTTTGGATGGACTTTATATTCTTCTTAAAGATTTCATATAAAATATCCTTTTCAGCTAGTGAGGCATTTCACACCAAAAGGTTCCTAAAGTCTATGCAATCAAGTCTACAGTGTTCAAATACTAGCCTGTAGAACAACTCTTCTGTCCATTTACTCCACTAAGTACTCTGGCATATATGGAACCGTTTTCCTATCGACATCAGAGCTTTCAGCTCAACTAAACAGCTAAGTCATTTACCAGGAAGATTCTCGTACTCCGGCAATCTCTTCAACGTATAAAACGAATTACAATTATGTCTTACATCATTCTTCATAATAGCTCCCTTAAATGTGTAAGGTTTTACACCTTAGTCATTAAATGCATGCACATTTCCTGTTAAATCCCACTGATAAAAGTATTATGATTTAGACTGTTTAGATAACATAATAAAGGCAGTTCAAGATGTGTCTTTGATAAACGTAATAAGAAAATGCAAGGACTACAACTTGTTTATTCATTAGAATATGTACAAGAAACCTAAGGCTATACATATTATAATAGATATGACATTCCAAGTACATAAGTTTATATACTACATGCCAATGACTTCCTTGTTCCTTGGTTCCTCACGCTCTGTCTTCTTTCTTTGTATTATAAACAGAACCTGAAGAACTTGTAGTTTGATTGGAAATATGGTATTTCATCATTAGATTTCGTAAAACTACTGCCTCAGCCCTCCAGCAGCTCCTCAGTCATGCAATCTGTAATGAACATCTTAATGGGTAAGCTGCGCCTTATCCTCTGTAGATAAACAAGAATCCTCACATAAAGATCCTGCTTTAAATTCCTCTGATTGTCAACAGTTAACACAGATAGTTGAGTTTCTGCTTATTCGTCCAGTATAACATAAAATCAAGCACTTGTTGCAACGTTTTATTTCTTAATGGTTGACCGAAGACATTTCGTGCACTGCTTCTGTATTCAGCGTAAAAAGATGCAGAACAATGTCCAAAGTTTTACCTATAGGTGCCAATCCTTTAAATCAACTTCGAAAGTGAATGAAATTTGACTACCGCTCATCTGGTAATCAAGTATAATGCAAGGCTTTTGGGCAGCTTTGGAAGGTGTGTGATTAGTTTGGTATGAACAAGCAAAAATAGAACTTTCAGCATAGAAGTTACAGTATTGCCTGAGTAGTAGCTCTGAACGTTTAAATGGAATTGGAGCTGTAAATAGCTTCTGTAATACAAAGAATCTACTGTCAAACATTCATCTATATCATGATCTTTCAAATACAAACCTTTGAGGAGCTAAGCCAGCATTACTTCTTCGGGAATGAACTAGTTAGATTGTTTCTCCATCTTCTTTGCATGACGCTTTTATATATTCATTGAACACGATCATTACTTTTCATTTCTGCAAAAAACTTTATGCCTACGAACGAATGCAACAAATCGGCATGTAACGTAGCGTGCATTATTTGTATGTGATGCAAAGTCTTTCTTCCAGCCTGAAGACTGCGACTACCTGGGACGAATAGGATATGGTACATGACATCACTAAAGATTTTCACCACTAAATGTAACAATCATATTTTCGAAACTGATATGCACCTGTAAATTCAGGAATACATTTTATTATTATGTTCTTTTTTCTCACGAAAAACTGCATAAACTGCACTCTTCGCTTACAAGCATGATCATAATCATTACAGAGGAGAAGTAAATGTCAAGCTAGTTGTTTCATGTGCATGAAAGATGCACAAACTTCAGTGTGTAGCCATTACAACTATAAAATTGTTGGGATTTAGGTCTGGCTCAACATTTGATGAAAATCAGGTGCTCTATTTTACACTTGTCAGCATCCGGTTCTTTAGATGTAAATTTAACTCTTCTTAGCATCGAAAAGGTAGGAGCAAATGCTGATGGTGACGATTTTCTGCCGCAACTAAGCTCGATTTCAAAATAAATACCTGTCAGTCACAGTGGCAGATGATCATGAGATACTGCAATTCGATATAAATTGAAAAAAGGGTCTTATGATTGAGTGTTAACATACTTTACGTGAGACTCAACGGTTCGTGGTTAGACATTTAACAAGACCACTGCTGTGCTTTATTGAGACGTCCGAAACCAGAAGAAAACAGCTGTTCAACCTAAGAATCTCAATAGTTCTATAGCTGACATTGTTACTAATATAAACCCCTTTTGTAAATTCACTTTTTCACAAGTTATAAAAGTCATTGGTTTTAAAATGGGAAAATTTTGGTTGTTTTTTAGAATGGAAATAAGAAGCAAAGAAGGAAGAAAAAATGGATGAAGAACCTGAAAGTTGCCGCAAAATTGTTTAGGTGAGTGAGAAAAACAGACTGGTTTTGTCGTAAACACTCGATTCACTTAACACTACGAGATTTTGTTCGTACGATGCATGCACAATTAGGATAGGGTGCTTCTAACGTAGAAGTCTGGGAAAAGTAGATCTCTCTATGCACAGAAAAAGAAAGGAAACATGCGCGCACTAGGAGAGAGAAGGCTCGTGAATAATTCACAGGAAAAGGACTAAGTTACAGCATATGCATTCAAAGTATTAGCTAGATATCAGAGTCTTCAGAATGAATGATTGCATACCGATGGCACTTGTAACCAAATATCTATAAAAAAATATTGAGAAATGAAATACAACGTGTACGAAATATCCACTTACGTTGACACAAAGATACTACACAGAACATAGTTCACAAAAATATCTATGATTTTTGATGGGTTCACATACCATGAGTAGCTGCACTAAAGCCGTATAAATATGAGGCTGCCAAATGATAAAGTAAGGGGGCTAGATGGAGATTCTTTGAATGCTTGGGATCATACATGAATTACGCCACATTAACAGTAAAAGATATAAACAAACCAAACAACTGCATACAGTCTACGTAGGCAAATGTGGCCGGGTGAACATGTACATGGCACACCAGTTATATATAAAGTACTGGGCAGAAAGGACATTAGGAGAGACCGGCGATGAGCTGAAGTTTATTACTAGAGAGCCAGTTGAGATGTTTGGGAGGCCTTAGATATATTAGAGTTCAGTAAAACCAGTAGGTGATGATAGTTTGTGGTTGATACATGGTGGCATTTTGTTCTTGTATTCAGAAAATAAACTACTAAGTCCCTGAATTATTCGGAAATCTTGCTCTCTAATAGTGTGCATGTGATGACCCAGATGCCACTTGTTATACCTTTGTAGTGACTACTTGATATATGTAATGTTATATATATATATATATATATATATATATATATATATATATATATATATATATATATATATATATAAGTGGACATTTGTAAAATAACCATAAGATTCCACCCCTTTGATGGTCCCTCAGTTTTCCGGCAGTAGGAAAAAGCTTTAATACAACAGGTGTATTGCAACCTCAAAATTATATACAAAATACAACGGTGTATATATGTTTATCAGGCCTTTCTATATTTGAATAACATTGATTTTGTTTCTTCAAGCAATCTGATGATTACATGTTGGTTCACGTGTTTTCTGTCGAAACTTCGATGCAACACGGTCTGTTGTAAAAGGTTTCAGATAGATACAGCCTCTTATGAAGATCATGGCAATCTTATTCCATACTATAACAGTGCATCAGGCGATTTCGGATTTTGGTGAGGCGTGCAATAAAAGATGGTCATAAATAATGAAGAAAGTTTTGGCATATAAATTAAAAGTCCTTTAATGCGTAAGAATTAGGTTATTGAAGGCATTACCTTCTATCGAGATACGGTGATGTAGATTTCGTTATAAAGGAGACGGGATAAGACAGCAGGATTAAGTTCTTAACATCAATTACCGTATCTCAGTTACGGTACATTAATAACTAGGTAACTGGTGAAAATTCTTTAAACTCTACATATCTTAAGATTGACACTTACTCTTGAAACATTCAGTGTGAAAAATAATATTGGTCCTACTCTACTAATAAAACAAGTTACCTAACAGAAAACAGTTATTAGGATGAATTAATTCAATAAGTTGATCAAAGTAAGAGGAAGTCACATCGGTCTGCATCAACACACACAGGGAATTCCGCTCTAAGCTATGCTGCATTGTTAATGACCGTGATCTAAGTCTCAGGCAATGTCACTAAGCAGGCATGGGGAGTTCAAGATTTCGTATATTGTAAGTACACGTTCGAGTGCGTGAAACAAGTCTGTTCATTCAAAACTTTCCAATATAAAGGCTTATGAAAAAACACCAAGCTAATTTTCAAACTGTAGCCAAAACTCTCCCGTATTCACTGTGGTAAACTCACTTTGGGACCTACAGCTCCTTACCAAAGCAATCAAACTTTGGATAAAAGTACGTTGGACGATCTCAATCTGCATTATGTCCAAATTATTCGTATTGCGTAACGTTGTGGTGTACTATTTTGTTAATGGAAGAGGTAGAAATTTAAATGGTACGAGCACAACCCTTATAATCGAAAGCCTTTCGCAGACACCCGAAACCCCCTCTACTTTTAGCTTCAGTATTTCTAGTTTAGTCCGACACATTCAGACTGTCAGAGTGCTTACTATATTAGTCGCAGAATAAAGTGCTTGGAAGTTGTGGAAAGAAGATTTCAAAGTGGTTGGCATTTGGATGAAGGTACCTTAGGACACTGAAGATGAAGAGGTAGCCAAAGCTTCCTGCATTCGACATATATAATGTTCTAAGAACGATATACAAGGCTATTCATAAATTTCAGGTTACCTCTAAAGAATTAAGGCCACTTTTTTTTTAGCTCAACATATATCGTTGATATGCACGTTAAGTTGTGGATATTCTAAAAACAACATTTAGTTACTCTATTTCTAATGTACTATGAAAAAGGGTGACATTTTCCTAACTTGATAGTGTTAAAATGTTGTCGAAAAAAAATGATCTATGGTAGTCGGCAAAAGGTTTTGAATACTACATGGTATTGGTTTGAGCAACAAACGCTTATTTAAAACCATTTCAAAATTCCCCTTGAAACTAAAGCATGGTGTTGCTCCAAGGGATCTATTTTTACCATAAAACAGTCTATGAGGCGTTAGAAGACCAGTCTTGAAGCAATCCGTGTTTCGGAATGAACAGTACACAGTTTTTCTGGCAGGTGATCAGTCATATAATTCCGCATGACTTTCAGAGTCTTTTATTCTGCAAAAGCATAGTTAATGATATATTAACTGCTGATATCTGACAGCACTTGTCTGGTCCCTTCTTAAAATCATACTATGTTTTACTATGGTGAGCTCTCATTCGCAATGACCAGAAGTAATACTTGCAGATACTTCTATTAAGAAATTTACGCACAGAGCGATAGGAAACATTTTCAATCGTGAGAGAATACCCAAAGTCTTAGTCAATGAAAATGGGGCTAGTTTAACTAAGGGGGGGAGAGATCTGAATGATTGCCTTAGAGACATAAGTTGCCGTCATCTGTATACAGCTCTACGTCATCTCTAATTAAGTGTACTGAGTGAAAACTTCGTACGGACGTTTAGGAGTGCAATACAACCAGCGAATCCAAACAATATTGAAGAGATAGAAAAATGCAATGATAATTTCCTATTTCATCATCGGAATGCATAACTTACAACTACATTGATTTGCCATTGAATATTGACCAATTTTATGCTGTCCAATCATAAATGCTGACTGAATTCTGTCAACCATGCTAGACGGCTCACCACCATGGCACACTTAAATGAATGAACGTTGGTTCGAGGGGGTCAGCGGGAGGCGCTGAACCTAGGTCTCGTGCTTGTTGGCACTCGTCAGCAAGGCGCATCTGTAAGCTTAAGGGAACCGATGTCTCACTCGAGAGTGGAACCAACATCACCTAGCGTTTTTGGTTGGCGGTGTTATCACTGAGCTATTCGGGTCGCGACTGACCTCCTGCACAACTGGATCGGACACATAGATTGGTGTACCTGTTGGTCTCCTCCAACCAACTAACGTACAACTACTCATGAAAATCCAGGTAAACTCTTGAAATCCTGGATTCTTCGAACTCATTTACTGACTATGATACAAGTTATAGACAAAAAAAGATAAATATGTAGTCCAGGTCCCTCAGCACAAGAAACTGGTTACTATCGGCTTTTCCAATTATTTAGTTCCACATAACTCCAACATGTTTATCGTTGATGAAGAAGAGTTCGCACTGTCCTCTTGGTTTTGTATTATAAACTATAGTTGCAAAGATCAAGCTACCTTCCTCATCTCGAATAAATCTAGAATCTAGTGTGCTAAAAGTAGTTCATTAGGCACTGAGAACAATTTCCTTGAGGATTTTATAACATATTAAGTGACTGAGCTTCAAAGAACTCATTTCCACTGGTTAACGACAGATCAAAAGTTGTGATACAGCTTTTTAAATATTAGCTTGATGATCAGATTTCTCCAATGAAGTTCCAACGTTTTTATTTATTTCGACGCCATTTTTCGAAGTAACCATTAATGTAAACAAACAAAATGGTAGTAGCTGTAGAAGTGATATTTATTTCAGTTATTAGCTGTTAATCGAGAAAAAAATTATCGACACTATTAACGAGAACCTTGGGCTAGTGAGTGTATATTTTCTACACCATCTTCAATATTGAAGTAGTTTGGGAAGTATTGGTCCAACAGTTTAAAGACCATTAGCGCGTAATCACACGAAACATCATTACTAGTTGGACTCTAGTTGATGTTAAACGTGAAAAGCTTGATTGGTTAGTGCTATAGTTGTGATTTTTATAGGCGTTACCAGTGGTAAGGGAAATGAAAAGTCGTTACAGAAATTGAGTCTTCTGCATGTTTTGAGCACATACTTGAGATCACATTGGAAAAAAATATTCATTTGTGGCTCCATTGAGTTTATTATGGTGAAGAAGGAGCAGCAACAAAATGATGTCTAGTCCCTATCCGAATCAGGTGATTTGGTAATCAAATTGATCCGGAAGGTGTAGTTAACTCTAAACCAGATCTCTTATGGAAAACGTTTATTAATTGTATGGAAAGAGCATGAGATGATAGACAAATCCAAAAAGCAACAGGTGCGTACTGTTAAATACACCACTAACCTAGTTTTACTGCAATAATTTGATGACTGGTCCCATATTACCCCGAAAAGTACTATCTTTATTCAAGGAGGTCTTCATGTAACAAGTATCACTTGTTTCAGTATTATGTGTCAAAATGACTGAAGAACAGCTAGTGAACACTAATAATGATATAAACCACATTGGGATGGGAGAACGGATAAGTATTTAGAATACTGAAAGGAGGAAGAACAAAAGATGGTATTTATTTTTGAGGAAGTACTTAAAGATTATGATAAGAGCAAAAAAGGCTGAAACATTTACTGTTAATACTATATCTTTCAAGTCAGTAGTTCGATTGCAGTTTGTTCAGCAAGAGAATAAGTGTTCAGCATGATATTTTCGCTGTTATTTTACTAGATTTGTATAGAACAGATAGAAATCACTTTGAGTCTTGGGATAGGCTACGAGTGTGTTCAGTTCAAAAATGTTTGCTTCGTAAGATGAATCCAAGGTATAGACATCCACAGAGTGTATGAAATGTTCCAAATAAATTAGCTACAACACGCCGACAATAGTATATGCAGTTTGTGTTTAAGCTCGTAGGCTTTATGTTTTTAAATTTCAAATTTGTCGTCCTGTACATTTTTGAGCCAACCGGTTATGGAGGCACTCGTAAAAAGTAGTGGAAATATTTTCGTGAATAGCAGTCTGAAAGTGTACATTTTCCCATAAATTGAACTCTTCGTTGCATGCCAAAAAATCACTAGGTAGTTCGCTTTGATGAATTTCGAATAGGTAGTTGAGAACATATTGATTGAGTAATAGACCTTTTCCGGAAGTGGGTGGTTTCCATAGCAGGTCAAAGGCTTCACGATGGAAAAGGCTTGTTAATATTACACAACCCGAAAGTTTGAGTGTACTCAGTAGTCCAATGGTCTATAATTATGATGCTATTCCGTGATAATGAAAGGTGTTAGTGTGCTAAATCCAACTATAAAACGGTCAGTCTGTTACGCTCACACTATTCTAGGCGCCCCTCTGAAGCAACATATCTGCAAGCTAGACAAAAAACTATAAAGAGATGGCTGTTACAAATCCTAAAGAATACACTATGCATGCGTACCACTCGAATCAGTCTCTTACTTACGTGTAATTGCTGATAAAAAAAAGCTTTTCACTACATAAAAATGCTCTGAATACAGTAAGCTTTTTAGAGTGTAGTAAAAAGTGATCTTAGAGAATGAGCTCAGGAAATCATCTGGTATTATGCACCTAGACAAAGGGTGTGAGGATGCAGCTCCTAGTAAAAACAGAAGAGAATTTAAGATTTGTCCTGGTGCGAACTTGACAGACGCAAAGACCAATCAATAATTATTCGAACTTGTTATATACCCACGAATACAAGACCAAGGAAGAACACGATAGCGTAGTCGGATGGAATAGTATATTTGGATGGTTATGCCAAAATACCGATGCGTTCCAACTAACTGGCTAGAGAGTCGAATACGAGCAGTGCAACGTAACACGACAGCGTGCCAAATGGCGAAGATGCTTGACCGGGTGCCTTCAGCTTAGCGAGTCCAGTTAAACTATCAAGGTCAGCACCAATGTCGAAAGTCGTCAAACCCTAGGCTATTGATTTTGGGGAAATGTATGACGCTACAAGATTACTAGGAGGAGATCATATCAGAATTGACGGCATGACATCAGCATAAGCCGTAAAAGAATAAAACTGAAGACTACGTAGCAATATTATTATTATTATCTATCCTTTGGGTTCCTAGTGGAACATAAGGCTTCGATAGTACGCCTCCATTGCACTCTGTTCTCTGCAGTCATTTAAACCTAGCTCCACCATCGCCCAGAAGCTTTCATTTCTTCCTCATATCATCTCCCCCATGTCGCCCTCAGCTGGGACGCCCAACTCGTCGTTTCCCTCTTGGATTCCACTTGAGGACCTGGCACGTGATATCCCCAATCGGCCTTCTCAGTGTACGCCTAATCCATCTCCACTTTCTTCTGCATATTTGTTGCTTGATAAGTTCTTGGTTGGTTCGTCACTAGCCAGAGTTCCTTGTTGCTTATTCTTATTTTTCTGGCCATCTGATCTTTAGTATCGAGCCAGCGTAGACAGTTGTTGATGAATATCTGTAGTTTGTTGGAAATGCTTTTCGTGATGTGACAAGTTTCTGAACCATATAGAAGCACTGGCTTGACTGAATTGGTGTTGAAAATCCGGATATTGTTCATGCTTTATGCTGAGTGCAGTGCAGAAGACATCCACACTGGTTCCAGGTTAATGAACACCTGTCTTACTGTCTTTCCGATCCTGGCTGGCCTTGACGTCCTCGTCTGTGCCTGTGCCGCCTGTAGTTGGAACAGTGCTGCCAAGGTAGGTGAAATAGGCTACTTCCTTTAAGTTCCTCCCGTTGATGGTCATTGGTGTTTTTCGTTGTTGTTGTTGTTGGTTGGGTATCTTCATCACCTCCGTCTCCTCTATATTCACTTGAAATCCCGTTTTCGCTGCCTCGTCTCTTCTGTCAACTTGTTGGTACTGGCCTGTAAATCTTCAAGTTTGTGAGATATTAGACATAAATCATCGGCGAAATTCAGATCTTCTAGGGTCTTTTCATTGGTCCAACGTATCCCCCTCTTCTCACTCCTCACAACTTGTTGCATGGTACAGTCGACAACAATCAAGAAGATCAACGGTGATAGTGGGCAGCCTTGTCTTACTCCTGTCTTCACTTCAAAGGCATCACTGAGCTTCCCATTGTGAATAACTTGACATGTGGCGTCTTCACATAGTTGTTGAGTGAGATTGATAAAGGTTTGTGGTATTCCGTAGTGTTGAAGCAATTGCCAAAATACTTCTCGGTTGACGCTGTCGAAGGCCTTTACAAAGTCGAGTAAGTTGATGTAGAGAGTTGACTGCTACTCTATGCTCTGTTTTATGATGATGCATAGCGTAGCGTTGCAATTTGATCCGGACTGATTTGTTCTTGCTGAATCCAGCCAGCCAGCATTTTCCGGTCGTAGTTTTGAATCCAGTGCATCCTTAAGTGCTCGCAAGGATGATGTAACTTAATATTTTGCTTGCTTTGGGTGGACAGGAGCATGATTCCTCGCCAGTTCTTGCAAACACTGAGGTCTCCCTTCTTTGGGAGTTTGACAAGGTAGCCCTTCTTCCAATCTGCAGATACCTTTCCTTCCTTCCAAACCTTCTGCAGTATTGATGCAAACATATCCGCTGTTATCTCCGCGTCTGTTTTCATGGCTTCTGGCGGGATTTCATCTAGTCCTGCTGCTTTCCCGCACTTCAGTAGCTTTATGGCGTTCCGGACTTCGACTTTTGTTGGAGGATTTGTGTTCACTTGTAGTTCTGTGACTGCAAGTGTTATTTCTGGACGAAGTGCAGGTGGTGGTCGATTCAAGAGCTTTTTGAAGTGGTCATTCCATCGCTTCCTTTGTTAACTTCTTTGATAATTATATTTCCTTCATCACCTTTTATTGGTTTCACCTGTGTTGATCTCTTCCCAGACAATAAGTAACCTGGTTATTTGATACGATGTTGTCAGGTCTCTGTCTCTCCTACCTACAGCCTGTTCTGCTTCACTTGCCAGTGTGTCGTAGAAGTGTCTTTTGTCTTTCCGTGCACTCTTCTTCACTTCTTTGTCCAGTGTAGTGTTTTATACATTGTACTCGGTTTCTCTTGTCGTTGTGCATCCTTGCACTGGGTTAGCTTTTGTTTCACCATTCTCCTCTCCCTCCTCTATCAGCTTCCATGTATCCATTGAGATCCATTCCACTCCTTATCTTCTCTCTTCTCCCTTCCTTATCCAGTTATGCAGGTTTCTTTCCACATCTCTTTCAAAGACTTCCAGTGTTCTTCCACACAGGTTTCTTCAGGGATGTTCCTCGATATCTCCCATTTTGTCTTGATGGCTGCCGTGAAGATGTTGCTTGTAGTTTCGTCCTTCAGTTCAGTTTCCGTTGTGGGTGTTGAATTTGAACTGTGGTCTATCACCAGCTTCCTTGAAGTCTTTCTACTTGATTTGGAAGGTTCCTTGAACTAGATAGTGAGTGGTCTGAGCCGACATCTGCTCCTCTTCTTGACCTTGTGTCAAGTAGGCTGCGTCTCCACTTTCTTGAGATTGAGATAAAGTCGATCTGATTTTTAGTGTGTCCTGGCGTCTGGTGAAATCCATGTCGCTTTGTGGATATCCCTGTGCTTGAACACACTGCCTCCAACCACCAAACCGTTGAATGCACACAATTCTGCAAACAATTCTCCATTTTCGTTCATCTCACCGAGCGCTTCTCGACCCATGGTTAGTTCTTTTCTATGTTGTGTTGTCTGTTCCCAGTTTGGCATTCATATCACCCTGCCCATTAGAATTTTGATATCGCCAACTGAGGTCTTGCCCAGTATTGATTGCAGTTGTCTGTAGAATTCCTCCTTCTTCTCTCCATCTGCATTATTTGTAGGTGCGTAGCGTAGCAATGTATGATTGTGACCTTCCTCCTTCCTTTTGAGTTGAACATTGCTGTTATGATCCTGTATGAGATTGGTTCCCACTGCATGAGGGACTGCCTTGGATGCTGTTGGGGACGTCACGATAGCCACTCCAAAACTCAGTGTGCTCGTGGTTGTCTTCTGTGTGACAATATCGGAGTAGATTATTGACCCGTCTCCAGTTGACCTTTTGGGGAGTCCACTTCCATCCCACCTGCTTTCGCAAATCCGAAGCACTTCATTGCTATACCTTCTCATCTCCTTTGCAATCTGGGAAGCCTTGCTAGGTTCAAACATGGTGTGGACATTTCATGTCCAGATTCTTACTTTTGTTTTCATCGAGAGAAGCGAGGATACATCGGCCAATTGGCTTCCCGAAAGCTTTCACTAACCGGCGTCATTTCATCTCTCCGATTCCAGCGAGGAATAATTTTGTTTTTATTTTTTATATTTTTTGTCTGTGCTTTGATGCTTATTTAGTGATTTTATCAGTTTTTCCGGGTAGGGTTGCTAGCCCTACGCCCAACCTTTCCTCTTTATCCGTGCTTAGGACCGGATAGTAACTAGTGAACTAGTTAATGCATCGTGCAGAATTTATTGCTCATATTCATATAATCGTATTCGTCATCATCATTCTCTACTTTGATATCACTATTGATAATAAATTATACATAAAACTTCATTCAATAACTGATACTATGCGCTTTATTTAATCGACAATCTAATATGGAACAAAGGATTTCTGCGCGCAAAAAATGAAAATGCTCTCAAACAAAAGGAAACAGATAGCTGTCGAGTATATAATTACCTTAGAACACTACAATGGTTTCCGTATCCAATCTTCAACAGAGTAAAAGGCACATTGGAGATTTAAGTATAAAACTTCAAAGCAGACAGCAAGTTAGAATAAAATAAAAATAATTATAAATGCAAATACACAGATAAATTTATATTAAAGAAGAAAAGCATAGATGTGGTTATGAGATCCAGTCCTGACAAGAGTAAGAAAATAAGGTGGTGAGACTGTTGAAATGAAACACGAAAATGGATCAGAAAAAGCAAATGAAGCTGCAAAGATCATATAAGAGGGGTTTCTTCATTACATGTCTCAGTAACAATCTTCTAGAAAAACTGACTTTCAACGAAAACCGTGTTGTGGTTGACACCGAATGGGAATCGGTAATGATGAAAATATTTACTTACTAGAGAAACTCTTTCTATTAGGTTGTAAAACTTTTGATGTAGAGTTCCTTGTTAATCTCATTTACCACTATTGTTAAGAAACGGAAACAACGCTTATAAACTTGGTATGTGATTTATTTAGCTACTGGTATATAATGAAGAAATTTTTACCAATAACTAAACATAAAATAGAAATATATGTTTTTAAACTGAATTACGCTGTTCACGGACGTCTTCAAAGAGAATGTAGTTTACACAGGCTTTCATTAGTGTAACGCTAGAATAATAAAAGCCCAATAAGCATTGAAAATTTGCAAAATCTGATGACATCGAATGGTAGATTAAGCGAACGTTATACTCATTACGGTTGTAAGTTAAAAAGTCAACGTTAAATGCATAGACAATAGCATGAGCATTAGAAATCACTTTTTAAGTGTAAGCAGTCGTTTTCAATTTGTAAATGTTTGTCTACTCGGAAGAATACTGTATTATTTATAAATGGTAACTTAACGTTTAAAGCCACCCAAACTGAACTGTTGCTCAAAATGCATGTATGAAAAGCAAAAGAATAACATGAAGCATTCTTCTCTAATTTCATTTTTCAAATAAAACGATTAGCGTAGACGTTCCATATTAGATTTGTTTATATGATTGATAACAAACAGTGATACAGTATTATCTGCTTGATGATGTTTCGAGCATAAATTATTAACGCTCATAATCATATCAGTATGATGCCAGCAATATAGTGATTGATAATAACAGGAGTAAATATAAGACGCTAAAAAATAGTTCATAGTCATGGCAACAAGAGGAATGAAAATGTTGACACAGCAGAACAAAAGATTTGTTGGCTATAAATCATTAAGAGATAATGAAGTGGACAGTGCATGAACTCATGCATGGCTTCTTGTAATACAGTATTTGAAGACCATCTTTAGAGAAGTATTCATTTAGTATTACAGAGAATGACTGCAATGTCATACCATTTTTTACATAGATCGATAGGAGATTACACATTTGTGTGTGACGAAGAATATCGTAGAGTGGGAATTCACAGTGATAAAGATTGTTACATTGAAGGACTAAGACAAAAACGAGTGTTAAGCGAGTCTATCAGTCCTCTTAGGATTTTCATAACAGCGTTTTGAAAGTCTGAAATAAAAAAAAATCGTTCTATGTATGAAAAAATTGATGTGCAGAGAAGCATGAACTTATCGCACAGCTGTTAGAATTAAATATTTGAGTATCTATTGTTAGAAAATAAAACTGAATTCTAGTTTTCTGGTTTGAAAGAACAAATAACCGTGACAACGACCATGCCAAAGAAATCTTTTTCGATAAACATGCTTTTTGATAAGGTAATGATATGATGTGTCAGCTTTAAACTTGAAGATTATCAGGTATCTGATGTAACTGAGAGCGATCTACCAAAGACTATTAATTAGATATTTAATGAAGTTGGGTGAAATTTGAAAACTATAACATCTTATCCATGTAAGTGATCACATGCTCAAAACTTAGGCTATAAGTATGTGAAACGGATATTTCAGCTGTTTTAGTGCAGCAAATTTCATTGACTGCAGCCAGCACATGTATTCAGCATGCACATAAATCTATGTGCGGCAAGATATCACAAGGTCTAAATAATAGCAATCATGGGTTGTATCTATTGTGCTTTGATTAGATTTGCTGAGTCAGCCTAACGAAATCACGATTCTACATTTAGTCATGCAGTTTATTCGAATCTAAAAAGATGCCTTCGTTTTAGTTGCTTCAAAACACGGAAGCCATGACTTTTCATAAAACAAAAAAATCACACAATTTTTATAATGAGTCTATGTAAACAGATCAAAATTTAGGTATTTTCGTCTGAAGTACCTGATAGTTCTGAACATTTTCCACTTCAAGTAAGCCAAACGACGGGATCACAGAACTCACTTGGACGATTTCAAAACAGTGACACTTTAATTACTTGCGGGGGTGACTTTCTACAATAGAATGTGTAAAAATAGGTGACTAGACAGTGCAAATTAGTCTTTCTACGGTCTGTAACAGATACTGTGTGACAAAAGTTATCTACACATCTCTAAAAAAATTTGAATTTATCATTCTTCTTGGAAAATAACTTTTGCTTTGTCTTCAGGAATATGGATAGTACATCAGTGACCTATATCACTCCTCACTTGCGGTTGGACTGTGAAGATTTATTCTTACTTCTAAACTATTTACAGAAGATGCAAACAATATTTGTTCAGGTAGCTAACATTTCAGGGTCATACCTAACTGAAACATCATATTTCTACCATTCTTTTACTTCAAGAAAGAACATGTCATTGATCACTTAATCAGGTGGATCGTCCTGACTAATTAGCTCTCTTGGTAGTGTAAACTTCTTGTGATCATCTTTTGGACCAATCTTCTTGAGGATTTGGGTTGTCCTGTAGCAGCAGTCTGTAATCATAACTGTGAATAGCTCTCCAATGTTGAAGATTGTCTACAAATATGAGAACGGAAGACCCAGTCTTTGATATGAATATGACCAATAAATTCTGCACGAAACATTACGAAGTAAATAAAACTGTATCATTGTGCATTATATCAATTAAACAATCTAATATGGAATTACGCTATACCACAGTGCTCAAGTTTTACTCCTACACTAAGGAAGATCAAGTTATGCTGAACAACTGATTCAAATTGAGTGGAATGAGAAGTGAACTTAATATACTACTATAAGGTACTACGTTCCCCAATAGGATTCATGGGAAGCAAACCACACTTACCTTTATTCTCTATCTTCTATCTCAAGGAAAATCTTTAATCCAGTTTCTAAGTAAATCAATAACCTCAAAGCTCTCGGGCCTGTCCTTGAGACGTAGATGAAAGACCTTACAGAAAGTTTTCCTCAAGTAAATGAATATTACATCAGTTTTCGAAATTTGCGTCACCGGTAGAAGTTCAGTCCTCTCTTGGACTGATAAGGTACTTTATGTATAAATAAACAGGGCTAAGACTATTCCCTTCCGTAGCTGAAAGACTGTTCCTTTCGATATACGACAGAATGGCTCTTCAGATAACTTTTGATAATAGCGTATCAATAAAGCCATTGGAAAAACCAAACTATGGTAAGCCACCAGATATCTGTGCCTAGTTATTCAGTTGTGACTGTTGGTAAAACTGTTTCAATTACTGAGTGACTTATTCGCATATTCTACAGCCAGGATAGCAGTTCGGCGACGACATCTGCTGTTTCTGATAGTATACTGAGATGAAGGTCCTCTTGGTCATAAGACTAAGGCAGCTGGAAGTTCTATGTTAGTCATAAGACCACCTATTTCTTAACAAGCCCTTGTTTCACTCGTTAAATGTCATCAATAAAACCTCGCCACATACTCTGAAAACAACCTTTAGAGAACACGTGGAAGAAGTATTATGATACAGTTGCAGCTTTGTTAGTATAATTTTAAGTTACTTGCATTTAGTTGTCAACTAGTATCTGGGATGGGACACGATTTCGTTGACTTCCGGTGATTTGAAAGAATGAATTCTTGGGAAAAACCCTGAAACTTAAAACAGTTTTCTTCTGCACAACCTCAGATCTTTCAAACAAGCTTTATGAGGATTTCTGAAGTCACAGTAACTTTGCTGAAACTGTTCAAGATTCGTTTTATTGAAAGGGTTTTTCTGCCTTAGTTGGAAATACTTCCTCTTTCTGAATTTCCACTTCTGTTGACGCAGTTAGAATAGAAAAAATTCTTGATTTTAGCAAAATTTGAAAAACACTACCAGTGTTTTCATGTTGTCTGAGCTACCAAATAAAAAATACTTTCGTCGTGGAACTGGATGAAATACTCTGAAATGTCTCTGACGGGGATCGTTTTTCAGCTTTTCGCATGTACTCTGTTGATTACCAGCAACGTCCAATGCACTTCGTTCCAGAGATTCTCAATGTCAAGACAGATTATTTAATGATTGTCAGGCAATGCTAAGCGGTTGTAGATACCAGTTTCCCTTTATTTTTATGGTGAGTTTCAATAGAACACATCTGAAAAGGAATTCATTGTTTTGATGTTTATGTGTCCTAGCCAATGGAAAAAGAAACATGGTTAGTTTTGCTGATGTTTCGTTATGTAATGCTGACAGCTTTTTGATAAAGCAACAATATGTATTTTGTCTAAATCGTGTATTATGTTCGATGCAACACATTTCGAACATTGACAACACACTCACTTAGCATAAGAATTTATTTGAAGAGAAAAAATATATATGTAACCCAAGGTCAATTTACGATTACCTTTTGCTTCACATTTCGTTTTATTATATTTCCATTTTACTTTGACCTTCGAAATAGTCTTCCCATTTGACTTTTTCTCATTTTCAACCTCATAATTCCAATACCTTTTCATATTAAATCCTATAACAACTTCGTGTGCCATGAGATTTTTCAAAAATATTGGTCACATCCATTACAAAAGACTAATAATTTGCGTCCTAATGTTTTGTTTATTGGGCACTCTGGAATGTATAATAAGCTGAGTCGTATGTCATTTGTCTATCTTTGCCGAAGTATCAACCACATACTCGCCTTGTTCAGCAACATGTATTAATCAACACAGAAAATTATATTACAGCTTACAATGAATAAACAGATCACTGCATAATATTAATCCCAAGTAATTAGTTATTATATGTGTATCGTACGAAAAGTTTAAACTGTGATTAAAAGTTTATCCGCTACACGACATATTCATGTGCCAGCAAATCTTCGTTACACGACTTTGACTAGCCACATATGGTTTTCGAATACATTCAACTCAAAATCCGGAACATTCTCGTCATAAATTCAGACAACCTAACTTCACGCATCACTTCAGCTCAAACAACGTTTGGCGAACACCTTTCTCCTGATGTCACAGACTCACTGTCAAGCGTGATCGATCGGAAAAAAGCCAGTTAGAAGGTACCAATTTGATTGACCAAAATCGTAAATCCACTTTGTCATCATACGTTGAAAAATGTTTTGGATTTAAATAAATGGCATTATGCTGACACTGAAAGATCACCTACTGGCACTGCTACCCGAATTACGGTACTAAACTAACAAATTAAATGGTCTCTCCTTGCCAGTTGGTTGACAAAGAATCATTCGTTTTATAACAGAAAATGTAAAGGTTTCACGTAGGGGTTAAAAACATGTAGCACAACCATTTGAGACACCTGACAGGAGTTTCCACCATCAGCGCACTGGTGTAAAACACAGCATTCAATAGCTAAAACTTCCACTTCATTTCTCCAAATAGAGTGACTACTTGAGCAAGTTGATTCTTGTTGTCCCATTGATAGATACTCAGATTAAAATATCTGGATGGTGATAATTCCTCTAAAGTCTTTCCTGAAAGCATACAATGTTTCAGTTGGATTTCAATGTATTCACCTGAACCCGAGGTCACAAAAAATTAGTGATGGATCTGGTAGTAAATATCAACAGCAAATGAGAATCTCATCGAAATCTTGGCTGGACTTCTCCAACCACAGCTAACATCTCACCGCAACACTTCTTGATACTCTTTCGTAAGTGAGAGGAGAAGCTGATGGGATGCGTGATCAACCAAACAATAAGTTCAGCAGTAGCATTACTTGTGACACCTGCTGACTACGCTGACCACCATTCACAAAACACAACTAACACAGTCTGTTGAATCACAGGAAAACGATCTCGTCAGATGAGAAGTGGTTACTCTCACCGTCACACGTTAGGCTTCATTTGCGCAAACATTAATATTGAATTAACTTTCATCTCACGGTCAAAAATTCACAACACCTACTAATCTCTTACACAGTGTCTTCCTACAGTCCTCTTGAAATAAAACTAGTCAACTGCGTTTTGTTTGCATGCGTGCAAGAATACACTGAGCTACGGAATAATCAAATGTTCATCACCACTGTGCTCGTCCAATATAATTCTGAAGTCAACGACAGTGATTGTAAAATGCGGAGCGACTTTCAAAGAGTAAGAGTATTGACGAAAAGAAATATTCTCCACACAAAGGAGGGTGGTGGAGAACATCAAAGCTGCAGTGCACCCTGATAAGTAAACCGCATTGTATGCTTGGTGGAGATTGTCCACTCAACAACAAACACGTTAGTACCGTCAAGCAAGGCAAGTAATTTCACATATAGCAATGTGCGAAATAAGTCTAATTTGTGGAGAATGGTTTTTGGAAGAGTGTGAGTCGACCGGTGAAGTGGGTGTGCAGAATGTAGAACCCACTGAACTGAACATAAAAGTAGGCATCTGTGTATCCAACAGAGAAGGAAATCACGAAGTCAACGGTGAACAAGGTATCGACTCTGGTCAAATTGAAATATGTTCAGCAATTCACATGTGTATTTGAATCAAAAATCTGGCAGAAGGATAAGCAGACTCCTGTCAACCTGAGTGTTTACTTGTCTCAGATGACATAATATAAGTGAGTTACTTATCACTCAGTATAGCATCGGCCGGTCACTTGATGTAAAGATTAAAGCATCTGGCCTATTGAAGACGGTCTCATTATTCGAAATGCAGAGACTTCAAACTTGCTACAGTTCAGGATCTATCGAATTTAAATCTGAGCTGACAATATCGAATATCTGCCAAAGGGATACAGAATGTTTGAACGACAGCCATTCACTACTGTAGAGACTGTTTCTATTAGAATCCCAAATCCATTCCCACTAGGTCCTACTTTCAGTCTTACGACACCTCCTACCGAGCATAATGGGCCATAGGTAAATGGAAGTATACTTATGTGAAGATGAGACTATCCAGAGATTCCAAGTGTACAGATGATAATCCAGAATCAGACCTGAAGTCAACAGGTTACATTCACGTGAAACATCAGTTGTCTGCAAACTACTCTCATTTGGAAGAAAATCACAAGGTTTGTGTTCTGTGGTGTGATTCACATTCTGATATTCAATTTATTTCAATGATTTCTAATTTCCTTTAAAATAGTCAAGTGCGACAACGCATTGTTCTTCTTGTGTTTTAGGCGTGTCACACATCACAATGTATCTCCTAAATAAATGATCATATTGTTCTGATTCACATGACTTAGTGAGGCACTGTTCGATGAACGTGGTGAATAGAACAGTGATTTGAATGAGCATAGTGACAATTATTCTCTCAAAATGGCAACCACAAGAAATGACAAGCTCTGGAGAAATGAATAATCAAGTAGGAAATATCTGATTTGAATATTTTCGGCTGAAATTTCCTCTCTTAAGTATAAACGATGATTTGAAGTTTGATGTATCGTTAATATTAATTAACTTCAGAGTACTCACATTTGATACCGAGCTTGAGTGTTCCATATACAGTTCATATGAATATGATATCAGTCATCTGCATGATAATAACTAGTTCATTGGCAAACAATACAACATTTTTTATTACTCCGTGCTTGTCTAAATTTCCACGTTAACCGCTTATACACCAGGAAATATATCGACCTGTTATGCTACGACAGTTAGTGTTTCCAAATTGTCACAGTTTGAAAATGTCGTTTCTGTCACCTGCTTCCCTTGTGATCCCTTTTACGCGATGCTTGGCATTTTCGATGATACGACGTCTAGCAAATGTTATTTCGGCAACAATAATTCAGCGCAGAAAGCTTATCGCATAGTAGATTGTTTCGCTTCCCTATTGTGTTTAGCATACCCCTCACTAAAGTTTGCGTTTCACAATTTCATTCATTGTAGAAGACTATTACTACTTTTGGCTACGGAAGCCAGTAAAGGAAGCTAAACATTCAATTGTACTATCGTTTATCTGACAACTCTATATTAGGCAGTGTCGAAATATGAATGCCCGCAATCCTTTGGTTTACACGTATTGCAGGTAAACGGTGACTCTCCAAAGAATTGGACGAATAAGCATCGTAACCCACTAATATTTAAGCATGACACACTCCTCTGTTACCAGACAATTTTGTAACTTTTACTGGATTATAGCATGATCTGGAGCCTCTCACTTAGTCATTTGCAAACCCTATTCTCTTTCAATTACATACTCGTCAACGGAGACTTTGATGGGGAGCTCAGGTTTCTGAAAGCGGGCGTGAGCCTACAAGTCAATTCGAATCAGCCTAGTGCATTCTTTATTCATGCAACTGTTACATACATAACAGATTATCTGTGTTTGCTGTTTACATTTCAAACGTTTTTTGGAATCAAATTCATTTCGTTTCCTTAGCTCTTTGTTTTACTCAAACAGGAACTATTTTCTACCTCTGAATTGTGTCAAAACTGTGCTTCTTAGAATTCATTGCAAAGTAATTCCGTCAAGTTCAGCAATGTAAATAATGATACTCAGGGTTTTTAAAAATCTCACCATTTAGTACGTAGGAGCACATTAATAAAATTCTCAGCCTAACTGAACGCTTGAAAAGTGTAAAATTCGTGGTGCTGATGATAACTTTTCGTCTGACCCTGACTGACGAGCATAGAGACAACTGTAAGTAACAAGATGCGTGCTTTAGAATATGATTCTGAAGTTGACCGACAGTGTCTGATTCTTACTAAACAATCAGGGGTAGCAAGCAGAAATCATCTCTATGGGAAGACAGTCACGAGTGTAAAAACACGAGGATTTATCAAGCTATTTCATCAATGATAAGCAATCAAGTCCATAAACAAATTCTTTGATAATGAGTATGGGTAAAGATAAAACCACCTACCTGACACGATAGTTGGGTCTCGCTAAATGGCTGATTTTCCCGTCTCACCTACTGACATTTCTTCGTTGTCTCAATATACGGACTTCATGCTGTTTGTCGTTGGGACTCTTGCAACTGCCTTCGCTTCTAGTTTTTTATTTAGACAAATGGAGAACAGTGACAATTAGTTCACTTTCAGATTTGTACTGAATACAAGTTTGGTGCTACCGAACTCAACTTTTCTGCGTTCATTTCAAATTATTGTGTTCTGCGAAGTCCCGGAAACCTTTATGAGGTAGAGGGAAAGACATTTTCTACAGTGATGCAATAACCAACAGCTGAAGCAACCTTCACTCTTAAAAGTTAAATCTACACATCACTTTCTTCATTCAAAGTGGTTTAGATCACATATTTTACTGTCTTTAGAGGATCAACGAGTCATCACCTGTGGATTGGAAGTGGTTAGCAAGTCCTTATTTGAGATTTATTGATGGTGAACAAACATAATATATTGCGCTTTTCATAAGTAAGCACAGGATACTTTAACTACAGATAATGGGAATTTTGACTCATGTTGTTTTCATCTATGGCAGCCACTTATTTCCTGGAGGTTTGTTGATTAAGAAACTCCAATGAACCTTCGGAACAACGGCTGCCATCTCTTGGGTGGAGCAGCTTGACACCGCTTTCCTCCTAATACTAATGGAGTGCAGTACTCTGGCTATAAGCAACTTTTTTGTCGAGCCAAATGACTTCGAAAGCAAAAAGACCAGGTAACAAACATTTGAATTGAATCTAAACTTTGATTTGGAATTCTTAATGCATGAAAATTTATCATGTTTGTTAAATGGTTGGATTCAGTATGGTCTTCGCATCTGTAATAATATACTGCGCATTTGGCTTGAGAATTTCTCCCTCATAATTGAGTACTGTCATTATTATGTAGTTTCGAGAACCAAAATGAATAATGAGTGTTCCCTAACTTCAAAGTTTCGGCTCCCATCATTTTTTATTGTCAATCGCAGATGTTTGTTCATACGGGAATTGTATCATACAAATGCATAGTCATTATCAAAAGTTAGCAAAGTAGACTTATCAGTGATGATAGTTGCTTTATTAATTATATACCGTAAACGCTTTAAACGTCTTATGCTTTCTTCAAGCACCAGATACCATTAAGAAATACATTTTAAAAAGTTATTTTTAATATATATTTTGTACTTTTATGCATGAGAAGCGTCAATGACATGTGATAGAAAAAAATTTCTTACAAAGTGGAAAATGAATTTAAGTTAAATGAAAATATATATAAATACGGTGAGGATGTTTGTCTGCTCATCATTCAATTTGATGTTTTGAGTGATTAACGAAGGATCTCTGATTTCTGCAAAGTAGGAAAAAGTTAAAATTAGCATTTCCCACTGGTACTATCAATATTTTAGTAAATCTAAAGATATTTTAATTTGAGAAGTTTTCAATCCCAGTTGCATACTAGTCGATCAATTATCACACGCCTAGAAATACTGAACCTACTACGATAATGAACACAAAATTTCTACTGTATGTTGAACATCTATACGAAAATCTGACATATCGTGTCGGTCACTTCAAAGCAACAATAACAGAATGTTGAACATTTAGTGACTTCATGGAGTCAATCTTAAGAAAGCGCCAAGTTTATCTCGAAGGCCATAAGTAACTGTTGAACTGAACCATACAAGTGCTTATCTAAACACTTTAACAGGATTACTTTAACAGTTCATTTTAATGTGATTATTTCAGGTACATTACATGACAGCTGAAACAACTTGAATCGAAGTTTTCGTTACTCATGGTTCTGTTTGTAGTGAATTGCTACCTAACACTGACAAAATTTTAACATCGAATCAAACTAACCATGAGTTGAAAGTGTGCAGCCTTATTTGACACTCAAAGTGTAATATTTATTCTTCAAAATAGGTTGATTTCTTTGTTGGAAGTTTATTCGTGTACCTCTTACAGACTTGCTGCAGTCACTGATGCGAATAACTGAAAGCTTCTCCTAGTTATGATTGCCGAACAAATGAATGATAGCCCTGTTTCAGATATGAAGCATTCTAACACAATTTACCACACTCTATTCATACGATTTTGGACAAAAATATGAATAAAAACTGCATATTTCGATGATTCATAAACTTCAAGGATGCTTATGCAAGTTGAAACCTTTCTTCACATTTTCCCAATGTTCCCACTACTGCTAGTTCACCAGGATTAGACAGTATTGAATCAGACAGTGTGAGTGCGTATGTTAAGTGGTGCTCTTCATGCAGTTAAACTCTAAAAGCATCCAGGGAGAGCGGAAGTGTAGATGAAAATCGACTGATACCCATTGTACAACAGGTGACTTTCATGACCTGAGGACTAGAGGATAACACGTTTTTGTCTGAAGTGAAAGCTACTGGGTTCGAACCACTTTGGGACCACTACTACTCATGAGGATGCAAATACACTCGGTTAATGAATTTAAAATGGATTGAAGCATACGTCTCGGATTCAATCATTATAAACCAGTAATCGAATTACATCTATATTTAATCGTCAGTCAACATCATTGCATCTTCATAGTGGTCCATAGGTGAATAGGGATTGATTAATTCCGTCCAGTACAACAATCACTGGGGCAGTACAAGTGTCAACTAACAAATTAACCTACAGTTTCCATGTTTACGTTACAATATAAAATATACAAAATAAAGATTATTATGAATTATCAATAAAAGACTGCCACTTAAACACAGTAAGTAGATAACCAGATGATTTGTAAATTAACCTAGTAACAATAGTTAATGAAATAAAATTGATGGTATGGTGTAATTTATCATTAGCTGTTAGCTAACAAGGAACAAGTCTTAATTCTTCATTCATTATTTTCCTCCTGCAAACCAAACAAGTTGAAACACCGATGAGAATAGTAAGTAGGAAAATTCTAGGACCTAAGTATTAGCTTTGTTTACCAAACAAAGGTACTTTAGTTTTCATTTCTTTTGAACTTATCCATTTTCTAATTTGACATACACTTAAATATGCGGATCGTCTTGCTAACTGAATATCAAAAGGTGCAATGGCTAGTCGTCTCCTTACTTAATTGAGTTTCTGCTTAAAACCAGGATATACTTGAACTGAAATACCACAAGCTTCACTCAGAATTTAATTAACAAGTAAAGGAGTAAGCAGTTGTCTTTCAGCCTGAAATTAACATCGTCTGGTGTAATCAAGGTCAAAGTGTATTAGAATCTTTTGAGTGAAGTTATCTTTTCACAAAAGAGTTAGTGTAGTCCATATATGCCTATTACTGCATCAATTTACCGAGAGAACATTCGAAATTATGAAAATTCTGTTGACAGAACTCGACATTTTCTAACTATCTTCTGATAAGTTGATTTTCATTATTCTATTGTTCGCACCATACAGTTTCATTAACACTGCGAATCTACCATAAAATATCACCTTACTTCTGCATTTGCAAAATCATTTTCTACGACTTTCTGAAATATTTCTTCGTACCATGTCGTTCGAATCTTGCAAGATGCGAGATTCTCAACTTCTTAGTCGATAGTTACAGGTGCCATGCTTTCATTCGACAGTATATATATATATATATATATATATATATATATATATATATATATATATATATATATAAACCAAATAATATGATTTTCAAGATTTTTTTTGACGTATAATCATTCATTTTACTTACCAACGTCCTTAAAGAATAAATTGTGATGACAAAGACTGAAAGACGTTCTCTAGCGCCATTCTCTCCTGTATCTAGAATTACTGGAGGAAAAGTGTACGTAAGGCACAGTATTCACTAGCAATAATGGAAATGATAACTTGCTGAAGTCATTAAAAGATTAGTTCACAAAATACTTTCCATGGGCATCTACCTTTACACTTGAAATGTGATAAAACTTACATCTGTAACACTCTTACTCCCTTTGTTATGATAAGTCTTTCACTAGTTTATAAAAATATAGCACATTCATTTCAATATCTTTGCTGGCATAATATTCTTTCTGCATATCACTTCAACCCGATAAAGATGCTATGTCACTGACACACTCAGTTTCAAGAGAAAAATAAGTTCCCGAATTTACAACTCCTACCAGACTTAGGGTGTTTACTTAAATGGGTTTAACAAACCAATGATGAAGAGTTGATTGAAGCCTTCGAATCTAACGCAATCAGAGTTACCCATTTAGTTGAATAAGGAGACATGTAACACAGATGTCCATCAAAAGCGTCAAATAACAATGACCTTCAGACTCTGATCTAGACGTAGAATGATATACTAGGAGAATGCTTTCCTGAAAACTAACATGATTCGAACTGTAGGTATAGCTTCTGAATAGTTACCATATTCTAGCATTTCCTTTTAATATATGGGTTTGAAAGTCCTATTATCTGGTTTAAGCAACAGTTTATTCGCTCAGCATTAAACTGACTTAATTTTAACCAACAAACCACACGCTGAATGCCCATGACTGCGTTCAAAAAGATAAGAGTATCTGCGTGATAGTAACTCACAAACAAGGATATTGATCTCGATAATAAAAGTAAAAATGTAAACTGAGTATAAAGAGAGAGTACAATTCCCACAGAATCCAACGTCCACCATTCCTGATTTCTGTCAAGCCAGATTGTGCAGCAGTCATAATCGTATATTCACTTTAATTTGCTCTCCATATTAACTTAGATCCTCATTCTTAAGTCATCTTGAAAATGTTTTTAGATCAGACGTATTCTCGAAGCTCGTTCATACATGTGAACATTGGAATTTCGCTTTCCTTAATGACGATTACGTAATGCTCGCCATTTTCATCAGGCAGACATTACCGTGAAAATAACTGTGATATAAAACCATTGAAAATTGGAAGATACTCCAAAATGGTTCTAGATGGAAGGCTCATAAATTACCACTTCTCTATAAATCCTTATTTAGCAGAACGAAGGAATGAACCATTAAGTGCATTTGTTTAAAGGTTATTCGCAATACGTTTGCCTACATCTGAAAGTTTGCAGCCTGTTAAATGTCAAATGAAGTCTGCCTTTTGATTTCGGGATGGTTAATGAACTACGAACATATACTATTATCTATAATCCGACCTACCGTACACAATTTAATAGATTGCTACGCTTTCTACTCTAGTATTTACTGGTGAATCATACTACAGATATTTATATGAATCCTGGTCAAGATTTGACCGAATGGTTTCACAAATTTTGGGTGCTGAGTGTAAAGTTGACATTAGACATAAGTTATATTCGGACAAATCTCAGCGTGCTCTAATTAAGGAGTTCCAGTGTTCCGCACGAAAGTCTGGTCTGAGCTTTTTCAGGGAAATAGTCAAAATCTACATTATATACGATTATTGACCGGCTTTATACATCTACGATAATGTAGATTTCGATAATTTCCCTGAAGAAGCTCTTCCCAGACTTCTATGTGGAACATTGGAATTTCCTAATTCAAGCACGCTGAGACTTTTCTAAATGTAACTTAGATCTAATACTACAGATAGGCAAAAAGCTGAAATCGTAAAGTTGTATGTGTATTGAAAAAATACCATTCAAATATTTAAGTTCTTTACAGTTGAAGTTCGTCACAAAATGAAGAATCTGCTTCACAGTATATTGCAAATTGGAGTCGAGAAATCAGAAAACAGATTTATACAATCTGATACGAAGAATTTACAGTTTAAACTCAGATAATCACTCTTTGGCAGTGTTTATCCTCTTATTTTTGACTCCAACAACTATTCTATTAATCAGTAATAAAAATGCTAGAAATAATTGAACGTTACATGGTTGAAGTGATTACTATGGACTCAGTATTATTCAATCACATGTTTTGCCAGGAAAACTGAAAGAGATATAATTATATAGTACATTTTATTTTATACGTCGCAGCGAAGCGATGAAGCCGAATTTCAGATAGAATTTAGGTTGAAGAAGTTGTTTAGTATGAAAAAAGAATTTGAAGAACTTGATTCAGCCAGTCGGCCGAGGTGTTACGAACCCTCTGAAGTGATCCACTAAAGTCAGCAGTCATTTCTATTATTCGAGGTACTTCTACGTTGAAGAACTGAACAGTATGTTTACTACTTGAAGATAATGTGATTACTTGTTATCTGCGTCCTGTTACAATTTGGATGGAAATGAGAGGAACAAATAAGTTTTCGAGACGCCTGTCAAGTAACCACTGTCATTTCCATGTTCTGTACTTCCATTCAAAATCTGGTATTGTTGTACACTACAATCTGCACAAAATCCTTGTAGAAGGAAAATGTAAAACACTTTTTCAATAAACATTCTCTACCATTGCTTTCAAAGATAAAAACTTGGTGTCAGAATAATTTTCAGCAGTAACTAAAGATGAGGCAAAGTTATAACTTCAAATTATATTTATGCATCTTCTGATATGAAGATACTCAACGTGACAGACATAAGCACAACTTTAAAAGAACCGAAGCCTAATTTCTCTTTACAAATGAATGGGTGTTCATGCAAACACGTGTAAATATAGATTATGCCTTAAAAACCCTCTTGATTGATTGAACAGATTTAGCAGTGAATTATCATACTAGTAAATTCATTGTTCATTTATTGACTAAAAAGTAACCTTTAGTTTACAGCATCTCTGAATGCGCTGTGTAATGAAAGTTCATTTAAGTGGTACAGAAAAATATTCGCTCACTCATATTGATCAAAGGAGTTATTCCAACGATTTGAGTTTGAAAAATTGTATGGTCCAGGTTGTTCCCATCTTTTTCAATTAAAGATATAATGATAACACGTTTCAATGAAATAACTTGTAATTCAAGAGATAACTGTTTTGCATATAACAGTAAACAAACAAGGGTGAATATATTAATTAATTCCACAAACAGAAAGAGAGAAGTATCTTGATGACAAAAAATTCAGGACAGTCGTTTGTCAAGGAGGCACAGAGTACAAGGATAAAATAATGTCTACTTTTCCGTATCGGTCATGACCATTTAGGGGTAAAAATAATCGCTGAATCCAGATGATAAATGTAGTCATGGCAAGCGTTTAGCATTAAGGAAAATCATTTTGATGAAATGCTTAATAATATTGTCTTCAAGAACGTCGAATTCGGCACGTTTAACGTCTGGTGATTTAATTAACTGGATTTCATGATGTGGTTAAGAAACGAAATCCCTCCATGACTGAGAAAAACAAACGTTATGACATTATTCAGCCTAACTTACAAAGTGTTTCAATTACTCATCATTTCTGGTAGAGAAACGTGATAATTATCCTCAGCACTAATCAACAGTCAAGATATTAGATTCGTTGTTGCTTTATGTAGCATGTAACGAATGGAACACAACATGCGTTGAGTAACGGTCAAACCATACCATTCACATATGGTCAAATGAATATGTGCACTGCGGTAACTACTAGAAGGAGTTTATGGCAAAAGTACCATAGACGTATTTCTTCTGAATACTGGCTTACTGGATAATCCTATTGCTATATTTTCTTGTTATACGTTATTCAAAATTATTGTATCCTACTATTATAAAGAACACTTTAGATGTTGAGTAATATTGACAAGTTGATAAATATGTCACTGCTAGATATTAAATCACCTTTTTCTTATGAATTTTATCGTATTTCTGGTTTAAATAAAAAGACCGGAAACTGAGAGCTTTATGAGATCTCATTAATCAGTTGAAATGATCTGAACCATAGTTTTGGTGAACTTATAAAATTAAATAAGGAATAACAGAAACTTCTAGCGAACGAATATATCTATTGATAGGTGATTTTGTCTTAAAATTACATCGGTTTGGTGCAGAAGCAAAACTTTCTGTGACTGACGGTTGCTCAAGTTGACAAATAACAACAGACCAAGAGAAACAGCAGTGTTAGTGAATCGTATTTGAGTGAGTAAATTAAAAATGAAGTACACTTTGCTAAACCTAGCCACCCTGGATCCAATTGCGCTAGTAGATGGATTTTAGCACTTCAAAGAAGCCTAAAATCAATGCAACAGGTTATCCATTGATTTTAGGCTTCTATTTCATATTTATCAATCATCGTCTAGAAGACCGTATCTAGGAAAATAATAACTTTTATGCATTCGAATCATGCAAAATGATAAAAGATGTGAACATTTAGCTAGTCAGACAAAACACGGTAATATGATTGGCACAGAGCCTGAAGGTTCTGGATTCGACCCCCGGTGGGTTCATGAGCAGGTACTGCCAAATCCCATACTAGAAGGAAACAGCTGTCCAGTGATCTTAGATCTTGAATGGTTCTCCAAATAATGTCAGTCCATGATAAGTACCAACTTGAAAACAAACATCGAAATCACAAAGTGCAGCTTTGATAATACAGGATTGTCGCTGAGATGACTACTGATAAACGATAAAACTCAGCGTTTACCAACCATAGTTTTGAGAATAGTAAACGATCGCGAAATGACTGATAGTAAAAGAAAGAATTACCCTTGATTTCTCGATGAGCCTCCGTAATCCCTTCTCTCATTCCCAAATTCATTCTAGAAAAGGAAATTAAAATTGTTCAATGATGTATACTTGTGTACATGCATTTTATATCAGATATTTCGTAACAAACTAGATTTCTCCTTACCACTAACGACCGAAAAAATGAAACAGTCTGAGATCCAGTTTTCCAAAGTTCTCTTAGATACAGCTTTTTCCGAAGTCCGATGAAGAACTAAAATCTTCTGTAAGTCCACATAGATTATTCACTGTGCTCTATGCTCTAGTCAAACTAAGTTGTAGGCTTTCATACATCTGTCACAAAGGCATATACAGTTCTCTTCAGTATATACGTTTTACTGTAAAGCTTTCTTACATATGTTCGGCAATCCCAAGTGAGCATATTTATACTTTGGTCTTTATGCGGTCTTAAGACACGATGAACAACGATATTCACAAGACCTAAGGATTATTTACAGCCAACTTAGGTTTCACATTAACAAATATGTAAATTAATGGATCAGACCGTGTTCTGATAGTGGCATGAAACTGAATGCAGTGGTTTATTGGCATCTCGATGGAGCACATACTTTCCAGACTGACGAACCTAGATCTTTTAAAAAGGTGACTGCAAAGACGCTTCAAGTAAACCTACTGACCTCAAGATTGCACTTTCAAGGTAACAGACAAAATATTTTTTTAGACAGATAACTGCCTAACTATCTTGTGTCACATATTTAGGTACTGTAAATGATGAAATTTATGGGAACTGTTTTCTATTAACAGTCTCCATTATTAATCTAACACACGAAATAATTCTTGGTTATAATAACTTGGATTTGCATTTGGGTGTAGACAGTACTACGGAACCAGAGAAACAGCCTGTTAGCATTTAATGATAAAACTGTTCGCAAATAATCATCTCTTTCAACTCATATCATCGAAACACCGATACAAACAGCAATGAGCAACATATGCTGGGGGAAGACAATACCTAACTTTACCATGATGAATCCCATCTTCAAACCAATAAATCCCCACAAATCTTAAAATCGAATTGCGTGAGGTTATCTGAACTCTCAAATGACAGTGTATACGATTTTCATACTTTTGTTGATATATATACCAGTTTAAGCCAGTGTTCTCAGACTGATAATTAACAATACTTATATCACCTGGCTTAGGACTCACATCACACCGGTTCTCCAATAATAATGTCGCCGTACAGAATAATTCACACGTACATTCTGAAGTATCATCAAAATGAAATAAGTCATCGTTTTTGAATTTGACACGCACGACTAATTTCGAAGCCATTTCAGTTGATGACGTTGTACAATCTTATCAAATAACTGGACTTCCTTACTTAGTACTTTTTGACTAACCTCAACATCTTTCACGTGAAATTTCCAGCACGGCAAGTAATACACTGCAGAGAGTTATGAGGAAAACCTATGACCTCATATCTTTTAATTTTAGAGACTTTCTCAATCAGATGGGGTTAACTACTGTGTAGTGTACTCATTATATGATTAGCAGTCAGATGTCTCATCAGTGTTGGAAAATATCAACCGAACCTCCTACCTCCCAGGTAAGATTTCTTCAGAAATCAGTTTTCTGACTCAGTCCCCTACTCCTGTGTACTGAAGGTGAATGCCCTCGATTCTACTTAAAAAGGCTTTCAATTGCTCTCAACTTTAGACTGGAAACCCCTTTTTTGTAGGAAGTAAAAAAAGGAATCAGAAATAACGCTGCTCATAACTCTACTTAATCATATAAATCGGGTTTAATTTATCCTGAGTAGGGTGAGTAGCACAAACAGAGGTTTCAGATACTTCAATTTTTCTGCGCAAGACAAACATACATTCGCTCTAAAGTCAACGACTCTCCCAACTAGTATTCAGCTGTGCATAAAACTAAAGCTCAACATGTAATCCGGCTAGAAATAAGCAGAACAAGCGAAGTGGAATACACCAAATTGTTCCCTAAAAATATTGAAATCTTACTGAATATGGATCCATATCGCCTCTTCTATTCATATCCCAATCATAAACTTGCTGACGTTCATTACTGAAATCTTGCCCATACATTGGATTTTCTCCATAATTTCCTGGTGTACGACCACAGAAGTTTTGCTGAAAGAGTTGCACAGAGCATTATGTTAGCTTTCTTTCATAATATACACACAGAGATTATTCAGTATATTTGTACTATCAGCTTATTTGCTATTTTGTTTGATATTTAAATTATATAACTAGATTTGAATAAAACAAAAAGAACAAACGTAGTAAAAACTCTCTCCAGAAACAAATATGAGCACAAGACAATGTGAACCCTCAATGACTCATCGAGCTTTCTAATTGGTCTCGTCAAGAGGGACGTGATGAAGTCAGTAGACATAGCAACCTAAAATGAGCTTAAACCTGGTGGATCTTGATTACCATATCAGTAAGGCCTGCCCAAAGTATACAAAGCTAATGTCCCGAGATCAATACTACCAATGGTCGACTCAACAATTCACAAGCTCGCCCGATAGCTGGCAAGACGTTTAGAACCGATTTACACGAAGCCCCCCATTTGCAGTTTGAAGGATACCTTTTAATTTGCAGAAATGTTAAAGGACCTCAATACCTCTCAAAAATTCATGGTTACTCTTGATGTATCATCCTTAAGAAATCCCTCTGGAAGAGATGGTAGATACCGCATGTCAGCTTCTAGAACTACCTCCACTTCCAAAATATGAATTCAAACGGCTTCTTCTGATGTGTACAAAAATGGCCCATTTCAGCTTAATAAGTCCTATACCGTCAAATCGATGGAGTCGCCATGGACAGCCTTTTAGGCTTGATCCTTGCTGATATCGTCATGAGGGGTCTTAAACAGATGAAAGTGAAACATACAATCTACCAAACAGCATTCTACGCAAGGGACGTTGACGATACACTTTTTGCTTGCAATAATGGTGAACATGCCTCTCATTTGTTGAATATTTTTAATAAAGCCCACCTGAATGTACCACTCACAATGGAAAATGAACGTGACAACAAGTTTTACTTCCTAAACCTCGGCCTACAACGTCACGCAGATGGAAAGATTCGTATATACATTTATTGGCAAGACCCATGGAGCGAAATTTATACAAACTTCAGCCGCTTTAGCCCAGTCAGTTACAAAAAGTGTTTGGTAAGAACACTTTTCAACCGCACACGCAAACTGTGTTCTGAAGAAAAGAACTTAGGGAGAACTGACCTTTGTCAGGAACTATCTATGCGAAAAGGATTGCACAGAAAAGTTCATTGACAAGTAAGGTAGGATAGAAGCGAAGATTATCAAGTACATTAAAGCTGACTAGAAGCTGATCCATCTACATCTTGCCTTCAAAAGTGGTGAAATAACCACATGGATGAGTCGTAGACAGGGTTCTGAAGTAAAAAGAACCTGTTCAAGATTGGAAGAACAGAATAAAGGGATCTTATCTGTCTTTTTGAACATATCCCAAAGAGTTTGAGTCTTAATGGTCAAGTGGGTTTAATTAGTGTGGTCACCCGGTTTTGCTTGATACTGGCTGTAAAGTCGACGTATTAAATTCAGTCAAAGTGATCAATAAACGGCTGAAACCCACTAATTTGCCGTTTGCTGGAGCATTTGGAATTAAAAGACTCGAATCTGATCTATGCATTCAGAAAAATCCTGTTTCCAATCTTGCATTAGCTTGGTTCTTTTATTCTTCTAAATTTGCAAATGCAAGATTTCGTGACCTCATGATCCTAAGTCTTTTACAGTTATTTTCCAATCTACTCCAAAGCCTGCTCTCACTTTCTGGGTTGTATTCATCCTATTGCTCAATATAGTGAAAACCTGGTAATCTTTTGTTAAGCTTACTTAACCATCACGTCCTTTTTTATCAATTCTGGAATAGCATTGTACACAACCCCCTTCCATCTACACATTTATATTTTTTCGCCATCTTATCTAGAATTTTTTTTGTCACCATGTAAATAACTAACCTTTGAGAAGTCTTAAAAACTGCATTAATCGCGGTGAGCGTAAATCTCTGTTACGTTCTATCTCAATTCAAAAATCCTCGTCGACTTATTAAAATATCTTGTATAACATAGTGTTTATCGTGAAGATCATGTTCTATAGGTTGCTTGGCAGCTGAGGAGAGTCCATCAAGTACACGCATGTTAATTCTGTTACTACTGTTCTTCTTGTGTTATTCATATTCGTGAAAGAGAAGAATTGTATAACTGGGATGTTACCTTTTACAAATCAGAAAAACAGGTGCTACTTTTGCATTATTTGCTAAGGGCTATATACTTTTGTGGTAAGAAAAAAGAAATATAGGCATTTTAAGCCGTATTGCTACATTGCTGCCTTTATAAATAGCACGCAATTAGACTACAGGCATCACAAAAATATATTTCCAATCAAATGATCCTGGGTGTTCGGAAAAGTTTCCCCTACATAAAGGTAAATCTTAAAAATGAAGCTTGAAATGCTTAACTGTACAATAAAGCATCCCAGACTTATATTTTTCATAAGGTCTTATTCGATGACTCCTGAAGAATTTAATTTTTTCGTGCCTTGAAAATCAGCTGTGGGAAAATTGATATGTTTATCTAACCCGATTCACGATCAATCTAACTCATAGAGGGACTCTGGAATAAAACCCTAAAACATACTCTATTCAGTCAAAATTTGCCCAAAAATATGTGTCTCGCCCATTCATATGCTTAGTTTAAGCCGCATCAGAACTGTGATAAATAAGTTTATGCACAAAGAAGAGCTACCAACATGTTGATAGATTTACAGTGCAAACAGTGTGTAAAACACCTGTGTTTCCCACGATTAGTAAATAATGTTTATTTGGCAACAACGCAACTTTTTTGACTAATTAATTCGCTTGCTTTGCTTAATTTTAATTTGTCTTATAGTAGACATATACTTGCAGCCTGAACCGTTGCGATGCGATATCTCGACAGACTCCGATTTCCAGCGTTGGTCTTGGTGACAGTGACACTCGCATGTAAAAATATGGTTTCGCTTTGAATTGTAGAACAGTCTTTACTCTAACGAGTAAAGTTTAAGCAACGTACTCTTTATTTCAAAGTGAAGTAGAACAAATTTTCGACCGTATTTAACAGAATAGGGATTTTCATCATAAGTTACTTAAAAGTGACGAATAAGTTCTTTTCGACCACAACATTCATTTGTCAGTAAATAAGACATTCCACTAGTGAGATACCTCTGTCACTGCTGAGAATAACTTTGAGTCAAATTTTTTATAACTATGGTAAGTACTCATTATTTGAATATTATCATCCAGTTTATGCAATAAACAAACATATTCAGGGAACAGCCTTCCACTCAAATTCTCTAGGCAAAATTTGATGACAAAAGTTTCTGTTATGATGACCGGTAAGATGCAGTGAACATTAAATTATTTCTGCACTTTTCATTCGATGAAAACTACACTATCGTGTTCTACCTTGGTCTCGTATTCGTGGGTATATAACAAGTTCGAATAATTAGTGATTGGTCTTTGCGTCTGTCAAGTTCGCACCAGGACAAATCCTAAATTGGTGAGCCCGACGTGATTAAGCTTGTCAAAAGTGTAAAGTCACGCGACACACGAAAAGCCCTTTAGGCTCATTTCTAGCCCCAGACATGCGTTTCGACCACGTCCATATAGATATTGTAGGACCCCTACCAGAATCTAATGGATGTACCTACCTTTTCACCTGTGTTGATCGTTTCACACGATGGCCGGAAGCAGTACCCATTAAAGATATTACTGCCGAAACAGTTGCTCGTGTTTTCGTCGAAAGATGGATCGCGAACTTCGGATGTCCATCCTACGTCACAACCGACCGTGGGCGCCAATTTGAGTGCGGACTATTTCACGCTCTAACGGCACTTTTAGGTTGCACTCGGTTCCGAACGACAGCCTACCATCCACAAGCAAATGGCATGGTAGAGCGTTTCCATCGACAGCTGAAAGCTTCCCTTTCAGCTACAAACATACCTCAGTGGACCGAGGCTCTGCCTCTAGTCCTACTAGGTATTCGTAACGCGTTGAAAGTTGATGCTGGATGCACTCCTGCAGAACTCGTCTATGGGACCACTCTTCGCCTACCAGGTGAGTTTGTTTCCCCTTCAACTTTCAAACATGTTTCCGACAGGGCATCTTACGTGACTAGGCTTACAAACGCAATGCGTTCAGTTAGGCCTTCTCCGATTAGACCGCAAACGACTGATGTTTTCGTCCACCCCAGTTTACAGAAGACATCACACGTGTTTGTTCGCCACGACGCTGTTCGTCGACCACTTGAACCACCCTACGACGGGCCGTTCAAAGTGATTAAGCGACATGAGAAATTCTATGTAATTGAGCGAGGCGGACGCGAAGATACTGTCAGTATCGACCGTTTGAAACCAGCTTATTTCGAAGGCAACCCCATTGTAAGTGACGTTTCAGCTCGCTACATCCGGCCGACGGATGACTCAATTATCGAAATTCTCGACGATGTGCCTGGTAATGCACAGCTGCAACAACCAGCGGCGCAACAAAAAACACGATCAGGTCGAACCGTCAGGTTCCCAGAGTACCTGAAGTCATATTCAACTTAGCTATGTGTGTGCCAACCATTTTTTTTCGAGGCACTATTTTTCTTATTTACCGGCACAAACCCTCGTACACTTTGCCTTTTTATATCAATTTTTATTTACCATGTAATAAAAACTAAAAAAACGGCGAAGATAAGCGTAAATTTTTCTTTTTCGACACGTTTATATATAAATAATTCCCATTTTTACGCAACGTTTTCGTGGTATTAAAGACTTTTATTTATATTCCAGGTGCAACGAGCACTGGACGGAACGTCGAAAGGAACAGATGACCGCGACCGACGTACAATTTCATTTATTGTATTTTATTTATTTAATCGCCACGACACCCTAGAATAAGGTTCAGACAACCAGGGGCCACCTCACGCAGTGAGCCCATCGGGAGAGTTTTACCAGTGGAGAAACCACTGGGTTTTTACTTCCGGCTGGTATCGTCTTAGGGTCCTCACGAACCCACTAGGGGGGGAGTGATCTGTAGCGTCATACACTTCCCCAAAATCAATAGCCTAGGGTTTGACGACTTCGACATTGATGCTGACCTTGATAGTTTAACTGGACTCGCTAAGCTGAAGGCATCCGGTCAAGCATCCTCGCCATTTGGCACGCTGTCGTGTTACGTTGCATTGCTCGTATTCGACTCTCTAGCCAGTTAGTTGGAACGCATCGGTATTTTGGCATAACCATCCAAATATACTATTCCATCCGACTACGCTATCGTGTTCTTCCTTGGTCTCGTATTCGTGGGTATATAACAAGTTCGAATAATTAGTGATTGGTCTTTGCGTCTGTCAAGTTCGCACCAGGACAAATCCTAAAAGATAACACTCTGCCAGAGATTACTGACTAACTTTTGATTAATTTAGATGGTGTAAAATGCAACCATTTTTCCGCTGTGGTAGTCCAAACACGAAATGAACAATGGTGTGACCGGATCCTAAATTACTGTCAGTTATTTCATGCATGCATGTTTGTGTCTTGACTAGTAGTTCACACCAGACAGCCAACAACCACAGTAATCAATGTGGCGTCACTAATGCTTCGAAAATACCACACACACACAGATACCTACAATGTATGTATGTAAGCTGTCAAATACTTAAGTATTGATATTCAAAACCCGAGTTGTAAATATAATTGCCGCAGAATTATGTTGCTGCTGAACAGCTGACAGGTAGACATTATAATAATCAGATCTGAGAAAGCTTGGTTTCTATCTAAGGACATTAGGGAATTCACATAAAAAATCCTACAAAGTACTCACATTCATATTGTAGTCTTGCTGATTTGTGTTTCCATAAGAGCCAAAACCGCCACCTCTGACTCTGGAACCTTCCGGATTACCACCCATTTCATAGGCATCGTAATAACCTTTGATTTCTCTGGGTTTGAAGGGCATAACGATGTAAACCAAAAACCTTTACTACGAATACTCCTAACATCCTTTTAAAGTGTAGAAACACCTTGAAACTGCACACAGTGGCTTAAACAAATTATTCAATATCCAGCATATCTTTTATGTGATTGTATAATTTAGTTCATTTATTCATACTCACTTTTACATCCTGCAGAACAATCGAAGATATTCAGTGTGTTCTAATGCGGTAAATAAACCCTGTGTATGTTGTAGTCCTGGCACACCCGGGGGTTGGTAGAGTGATTGAACAATATACAGACCGGCGCATGAGTTGTCCCCAGAATGTAATGAGGATTCATCCTTCAAATGTTGTATCACCAGACGGTTGTTCAGAGTGATTTCAAGGGAAAGATAACAGGGATCAAGAGGGAGTCAATGTTAGCAAAGAAGAATAAATCTAATGTCGGTTTTAAGGGCTTGTCACTCAATCTATTCGCGCTCACTTCCAGGTCTTGCTAGGAGCTTCCAGATCTTTAATTAGTCCCAATGCGGAAGATCCACCAACTCATCTTTTATTCAGCTGGTAGAACTAACGGATGTTTGGGTGGTCAGATTTGAAGGACATTGTGTGAGGTGTCCTGGACCTATGGCACAGATGGATTTCTCCAATGTCGTGTTGCTGGGCAGCTTCACGAGCTGAACTTGAAGGGGAGGGTCAATCTAAAGAGGACGGGGAAGAAAACTCCGATGTGGAGAGGTCCAGTAAACCGGGTGGAACTATAGAGTCGGAGGGAAGAAAATTAGCAGGGAGTAAGCTAATGGGGATAATGGAAATGCACATCTGTGATAGTGTCAGCAGTTGTATTGTAAATAGGAAGGTAATGCGTCTCATTAGAAAATTAAGGGTTTCGTTGAGTTCATGGTTGTAGCACTGCTACAAAAAAATGGGATGCAGATACCTGCTTTGGGACGATGCTGGACTGGTTGGCCGTTTCATCACATTCAGCATTCCAGCTGGAGGAATGCAAGCCATTCATAGCTTCATAGGCATTTAATCTTTCTTTAGACTGTCGACAGGTGAAGGGAGGGCATCCTTCGCAGACGATGCATGCTAGTGGCAGCAAACTAAGAACGAATAAAGAGGAAAGCAGAACGAAATACAGTGGATACGCAGAAAACGAGAATGAAGGCCATAGCCTAATTAATTTGAGCTGAGGGGAACGACGTCACAGAAAGAGAGAAGGTAAAATATGAGGTTTTTTGTCGGCCACCATAAAGAACTTCGAGTGGCATTCACCTCTCTAGCCAATTTGGATCGGTAGGATTTTGTAAGCCTTTATTGAGCTAATAAGCGTTCGAAACGGACTGAGATCATGGGGACAGACATCGTTTGGCGTATCCCAGGGTAATTTTTCGCCGCATCGTTGAAATATCCTTTGTTCATCAACTTCGCAAAGAGGTTGTCAACTATTTTAAGCCGTGTTGTCGCAGTGACTGAATGAGTCTGTAGGTGGAGTCATGTGTAGAACCTGCCAAGCTTAAATGAGGACTCAGAGGTTTGCCACTGTTCGATTCCGCACGAGGTGTATTATCGCATTTGCCCCACAGAGATTTTGTAGATATTTGGAACTGGCATTTTGATTGTCTGTCCATGCTAGACACTCCAAATAAACTCCTAGCCAGGGCGTCGCCTGATCACCAATATCCGAACTGAGGCCAAGAGATTCAGCAATTTCTAACACACAAAATATCTCCTCATTCATCTTTAATGGATCACGGTCAACGGCCGGTAGAATTTCTCCTCTCTGTGAATCTTTCTAGGGTTGCTGGGGTCAGCTTCAAGTCTCTAGATAAGGTGTGTGTCAGAGGAACTCATATCTTGCGCATGCTGACGTTACACGGACTTAGGTCTATACATGCGTTGTGGTCCCACCGTTTTCAGCCGGTACTTCTTTTACTCTATACTTTTTCTGTGCCCACCGTAAGGGCCTAGCGCTTGTTTCCAGCTAGTAGGTCCACTTTTTAGGTATCATTATTAATTGTGGATCACTTTTAAGAGGTTCGACCCATGATGATATCTCCTAATGGATCCCACTGAAGGTGATCCAAAGAGAATGCCGACCCCGAACCTATGGATGTGTTTACGGACGTCAACTCACAGCCACGTTTTTTGCCCTGCTGTGTCAGAGACAATGATGACAGCATCCTCACAACATATGCTCGATGACTATCAGATCAAACACCATCATGTTTCGATTGCTTCTGCCGATAAGAACTGAAATCTGTATGTTGATTACTAGTTGTCAGCCGCTAGTTGGAAAATGATTCAGTTTCAGTTGCCTCCGTTTTGGCCGTCAGCGCGTGTCGTTGCCTATCTCTTCGTAAACCCGGCCTTTCCGAAGGCATCTAACAGGTTTCCAAAGGATACCAGGCTAAATTAGTGCTGTCCTCTCCCATATTTGGAGCCAGAGCGTTAAAATTTCCAGCTATGATAATCCGGTCATAACCCTCGGTCGACACAGTGGATACCGCCTGAAGTGGCCGATGCTTTCGTCCTACATCATCACCGTTGGGTTGGTAGACACTTTGCATTTAATACTTAGTGTGTCTGCTCATTAAATCGCACCATACCCTATCCGAAAGTTCTGTTAGTACAACAGATGTAGCCCACTGGATTTCGAACCAATTGCTCACTCAGGGACCCTAATCACCCAGTTCGTTGTTTCCCTTGTATCTGTTTGACGGAAGTACGCAACGCTTACTCTCTCACTAAGACCTCAAGACGACCGAGCCTCCGTCATAATCACATTTTTAGTAGCAGCGTAGGAAAAATAGATCGTAGTTCTGCTACCGTGGGTACAAGCCCACTAGGAATACTGTTTTCGCATGGTGGGTGGCCGATAATGTATGGGTGACACGATTTCACCTCCCAATCGTCCAACTCTAGAGTGCAGCACACAGTATCCTACTGCGGTTCATCGGACACTTCTCTTCAGGCTATCAATGCAAACGTGACTATCAGTAAGGATGAAAGAGTCGGGTTGACAACTGAAATTAGCATTATTATGCGTGGACAGTACAATTTCACGCCCTCTTCCCCCATCTCATCCACTTTTCATGATGTCCTACAGCGGTTGGCACTACACTGGTTTCATTCTTTGGGGCTAACGTGGGAGCTCACGTGGGTGCCAACTGTCCTACTCCCCATAGACGGTTAATCGCTGTGGACACCCTTTCAGTGCCATTGAATATCATTCTGGCTTTGACAGCCCTTGGTGGTGGCCAAGGAGAAGGTTTGCGCTTCAGCAACTGCTGGAACGTTTTTATAGTCTCAACACAGGAGTCTGTGGCAAGAAGTGAACCCGTGCGCCACCGCGGGCGGTGTGTGAGAACCACGAACATGGCGGTGCACCCGATAACCGTAGTACTGATCTATCACTTCCTTGTCGCAATGACGGCTTAACCAACTATGGCAGATGTTGCTGTCAGGGTCACTTAACCTTCTACTGCAGTGGGGCCAAACCTGAGGCTATCGTCTCTATGGTTACCAGGTTTGGCTAAAAGCTTCTTCTCCCTCCCCTTCCCCTTTTGATCGGCAGTTTCTAATCTTGAATTTGGAGTCTTGCTGTGTATGCCGGCAAAGCCGGCGGTGCTCTGATTAGGGAAACGGGTGTTCAGAATAATAGGAAAACTTGACGCTGAAGTGGAGTGTAATTCCACACTTGACTGCTTATTGGTATCGCAAACAGTGATAAAGTACAAGTTAATGGATGATATTTCGGTTGGAATCTGTTCACATTAAGATCAAAGCGTTGTTCGGGTTGATGTGCAGAATGTTGTAGGAAGCGGGGATTCGATTTTTCGATATCTGTATCCGCGGTACTTCCACAAGACTAGGTCCAGATGATGGGCGTATACACTTTGAATTTCTTAATTCCTCCAAGCTAAAGTGCCACCTACTTCTAAGTGGGAGGCGGACCAGGGCCTTTCGAAGTGAAGGCTTGTCAAAAGCCTACACTACGCCAGCCCATAAAATGAGTTATGTAACGGAAAAAGCATCGTCCGAACATTCGACTATCTACCTTACTATTGGTTGTCTCACTGTGCGACTCCAGAGAATTCCAACAGCTGCCTACGAGACCTTAGTGCCTAGGTGGGTGAGAAATATAGTGCTTCAAGTGTGGGAACCGGAGAGTTGGCAGTTGCTAGAGGTCATCGGGCCTGCTAAAAACTTATCTAGTTGGACGGATGTGGTAGGGACGAATTAGGGATGGTGCGTTCTACCGACAAATTGTTGCGTAGCCATTGGGTTGGGAGGTGCAGGCTCTCAGTGGGGAGTCTTAAACGTATTTTCTTCCTTCTGAAAGGCAAAGAAGGCAAGGTAAATCGGTAGATTTGAAGCGCGTGGTTACGTAGAGACAAACTGTGCCTTGCACGACGCCCGGTTGTCCTTCATAACGATCGAATTCTCGTGAATTCTCCATAAGAAAATGGGCTCTGTGCTTATCTCAATGGAATATCGTCATCGTCGTCTTAAATATCATTTTAGAACTTTGGTCTGCGTGTTGTGCAGTTAATGGTCGAAGATCTCCCGGTCTCAATGGCGGTTATACTGGAATACGCCCTTCATTTTTAAAGCACAGTTTTCTACGCTGTTTGTAAAGGGGAGTGACGTTCTACGTTCAGCTAGATTCTCGGCACTTTTTGTGTTTACACACCAAGTACTGTTGTATTTTTGCTCCTATCGGAATATTATTTGATTAAAGTGGGACAGAAACTTTTACTGGGTGAATTTCTGTAGTTTCTACTGCATAATGAGCCAAAAATGTAGCAAAAATACTTATGGTAGGGCCGGGTGCCACTTCACAGTGAACTCTGGCGTACAGCGTATCGAATGTAAGAGTTTGTTCCACGATAGCTGCACAAGCCTCACACCCACAGCATACAAGAGGTACAGCAACGCGGGGAGTGTCTGGTTTTGTTCTCTGTGCTGCTCGGATATTCGCCCTCCGGTGAAGGGAGCAAAAACACTTCTAAATACTATGATTAAGAAACTGCCGTCGAAAGTCAAAGTCGATGACTGTGACAGTGATAACGACACAGCATCCACTGACAGACATATTGCTGTGCAAAATTTTAGGAACGTCCAACGACAAGCTTCAAGTCGGGCGCGTAAACTATCTGCCATGTTTGCTGACAGCAACTTGGTATAAACTACACAAGCAGGGTGATGCAAGTATCTTTCGGCTCACGCATCCCAGAGCTGGCAGACCCAGTCTGAAAACTGCTGACCATAAGACTAGGTATACTTCCGATGAAAGAAACAGGAGTGAAGCGCTCTTATTGCCAGCAGCGGAAACATATAGGCTGCAGGTCATGCTTAGTTCGGCGACTCAATCATTTACGAGAGCTAAGCAGAATTTAAATGCAGGTCCGTTCTGAGGCTGTCAGCATCAAGCTCACTGGACTAGGTTTTAGTAAACCCTGCATACTCGCCCCCGAAAAATGTCAAGTAACTAAATCTAAGAGGTATGCTAAGAAGCTAATAATGGCCACCGAACCAGCTTTCGTCACTCCACAGAGCAACAAGGGAATACAGCCCCTTGGAATGTGCGTAATCTTCCACACAGTAGAAGAAAGAAGGGACCCAGAACCACGTAAACGTTTCGAACATGACCTTGGCAAGGTACAAAGTTTGATAAACCAGTTTTTACTGGAAACATGCCAGCAGTCACCCCACTCAGGATATGTAGAGTAGGAAAACAGGAAACAGTCATCACTGAAAACAAAATCCGGCTGCTCAAAGTCGTGTTCAGGTCAGCAGATGAGAAGAATCAGATTCTGAAGAACGCTTGCAGACTTCAAGTATCTAGAGTGTTTGCGCGAAAGGATTTAGCTCCTGCTGATCGAATCAAAAAACGAGGGGCAGAGGTAGGACTAAAATCCGTATTAGCAGTCGGAGAGCAAGATCCGAAAGTGGTGGGTTTTCGTGTGGTGAGGTTTCGGCAATGAATCACGCCAAAGCCTCTATGGATAGGACGGAAACTCATTTAAGCAGTTTCGTTTTCTTGTGCACAAGTGCACTTAGTCTCTTAAACAACTGGAGTGGGCTTGGTAATGTGGTGAGTGTAGAAAGTTCTGGCGTCACTGCAATCTCAGAAACTTGGTTCTCTTCTTAGATCAGTGACTGTGAAACACGCTTACGAGGATTATTCCCTTTTAAAAGTGGGAGATTAGCACACAAACGTGGTGTCATCCCTCTTGTTAAGGATACCTTAACTGTAGAAGTCATGGAAGCGGTTGCACATGAAAGTGAGGCATATGAGATGCTGCACTGCCGACTAAAATATGAGGGGTGAGATGTCAACGTAATCATGGTGTATGGAAGCCCTGAATGTGAGGCAGCAGACCTCCTCTTGAACAAGCTGACCCTCTGGACAGGTAAACGTCGATGTTTGGTTTTAGGGGACTTTGACGCGCCATCAGTTGGCTGAGGTAGACTAGCAACAGAAGCACCACGTGGTCCGCTTGACCACAGGTTAGTGGAAACATTAGTTTTCTCAGGGTTTATTCAGCACATTAGGACACAGACGATATATGATCATCAGCATGCTCCATCAGTTCCAGACTTAGTATTCTCACACACATTATGTATGCTCCATCTCTCACCTAGCACCTCTTGGTAAAAGAGATCACGCTGTGATAATATTCGGATTCATGGCAGACGCCTTGTACCAGGCCGATTCATCGGGTAGGCCGTCGTACGGAAAACGAACTGGAAGCTATTAACCTGGTAGCCTCTTCTGAGGACTGGACAGTCCATCCAGAAGCCTTAGTCGAAGGTGCATGGTGCCCCTTCCAACAGTTATATGCACGAGTGACCCCGCAGTTCATTCCACGGACTGTCCTGTGGGGACAGAAAAACTGTCCTCCGTGGATAGACCAAGAAATCGGAAACTTGCTGCGACGTAAGAAAGTGTTGGAGTCTTGCCACCCACCTCGGTAGGCCCAAAGTGGTGAAGCATTACGAAGAAGCTTACAATAAATGTATAGCTGCTATCCGCTTGTCTCGAATATGCTTTGAAACACCTCTTGCCCAGGCAGTATTGTAACATCCGCAGAGGTGATTTTCCTATATGTCGTGGTATACCCGACCTAATCAAAGGAACCGAAGCTGGCTGTTTGACTGAGGACGATAGGGAAAAAGCCGAAGCCATGGCTGAATATTTCGCCGGGGTCTTCACACAGGAGTCTTCTGTGAACACGTGTTCAACAGTGAAGCACTGACATCCCATCGAATTACTGATAGATGATTTTGACTAGCACTGTGGTGAAAATCCTGGAAGGAGTAGTTAAGTAGGTCATCGCAATCCATCTAGGGTGCAATACCATTGTCTCGTTCATAGGACTGTCTTCGTAGAAATTTCTCTTACTTGATGAAGCTCCTTGCAGTCAGTCAGGTTAAATCTAAAGACGATAGGATACCAGTAGGTGTCATTTTCACAGACTTTAGTAAGGAGTTCGACAAAGTACCTCATTTCGGGTTGCTCGAGAAACCGGAAAATTTGGAGTCACTAGCAGTCTACTCACACGGACGAGAAACTTTCTTGCTGTTGGGAGACAAAGAGTTAGGACCAGTTCTCAACTCTCTACTTGGAAGCCAGTAGGGAGTGAAGTGTTACAAGTCACAGTCCTGGGCTCCCTACTGTTTCTCTTATACGTAAATGAGCCGCCAAATATCACGCAATCTCCAATGGTTCTCTACGCTGATGATGTAAGAATCTGGCGAGAAATTAGCAACGATGAAGATATACGCGCGCCTCAGGGAGACCCGAATGGCCGATGTTTATGGATGAAGGTAAATGTGCGAGCACACACTTGGGGCACACACAGTAACACCCACGATATTGGTGGGACTCCTTTACCGTCAGCACTGGACCCACAATGACCTAGGAGTCACAGTGAGTCATAACTTGAAAACCGCGGCAAAGTTTACGAAAATAAGTGGTGACATGTTCACCATCTTATACACGCTCTTAGTTAGGTCTAAATTAGAAAACTGCAGACGGGTGATAAATCCTTGTCTGAAAGGTGACCCGGACCTCCTAGAAAGAGTTCAGAGAGCAACCACTAGTATGATCCCCTCGGTGACTGGCCTCACCTTTGAAGATCGATTTAAGAAGCTGAACCTCATCACTTTGTCCCATCGCAGACAGTGAAGAGACCTAATCAATCCATTAAAGATTCTGAGAGATAACTTTGTGCCTGATCTATCTTCTCTGTTATTTCCCACCAGGTCGGGACACCTCAGAGGGCATAGTAGGAGGCAACAAAAGCAGAAAACGAACATAACCGCTCAGAGTGCCGGTTCTAACGTCGAGCAACCAACGCCTGGAATCGACTTCCAGAAGAAGAAGTGTCCGGATCATCAACTGGCTAGTTCAAAAGAGGATTGGACGAGCACAGAAATCTATCGGAAAAGGACTATTATGGGCTCCCAGCCTCTCATCCTCAAACAACAAATATGAATCTTTCGGCGGTTCTGAGAAATACGATTGGACTAAGTTATACAGTTTTTATAAAAAGCTTTTTTAGAGTAGTGTTACTTATTTAGGAATGAATCACTTAAGAACTTGACACACTCAGTGGGCGATCACGAATTATACATACTTACGTGTGAGACCAAGAAACAACACAACGGAGTAGTCATGGGGAACAGTATGTTTGGTGGTCGGCGCCAGAATACCGACGCATCCCGACTGGCTGGTTAGGGGATCGCATGCAAACAGGGCAACGTGATTCGACGGTAAGCCGAATGGCGTGGATTCTTATCTGTCTGCCTTTGGCTTGACAAGCTCATTAAAGTTGTGAAGGTCAGTGCATTGGTCGAATCTCATCGAACCCCAGGCTACCGATTTCTGCGAATAATTCATCGCTGCACTGGCTAGGGTTGAATCGGGAAACGACACTCCCACAAAAATCCAAACCACCACCTGAGCTACCTCAGTGAGGCTGAAAATGAAGACACTGTAGCAACTTCGCCAGGAACGGGAACCTACAGTTTTTGGATCCCAGATGAAAACGTGTATCTCCATTCGTGCGCTTTCAGGGACTACTCTTGAAGGATAACACCTAAGGTGCAGTTTCTGATTCAAGAGACATTCCTTAGAGCTATAGGTGATATGATACATAGTGATGACATTCTTTTCGACGTGGATACACTTCATCCGTTTCAGCCCATTAAGACAGGTGGTTCAGGTAACGTTAGTGTTGCGGTGTCACGGTCATCTCTTAAAACCACCAGTGGAGCCGTTCAAATAATTCTATCAAATTTATAACCGCTCGTTGTAGAGATGCGCTAAGAACCATACAAGTATGGACTAAAGGACCCAGGCCTGCATTCTCTTAGTAACCGAAAGTGATGAAGTGATTTGATAATGGCTCGTAAAATATTAACCAATCCAAGTCGTCCGAAAAGAGGAATACCTCTGAGTGACCACCATGGTGATCCCTGTGGAAACCCAAAGAAAATTGCTCCAGAAACGTACCTGGCTCGTATGCGTTCACAAATCCTCTCTCTTCGGGTCTGTGGACACTGGAAAGCATCACTACCACAGTGAGTATCCTTCCCCCTAGCTATCGATGGTTTCGAGAAAAGGCTAGACAGCTACACAGTAACCCATGGTTTACGCTCATCTAGTTGGAATATGGGCTAGCCCAAAGAAACCACTGCTGTCACATCATTCCAACACTGTTATCCGACACAGATTCTCTTCCTACTCTAACCACTTGAGTCCTTTCTACCCCCCTTAATCCCGGCGATTTAAAATAACTCTCCTAAGTTCTGGACACCTTTGAACCCCCCTCGTCCTAATTGGGTGTACGTGGATTGCTCCATGATTTCACTTTTTGTCTTTTTCTCACACACATTTGTCTTCCCAGGTTATCTCTTCACTGTCCCTAACTACTTCTGAAGACCAGTCCAAATAACTGTTTGGCACCTGGGCACCAGAAGAACCTGTAGCATCACAATTCCTAAAAACCCAACCGCACAACAGTCCCAGGCGGAGTAACCAACACCCAGCCATCTGTTCTGTATACCGGGACTAAACCAGACGAGTGGCTGGGTCTAGTGCATCGGAATCCATGATAGACCTGGGGTCGTTCGGCAAGACCTAGAAGGAAGCACGAAGAGATCGACCGGTTAACACAAGTTCGTTGGATATCTCAACGACAGAAGCACTTCTTTCTTGACTCAGAGATCCTGGATATTAAGTCTTCTATTTGTCGAAACCATGATTTGAATACCCAAATATATCCTCAAGATCTGAATAAATTTCATTTTGTGTCAAAAAAACCACTTAACCTTAGCGAGGACCCACTGAAGAGAAATCGATTTCCGGCTACATACCATAGATAGTAGATTTTGTATCTTTTCGATAGCATTGAGTTATGCATGAAGGTATCTGAAGGATTGTGGCTGCTACTAATATAATTCATGCAGGCCTACATTTTCACTTTATTCATTCGGACCACATCCCGCTAAGTTTATGGACAGAAATCATGTGATGGGTCATTCACAAAAACGGATGAGTACCCATCATGATTGTCAACAAAATTGTATACCTCCTTGTTCCACCTCATGAAAATGAGTCAGAATGTGCCCAAAGAACCGCTTGGATCAGCATTCCCACATTCTGACCTTGGGAGTGGACTCACCAAGTGTGATGTCTCGCCTCCTTAATGAATTACAGTAGCGATCTAAAAATACGGCAATGGAAGAAATACTACGCTTCACAGGATGAAAGGTAGTCTGTTCACTACCGCAGAACCACTTTTACTATCCAGTAATGTATATCAACTAACATTCATCAAGACTTTTGACTATTGGAGTTCAGTATTTTAGTCACATGAATTCGCTCTCCTTTTTGGATTCGATACATCTTAACTTATTGTAGTTGTCCTCCCGACCATGACCACACATTCACTGAGTGGGGAATCTTAGCAGCCATTTTTACTGAATTATGTACATATGTATTATCTTCAGTCATGCAAACTGCATGCCACATGAAGTATAACCCACTGTTCAAGTAGATTTCGTGCTTACATACCAGGAATGTTTGATTACAATAGGAAGTTTCAACTGAAAACCTTCTAGTTTGAGTAATTCTTCCTATCCACGATATCACTGATTTCTTGTGAAACTGGTTTTCTCTAGTTTGTTTGACAGTCACATCTCTAGCATTGAATATGAACAAATAGGCGAGTGACTGAAGGGGATCAATGATTTGAGCAGCTACTGGCATCCTGCTGCAAATCAAAAATATTGAACAGTTGTAATTAGTGCTTCACGAGAAACCGTTTAAGTAAATATATATATCTTCACCAGGAGTTGTTTTTCTCAACCAATAGACTACACATCTAAATTTTAGTTGTAACTGCAGTTCTAGAACGTGGGTTATTTTAGCTGGTTGGAAAGTAGCCAGTAAACTAATGGTTGATGAATTCTCATTTGAAAGGAAGAAATAATTATGAATCTGGTCTTGAAAAGAAAAGCAGCAGGAAATATTTTGCTATCATAAAACCTTGCTAATATTCGAATCCCTCCAAGTAAAACCCTCAAGCCACTATAACCCTCAGAGGCGTTTAAACATCACCCTAGTGTTGCTTGAGAAGATACTTGTCCACATGTCATTATATCACTGACCGTTACAAAAACCCTATTCAGAACCAAATAGGGAAATCATGGAAATTTTGACACATTAAGAATAACTATGCAAGCATTATCACTTTCCAAATCTTATGAGGTTTGAGCACAGTTTACTTTTGATTCGCATATACACTGATACAATAACGTTCATCCAAGTGTGAACGAGTTATACAATGTTTGCAACCAACTAGTTAAGTAAAAGCACAGTGAGAGTCGTAATAATTGGGATATTAGTTGTAGTAGTTGTTAAGAAATTCATAAACAAGTTTCATCATTTAAAGTATCATACGGCTTTGGGTGTTTAGATAAAACTCGGAAAAAACATTCGAAACGTGAAAACTATGTCTTATAACTCCATCTAACTGTTTCAATGTGATAATGACTCACAATACCTAGGCTATGCCGAAACGTTTATTTTTTTATTTCAAACAGCATGCATTAATGATATTTTAGGATTTGTCCTGGTGCGAACTTGACAGACGCAAAGACCAATCACTAATTATTCGAACTTGTTATATACCCACGAATACGAGACCAAGGAAGAACACGATAGCGTAGTCGGATGGAATAGTATATTTGGATGGTTATGCCAAAATACCGATGCGTTTCAACTAACTGGCTAGAGAGTCGAATACGAGCAATGCAACGTAACACGACAGCGTGCCAAATGGCGAGGATGCTTGACCGGGTGCCTTCAGCTTAGCGAGTCCAGTTAAACTATCAAGGTCAGCATCGATGTCGAAAGTCGTCAAACCCTAGGCTACTGATTTTGGGGAAGTGTATGACGCTACAGATCACTCCCCCTAGTGGGTTCGTGAGGACCCTAAGACGTGACCAGCCGGAAGTAAAAACCCAGTGGTTTCTCCACTGGTAAAACTCTCCCGATGGGCTCACTGCGTGAGGTGGCCCCTGGTTGTCTGAACCTTATTCTAAAGTGTCGCGGCGATTAAATAAATAAAATACAATAAATGAAATTGTACGTCGGTCGCGGTCATCTGTTCCTTTCGACGTTCCGTCCAGTGCTCGTTGCACCTGGAATATAAATAAAAGTCTTTAATACCACGAAAACGTTGCGTAAAAATGGGAATTATTTATATATAAACATATCGAAAAATAAAAAATTTACGCTTATCTTCGCCGGTTTTTTTTTTAGTTTTTATTACATGGTAATAAAAATTGATGTAAAAAGGCAAAGTGTACGAGGGCTTGTATTGATGTATCGGGTAGCGGTCTGACAATGCCCAGGTCGAGCATGTGGTCGAATTCATTTTTCGCCGTTTGCAGCTTATCGGGGGCTAAACGGCGCGCTTTGGATGCCACAGGTGGACCTGTGGTTGTGACGTGATGCATAACATTGCTGGTTATGCACGGAAGAGTGTGCTTCGGTTGCTGTAACTCTGGATATTTCTCCAGAACTGCCTGGTAGGACGCGTCGTCTGATTGTTTAGTCCTAACGATGGCTAAACTCGGACCTACATAGGTGGTGCCGCCAATAGATAACTTTGTGCTGTTATCTATCAGTCGTCGACGGCGAGCATCTACGAGTAGATCGTAATGGTTTAGCAAATCTATGCCAATGATGGGCATAGAGACGTCTGCCAGGAGGAAAATCCAGTGGATAGGTTTGCGTAAACCTAAGTTGAGGTAGGCATACCGTCTCCCGAATGTCGCGATTGCCTTGCCGTTGGCTGCTTGAAGATTGAAGGATGGGTCAAGATGACGCTCCTTTGTCGTTGCTGGAAGAATGCTAACTTCTGCGCCGGTGTCGACGAGGTAGCGGACTTTCGTTTTAATATCCGTGACGTAGAGCAAACGGCTTTTTCCGCCGGCTACGGTTGCCGTGAGCACGTGCCGGCGTGACCGTTTCCCGAGTTCGGGTCCTTCTTAAAACGGCATGGTTTACGACATTTTCTGGCTTCATCCCCGTAAGTGTTATGAAACCAGCACCATTCAGGGTTTTCCACCCTGTTGGGTTTCGTTTTAGGGCTACCACACGACTTGCTGCGATGCGCCAAGGTGCGTTTCTGTGAAGTGCTACGTGATCTAGGACTTCGAGATCGTAGCAACCGTTTCACAGAGTTGCACAACTTGGTCACCTCTGAATCCTGGCGCTCTGTTTTGTCGCAGATAGAATATACGTTGGAGACGGGTCTGCTGGATATCTCCAGTATTTTATCTGCTGAGGCTGCCAGGTCGTCGAGTGGGACTGACTGGAGTGTCACCAACACGGTTTGCACCGGTTGTGGTAGTTTCGAGAGAAATAGTTCTCGGAAGAAACCATCGTCAAATGTTCGTGCACCGATTACTTCTCGCATGCGTGCGAGGACTTCAGTAGCTGAGTGGCTGCCTAGCTCGATGTTACGAAACAATTCGTCTAGACGTTGGCGATCTGTGAGATCGCTTTTCTTCAAGAGTGCGGCCTTTAGAAGTGCATAAGGGTCACTTACTTCAGGATTAAACATGTTTGCTGTAACATACCTGTTTAATTCTCGCGGTAGTGACGTATGACAGCAAGAAATCGAGAATGAGGATCTGAGACACCCTGTTCTCGAAAATCTGCCTCGGCATACAGAAACCATGTTTCTGCATTGTCTGGCCAATATGGCACGAGTTGGATCGTGTTCGTAGTCGGCTTAATACGAATAAGCTTGGGAGTGTGGTCGGACATGAGAAAGTGTAGTAAATGGATATATAAATGTTATCGAAATGAAAACAATAAACAAATATAAAATGGAACAGGCTCACCAATTCAATACTTGTTATTGGTCGGGATATGTGATCACGTCGGGCTCACCAATTTAGGATTTGTCCTGGTGCGAACTTGACAGACGCAAAGACCAATCACTAATTATTCGAACTTGTTATATACCCACGAATACGAGACCAAGGAAGAACACGATAGCGTAGTCGGATGGAATAGTATATTTGGATGGTTATGCCAAAATACCGATGCGTTCCAACTAACTGGCTAGAGAGTCGAATACGAGCAATGCAACGTAACACGACAGCGTGCCAAATGGCGAGGATGCTTGACCGGGTGCCTTCAGCTTAGCGAGTCCAGTTAAACTATCAAGGTCAGCATCGATGTCGAAAGTCGTCAAACCCTAGGCTACTGATTTTGGGGAAGTGTATGACGCTACAATATCAACTGTATGAAACAGAAAATAAAGGTGATGAATGATATAATCACTTATTTTAAAGAGTGCTAAAAGTAAATTCCTAAAAGAAAGAATATCAAAAGACATAGAAGTACAACTTATGCACTGTGGTGATTGTTATTACTCCATGGCTTGGTTATTAGATGCATCACACAGCGAAACAGCATTATTTAACATATGTATCAAGTATATGTATAACACATCTAATACACGAAGTATAAAAGAATTTTATTTCAATTTATTTGTTATAAAAAGTATCAATGATATATGTTAAGCACCCAAGAATATTTCAAAAGCCTGTCTAGGATTTAATTATTTTACTCTGAAAACCTTTCTTCATATACTTCAAGTAGTTACAGAACGGAGTGGTTTTATTTTATTTGTGAATGCTAAATTATTTTGTCTTCGAAATATTTGAGAACCACTCTACTATGCAACCTCGCCTAGTTTACTAGTTCACTAATTGCTAGCCGGATAAAGAGGGAAGGTTGAGCATAGGGCTAGCAACCCTAACCAGGAACCAATCCAACCGCTAAACAAACTTCAAAGCACAGACAAAATACAAAAAATAAAAATAAACTTCTTCCTCACTGGAATCGGAGAGACGGAAGGACGCCGGTTGGTGAAAGCCTTCGGAAGCCAGTTGGCCGAGGTGTCTTCTCTTCTCTCGATGAAAACAAAAGTAAGAATCTGCACATGAAATGTCCGCACAATGTATTAACCTAGCAAGGCTTCCCAGATTGCAAAAGAGATGAGAAGGTATGGCACAAAAGTGCTAGGAATCTGTGAAAGCAGATGGAATGGAAGTGGAATCTCTAAACTGTCGACTGGAAAGTCAATTGTCTACTAAGGTCACACAGACGATAACCACAAGCACATTGAGTTATGGAGTGGCTATCATGATGTCCCCAACAGCGTCAAAGGCTCTCAGGCAATGAGAACATATCTCCTTTAGGATCATAACAGCAAGATTCAAATCAAAAGGAAGGAAAGTTACAATGATACAATGCAATGCTATGCATCTTCAAATAATGCAGATGAAGAGAAAAAGGAGGAATTCTACAGACAACTGTAATCACTAATGGACAACATCACACCTCAGATGGCCACATCAAAATTCATTCTTATGGGTGAGATGAGTGCCAAACTGCGAGCAGACAACACAGGAAAGGAACTGATCATGGGTAGAGAGGCACTAGGTGAAATGAATGAGAATGGAGAACTGTTTGCGGACTTCTGCGCATTCAATAATTTGGTGATTGGGGGCGAGGCAACGTGTACAAACACAAGTATTCAAAAGGCAGCAACATGGATTTCACCTGATGGACACACCACACTAAAATCAGATCGACTTCATCTTATTGTGAAGAAAGTTGAGACGCAGTCAGCCTACTGGACACAAGGTCAGATGAGATGAAGAAGTGGAGCAGATGTAGGTTCACACCACTTACTATCTAGTGCAAGGAACCTACCTTCAAAATCAAGTTGAAAGCCTCCACAGAAGTTGATGATGATCAATCACAGTTCAAAGGGAACACCCACAACAGAAGCTGAAGGACTAAACTTCAAAGGACATCTACACGTCAGTCAGTCATCAGGGGAAAATAGGCGACACTAAGCAGCATCCCTGAAGAAACCTGAATGGACGAACACTGAAACTCTTTGAAACAGACGTGTGAGGAAACATACATAAACGTGTTAGGAAGAAAGAAGAAGCGGCGAGACAAGGAATGGACCTCGATGGACACATGGAAGCTGACAGAGGAGGGAGCGGAAGATGGTGAAGCAGAAGATAAACCAGTGCAGTGCAAGGATGGACAACGAAAAGTGGAACTGAACACGACCTATAAAACACTGAACTGGAGGAGGAAGTGAAGAGGAGTGCGCGCAAAGACAAAAGACACTTCTACGACACATTGGCAAGTGAAGTGGAACAGCCTGTAGGTAGGAGAGACCTGTCAACACTGTATCAAATAACCAGGTTACTTGCTGTCTGGAGGAGATCAACGCAGATGAAACCACTGAAAGACAGTGAAGGAAATCTAGTTACCGAAGAGGAGAAACAAAGGAAACGATGGGCTGAGGACTTCAGATAACTCTTGAATCGATCACCATCACCACCTACAACTCGTCCACAAATACCACCAGCAGCCCAGTCACAGGACTATCAGTGAACACAAGCCCTCCGACAAAAGTAGAAGTGAAGTCCTGAACGCTGCATCATAAAGTTGCAGAAATCCAGGAAAGCAGCAGGACCACATGGAATCCCTCCAGAAGCACTGAAAACAGACACACAGACAACGGTGGACATGTTCAAACCACTATTGCACAAGGAAGGAGGGAAAGGTGCCAGCCGATTGACTGGAAGAAGGGCAATCTTTTCAAACCCCCAAAGAAAGGAGACCTAAGTCTTTGAGAAACCTGGAGAGGAATCATGCTCCTGTTCACCACAACCAAAACATTGTGCCATATCATCCATTAGAGTCTGAAAAGTGCGCTGAATCCAAAATTACCACCTGAACAGGCTGGATGGCTGCCTTCAGGAAGAGCAAACCATGTCCGGATCAAACTGCAACGCTAAGCATCATTATAGAACAGCGCATAGAATGGCAGTCAACTCTCTACATCAACTTACTCAACACTGAAAAAGCCTTCGACAGTGTCGAACAAGAAGTATTTTGGCAATTGCTTCAACACTACGGTTTTAGTGCCACAAACCTTTATCAACCTCACTCAACAACTATATGACGATGCCACATTCCAGGTGATTCACACCTGGAAGCTCAGTGACGCCTTTGAAGTGAAGACAGGAGTAAGACACGGCTGCCTACTATCACCCATCATCGACTGGTTCACTGAACTGATCATGCAACAAGCTGTGAGGAGCTGTGAGAAGATGGACCTACGTTGGCTGGACCGATTAAAAGACCCCAGAAGAGGATTTGGATTTTGCCACCGATGATGACTTATGTCTAATGTCTTGTCACACAATCTCGAAGATCCACAGGTGAAAACCAACAAGTTGGCAGAAGAAACGAAGTAGTAAAGACGGGACTTCAAGTGAATGTAGAGAAGACAGAAGTGATGGAGATGCCCAAACAGCAACAACAACAACAACAGCAAGCACCAATCATCATGAACGGAAGAAACCTAAAGAAGTGGTGTCTTTCACCTACCATCTAGACAGCATCGTTTGAACTGCAGGTGGCGCAGGCATAGGCACAGGCATGAGGACGTCAAAGCCAGGATCAGAAAAGCAAGACAGGCCTTCATTACCCTGAAATCAGTGTGGAGATCTACTGCACTCACATAAAGAACAAGATCAGGATTTTCAACACTAATTCAGTCAAGTAAGGCAGTGCTTCTATGTGATGGTTCAGAGACTAGTCGCGTTACGGAAAGCATTTCCAACAAACAGCACACACACATCACATCAACAGCTACCGTCTACGCTCACTCGATACTGGAGATCAGATGGCGAGAAAGAATAAGCAACAAGGAACTCTGGCTAGCAACAAACCCTAATACTGCAGAGAAGAGAGTGCAATGAAGACGTGTTACTGAAACCCTATATTCCACTAGGAACCCAGAGAACAAATAATAAAATACTTCACTATGCGATATATGGAGTCCAAGAAGGAAGTTGTGGTGCTGTTGACTGACACACCAGCAAAAAATATTTTAATGACTAGACTTTTAGCTCGTTCAATAATTTTGAAAATGTAGAACACTGAAAACACTTGGTGCTGATCTGTTACCATGCTTTATGTCATATTGCTAAGCATGAGCTCCAGATATTTTATGACTTTTACTGTTCAAAAATGGATGACAAAGGATTTTGTACCCCTCAATTTCCTTGTTTTCCGCTGACTGTAGTAAACTATTGTTTCTTTTTCGATTTCGTTATGCATAAACATTTGATCATTTACTTTGCAGTTAATTAAGTATTACTTGTGTAACGGTATTCAACAAAACATGTATCTGCCAAAAACTAGTGATAATATAACATTCTATACTTCAATCACTTAACTTATAAGCGCATTTCAGGGACAAGTTTCTTAATTACTTAATGTTCTTTGATGCACCTTTCATTCATTTCAGAAAAGTCTTAAGTGTTAATTTTCAGATCAGTCCTGATCTATGATTAAGATACCAATATATTAACTCCAGCAACAGTTATCAACCTTTATGATGTTTATTCATTTAAAAGTCGAGTGAGTTGTGGTCTGTTTCACGTAGCTGGTAGGCTCAGTGAAGATGCTTTCATTTCATCAGTACTAATTTGTAAAGTACAGTTCCTGTTTTTAACTTGTATCTTGAAGAGCTACCTTGAACAAAGTGACGTGCTTTGGGCATTTTTGTTATGAATGTTCTCAAGACTTTAGCCAAGTGTTCCAGCGAAGTAATCGTCGTTCACTCAGCTGCCATAACTTTATTAAGCATGTAACTTATCATTCTATACAAGAAGGAAAATATCATTCTCACTAGTTCTCTATAAAGGCATCAAAAGATGTATCCTTAGGAATTCCCGAAAAACGTCAATGAACATATCATTTACGTTGAAAAATTAGTAACATGCGTATGAAACCGAATTATTCCATTGGTAAATGAGCAATACTTGAAACAGTAATAAACTCAGAGATAATATTATCAAGATATTCATTTGGAAAATCTTCTTCAAGTAGCTACAAAATGGCTACAGTTGGTGATTGATAAGCTCGTGGACCACAAGTGAACAACCATGCTCATCATGTTACTCGCCAATACACCAAAAGACAACGTCAAAAGACTAGACTCATTTTTTCGGTTATGTAACATAAAATTTAACTACCGCGAAATCTAAGTAATAGAAAAAATGATAATAAATACATTCTCAGACCAGAACTTTGACATTTGATAGCATTGCCTTATTCTGTCCGAACACTTAGTACACGGTCAATGAAGTCAAAATTTCTCAACAAGATGTCATTTCAAAACAAGTAGCTCGTCTTAATTTATGATTATTGTTCCCCAAAGTGAGATATTTAGTGGAGCGCTGAGCCTTACTAAGTAACGATTTTCTCAATACAAATCACTACTCAGCTAGCTATTAAGTTTCACTACAATGAAACACTGTCAAACTTAAACAAAAGAAATGGAAGAAAACTCTCCTATCCAGGGACATCATCTGTTTGACACTCGCAATCTTTTTTGTGATTTCTTGTAACTTAACAAAATGTTGATAAGTCTTGTAATTGGGATGGAAAAGGATTTTTCCTTCATTGAACTGAAGGTCGTAAATTATTTCTCTTTCAGTCGGTTTGTTTAGTCACTCATTCAGTATCAGGTTTGCATTAATAGTGAAGGAAACTATTTTTTCTGATTTTCGGACATATCTACTACAATCGTTCTTCTGTAAGGCCGTGGAAAGGGGCGAAAATATCAGAGACGTTTATGCAATATTGCTTTCCAAATTATGGTGTCTAAATCATCGGTTCTTTTAAATGTCTGACAATCAATCTCATTCATATGACCATTCTCAAATACCTCAATTTTATAATCAAACGCAAACTATCAAAAGAAAAAATGTAATGAATTCACTGACATTTCAGAAATGATTGCAGTAAATCGCGTTATGATTTTCTGAACACTTTGGAATGGTAGTGAAAGTTACTTTCATAATGATTAGGTCAGACTCAGCTCTGAATTCCTTCCAAGACATTCGTAACAATTGTGAACAGTATATTTTTGATGATTACTATTTTCCATACATTAACTTGAAGGATATAAAATGTTTGGAAACAATACAGTTGCGTTCATTTTTCAGTGAAACACTTAGAATAAAGGTTTTAAAAAGAAATATTTCTGCCTGTGTTTTTGATGTAGTCATCCAATTTGTGTTCAAAATTCCGTAATATTTCAACAGTTGTTAAAAAGTTCTGTATTTCAGTTTTGATTCAAATTTCAGTTCTTCGAATCGGAAATCAACGTTTATTTACTTAGTGAATTCTGAAGACATGTAGAGTAACTCAGCATCTAATAATGGGAGATTATTGGAGGAAGAACATGAACTGTATGTAATTGAGTGACTTCTTCAGGAAAGTAGGTCCGTTTTTGACCATTCTTATTAGGAGCGTCATTACTCTCCATATGGATTGTTGTGTTTATGTATCCAAACTAGGTGGCAGTTCCAGATTAAAACATAGTGAAAATAAAGAATATACTGAAATGTATCTATGCAAAGTGAACGGAATTCTGCTGATTTCTAGGAAGATGAAAGAGAATATAATCATGCTTTACTGTTTGTTCAAGCACCTATGACTATTTCAGAACTTATGGCCTGTTTAATGTTTGTAAAATAACCTATTCTTTTTTGTACATAGTTGAAGTTTGCACACTTTTCATACTGTGATATCCCCTAGCGGCTGGTAAAATTACCGCAGTTAATGAGATGTGAGGTCACTCATTTTGATAAACTAGAATTATTTGACGGTTTTAGTGCATAAAGTTGTATCAGTGTATTTGAAAAGCGTCTGACTCTTCAGGATGTTGGATAACCTTGCACGAGTATCTCTCCTACTTAAAACAGTTACTTTTGTGTGACTGTGGTGACACTTAATAACTTTTAATCAGCATTCAAAATATTTTTCCACAGGAACAGATTCCAATGGTTCTGAATCAAATAAATGCAAAACTCTGATGCAACAATGATGTGATTGGAGATTGGTTTTTTACAGATTGTCCTGTACCTAATATTGTAAATGGTGATCAAATAAATAAATCCAGATGAGAAGGACAACTGATTCTTCTATTATTTATGATAAGAACAACATCCTTACGAGCGTAATGTGGAAATTCGATAACTGTCGTGATTTGAATTTACCCATACGTAAGAATATTAGGAATGTCTTCTTTGTTTTCCTCTCAGAAGATCAAGTGACAGATCTATCATAAGGTCCATACAAAAGTAACCAATCTACAATGAAGGATATCTCAGTGACAAATTTCAATGCCATTAGAGAGGACAGAACTTTATTCCGTAAAGTGAACAAGTGCCTGAAGGTTATTTAAAGTTACTGCAGTTATAAGGACAGAACTACTACAAAACGATATGAACAAAGGTTCAGCAATGGCCATGAAGATTACTGTTCACAAGTGCGAAAAACAAAGGCAATAAAATTGCAGTTATAGCTAGGAAATAAAGCAGCAAGAAAAGTATTCTCTCACGCCTCTCTCTAGGCTATCTTGTCATGCCAATAGTTGGTTTCTTCTTGTTTAAAAGATCTTTCAATAATTTGAAACAACTTAGTTTCCCTTCTATTCAACCATTTCCTTCTGAAAGACACAAAAATACATCCCGAGGGAAATCTTGTATAGTTTTATTAGAAGGCATGTTAGCCTATTGGTCACTTTATTTATGATTATTTTTCTAACTGAAACTATATTGCTTCACTCAGTTCTTATTTCAAATTCATTCCGAATTCTATGTCAAATTTCCCATATTGGTGGCAGATTTCTCCTAAACATACCAAGATATTTATTACCCTCTTGTTTATGACAGCATATATACTCATGAAAGAAATACATGCGAATTTTATTCATTGCCATCGTCATAATGAAATCCTGAGTTCATCCGTTTTTATTGTTTTTAAATGGTATTAGATTTATCCTCATTGTCTCTTCTCCCACTATATTCGTTAACTTTGAATTCCCGGTCGTGTATTTAGCTATTTTGGATTAATTAAAGCGTTTCTCTAATTTTATAATCAATCCTGTCACATAAAAAATTGTTATTGTCCAGCGTCTGCATGGCTGAAGCAAAAAATGACTGTTATTCTATGGGTTAATAACCCATTTACGTGTTTGCTGCAAATGTAAATAAGACCGCCTTACTTTATCGAATGATATTTTGGCAAGCAGTGGAATTCAGAAAATGAGTTTTGTGCTGTTCAAGACTTGTTGCCTAAATGAATCTACCTGTCAGTGAGTGATGTTATTCCCATGAAAACTAAAACCAAACACCAGTCGCTTCCAACGCTGGAGCATTTTCCACTGGACTACTGAATTATGTCAGCCACTTTTCTTGTGATAGATACAATTTGTTGTAACTTAAAGGCACTTAATTAACCTTACTCCCGGTCAATAGAAGAAGAACTATACGATTTTTTTCCAACAAAACCAATAAACAGCGTGTTTATGTATCATTTGAATGAAAACAAACATAATGACGGAAACAAAACCTTACCATAAACGTTATCCAGTGAACAGTATGGTGCTACTGTATGCTTCACTAAATAGAAAATTAATATAATATTGTAAGTTATGTGCTTAATTTCGAAGCAGTTTAATACTTCGGTTGAAAGCTACTGACACAAATGCTTTTTATCCGGTGAGTTTAGATATTTTTAGCGGAATTCGATGATGAAGCTTTAAGTGCATGGAAGGATTATCAAGTCTTCTAACACTTTCTGCACCAAAATACTTGAGATAAAAAGGATTTCGAGAAATTTTTTTGCGTACGAATGAAAAGAAAAATCTTATGTAATTCCGTACTAGATTGTTTTGTAGATATCAGTTGGTGATAAAGTACTATTTACTCGATGATGTCTGAAGCGAAATTTATTGTTCACAATCACATAAAATTATTCGTACAGTTTTTGAACTTCATTTATAAAGTTCAAAAGCTCTCCTACCATAGGTCACAAGTTTTCTTCTTACTTTAATAGAATTTGAGTTTAGAGCACAAAATATACTACTAAGTTACATGAGAAGCCAGAAATCATTCAAGCAAATCTGTGTACTTCACAGCCAGATTAAATGGTCTTACCAGCCTAAATCCTATTTCATCAGCAGTATGCCCAAGTAAAACAAATTGTAAAGCCAAAATATGCAAATCAACCGAATATGGCTGGCTGATGAACTCAGTCTTCAATGAGCTAAAAAGTATTTCAGTATGTCAATCTTTCTGATCTAGTTAGCGAAATTTAAGGATAAGCTTTGGTGACTTCCAACTACTGATATTGTTCAGTAGTATACGTTGTGAGTTCGTGACCTGTTTGTGTCACAGATCACAATTCGTTATCCCAGCTGAGGGATTTCCAACTGAATCGTTTTGGATACTAGGATCGGATAGTTCAGAAACTACCCAACCATGAATAATGTTAATGTGAACCATACAAACTGAATAATTTGCTAACTGATGATCTTATGTGATTGTCGCTTACTCACCTTCACTATATACTATTATTCATTGCGGTTTCCGTATGTATAATAAGTTAGGAGTTTGAAAATGAAATACGCAGCAAATGAGTCTTACATCTAAGTAGGTAAGTCAAATGAGACTCAAATTATATGTTTAAGTAAATCACCTAGGACGCAACTCAATTACAATCCCCACTGAATATCATCTTATTGACACAACATTAAGTATCACTAAAGTAGAAGGTATCTGAGTGGTGTTTATGCATCACTGATTGAATTTCACCGAAAGGAATGGTCATTTTCAATTATCTAGTTAACTTAAATTACTACAATGAAATAGTTACTGCCAATTATTTTTCATATTAAAAAGTAAGATAAAAATTCCATTATTCATAGATTATTTTACATAATAACATGTGATTGTAATAAAATTCTAATGAAAATAGCTAAGTGAATAATTTCTGAAAGCGTAGACATGCTGCCTTAACATGAACCCAAATGATTGTATCATAAGCAAGCGAGTAAATGATTTACCTGTGAATTCGAGCATAAAAAGCATTAATAATCAAAATTTAACAAATCTTTTTGCTTTTTTTGTGTGCTGTCACATCTGAATGATTGCATCACATGTAAAACAAAATATTGCAAAATAACAAAGAACAGCATGAACAAGGAATAGTCATAAAGCAAGCCAATATTTCATTGGAAATATTCCTCAAGCATAATATTATTTTTTGCTAGGAGCAAACAAGAAAGCTACGACTATCAGCTCACGTTTTATGCACGTTTGTCTTCTGCACCAACATGACTAATTTTTCAGTTTTATATTCTGTCATGTGAAGGCTTACGCAATGAGCGCATCTCCTATCATCAGAAGAAATGTAGTCACGGTTAATTGATGGGCTAACTCTAGCGATTTTAACATTATAACGTGACGAATGTGGTTTCGCTTTAAAATCTAATTCACCTGGGTATTACATTATTGCACTAATGTAGACATTAGCTTTTCAGTGATTTCACCATTTTCCAGCTAGTCAAAGAATACATTTAACTTCTGAGAAATAGGTAAGCTGACGTAACAGAAGCTGAAAATGCTGAGTACTTAGACTGAATATATCAGACAATATGTTGCTGAAATCAAATGTTTTGCGAGAAAGTGTATTTTATGATACTATCAGTGATCAATGCAATTATTTAAAAAGATGCTGTACGATTAGGAGTCTGGTTTTCATCCTATCAATCGTGCATGAAATACATACGTATAATCGAACATAACAGTAGTAGTAATATATACATTAGGGACGAGATATAAAACAAACAGCTTTTTCAGTGAACGGGTTTCATGTAAATAATAATCGCAGGTACATTAGAATACTGAAAAACCCTAGATTCTCAGCTAAAAACCCATTTATGACTTTATATACACACGTCCGATCTCGGAATTAGTTAACTGGACAAGTTAATTAGTTAGTTAGTTATCATAAAATGGCTTAGCCGTCATTTCATCGTCAAGATCTGAATGAAATACAAAGAACTATTTGTTTATATTCTTATTGTAATATCATTCTTTTCGTGAAAGAAAATAAAACTGCCCTTCCATAGTTTTCACTTTTAGAAGTTGGCCAAAACAAACAGCTAAACACGATCAATAGAGCATCTGTAATATGCTTCTCCGCAAAATTGCATGATTAAACCACAATACGTTGCATTTCAGCTATTCACATTTTACTCGAAATTCTCAGTGGATCAGGTAATATTTAAAAAGTAACATTTAAAAGCCTATTATCTGAATTCTTTATTAGATTTGTATATCTGTTTATAGTATACAGTGATATGTCGAGCTCTGAAATCTGACTCCAAATTTTATATACGTGTCCAGATACACTATCGCCTATTTATAATTCCCGACACTGCTGATCCACTGGCGTCAGACAGCGTAAATATCGGGAGTTAACGCGAAGTATATATCAGGATGTTGTATCAGTCAACGAGCGAGCAAAAAGTCTTTTTCAGTACAACTAAACAAAAAATGTTCAATGAGTTGTTACATACATCAACACAATACAGTGAAATAAAATGCTACAGATATAGTATTGTTTATTTGATGAGGTCCTGAGCATAAATTACTGCTCACAATCAAATCGATTTATTCACCCAACTTTTGAAATCTGGTTCTGATAGTCCTATCACTTGATATTCTTTATTTTTAGTGGCAGTAAAATTTCCCACATCTCCGGCATATGTGCTGCGTCATTCCTGTTACATGTACTGGTTGACCCCATGAATAAAGGTTCAGTGAACAATCTCTCTCCTTCTAGTTATATTGGAACTAGGTACAATGGTTTTATCCCACTCTATTGTATTGTTTTGTGTTAATGTATGTATCGTAATAGGTCACGTCGATCGGCTAGTTTGGTCTACATACTTTGTCTCATAGTTACCAGATGCAATTTAACAGATTAAATTATTTTTCAGGTTGGTGTCTATCATAGACTGAATTCAGCTGAAGGAACATTGGAAACCTGGAAGCACTGAATAGCTGTTTGGTCCTAGTATAGGACTCTTTGCGAGTGCGTACCTATGACCTCACCCCAACACGAATCGAACCCAAGACCTCCAGATTCCGTGACCAGCACGGTACCACTGAGCTACTAGATCGAAATCTAGCTGTCCATATTTCCAACTTCTGTAGGTTCTCACCCAATGTCATCGTTGAGTATTTGTCCTCATGGCAACCAATCATAACTTCTCATTGGAACTTCAAGAATGCCCCCTCGAAGCTAGTCATCAATGAGCACTAGGTTAGTTTAATTTGGGGTTTGTGAAGATTTATTGCGCACCCACAACCCTGCTAGGGATCAAATCAAGACCTTTAGGTTCCGTGACCAGCACTTTACCCTTGAGCGACACTGAGGAATCCCATACTTGGACAAAATAGCCATCCAGTACTTGCAGGTTTCCAATGTTCATCCGACTGATGTCAGCCCATGATGAATACTAACTTGGAAAAAATTCGCTAAATCCCCTTGAACCTCCAAATTAGATTATTTTGATCAATTGAATCTTTTTTTTATTGAACCAACACTCAACAAATATAATGAGAATTCCGCAATACCTATGCCAGAGACATGGAAAACTTTACTACCAATTAAAATAGTGTGAGGTAATTGGGCTAAAAAAATCTGATGTGATTACATTGATATGATTATGAGCAATAATTTATTCTCGAAACATCATGAAGTAAATAGAACTGTATCACTGTATCAGTTAAACAAATTGGATATCTAATTACGTTCCGCCAGTACCCAAATTTTCCAATTAGATTAACGAAGTATTTGAAGTTAATCACCTATTCAGGAACCGTTGGTCTATGCATTTTAACACTTCTCAGTACGTATAAGAACTTGTTTTTGTTTACACTGATTTACGTGGATAACTGTTTCACTTTCCACTTAAAATTGATAGTGAGTGAATTTTTTAACCAGCGGTCTTAAGATAAAAGTTTAAAAGAGTATCACTTTAGCTATGCTAGTAAACTGTCAGTGAAGGTTACATAAGACAGTCCAAGTGATCACTTTATATGTTTACTTCCTGAGTAGACAAGACTAAGCAGATACAACAGCCATAAATGTTTTGACCAAACTAAAATTAACTACTATTTATCTTAACATGAGTAAGATATGATTCCATCAAATATACCAATAAAAGTTAATCATTGCGGATAAACCAGTGATGCTTTTGAAGTGAAGACAGGAGTGAAACAAGGTTGCCTACTATCCCCCATGATATTCCTTATTGTGGTGGACTGGATCATGCAGCAAACAGTAGGCAGCGAGAAGAGGGGGATACACTGGACGACGGAAAAGAACCTACAAGACTTGGATTTCGCCGATGACTTATGCCTAATGTCACACAAACTTGAAGATCTGCAGGCAAAAACTAACAAGTTGATAGAAGAGGCAGCTAAGACGGGACTTCAGGTGAATATAGAGAAGACAGAAGTGATGAAGATACCGCACCACCACCATCAACAACAACAACAAACTCCAATCACCGTCAACGGGAGAAACTTGAAGGAAGTAACCTCCCTCACTTATCTAGGAAGCACTGTCTCAACTACAGGCGGGACGGACGAAGACGTCAAAGTCAGAATCGGAAAAGCAAGACAGGCGTTCATCAGCCTGAAACCAGTGTGGAGATCTTCTGCACTCAGCATGCGGAATAAGATACGGATTTTCAACACCAACGTCAAGTCAGTGCTCTTGTATGGTTCAGAGACTTGGCGTGTCACGAAAGGGATTTCCAACAAACTACAGACATTCATCAACAACTGCTTACACTCGCTACTGAAGATCAGATGGCCAGAAAGAATAAGCAACAAGGAACTCTGGCCGGGAAACGAACCAACCAAGAACCTATCATGCAACAAATATGCAGGAAGAAGTGGAGATGGATTGGCCATGCACTGAGAAGGCCGACTGAGGACATCACGCGTCAGGCCAGTTGCTCGAGTGGAATCCCCATGAGAAGCGACGAGTTGGACGTCCAAGGGTGACATGGAGGAGATCGTGTGAGGAGGAAATGAGAGGTTGTGGGCTGTCGTGGGACCAGGTTCAAAAGATCTCAGAGAACAGAGTGTACTGGAGGCGTGCTACTGAAGCCCTATGTTCCACTAGGAACCCAAGGGACTAATAATAATAATAATAATTGCGGATAAACTAGTCCCTAAGAAATTTATGATAAATTAACATCATCATCATATCATCTAGCAACACTTTAATTCGTCTACTATACATAAGCAGTCTATGAGATACCGAAATTCAGCAACATATGGAGCACAAAAATACAACTATTTGAATCTACTGATTATCACTGTATAACATTCAAACTTCTAAAACTAAGTAAACATAAAAATAAAAAGACTCTTATTTTACATTTTCTGTCAGTAGAAACCAGTAAAAAACCCAAAAATGCTTTCCCACTAAGTCTTTCCTTACAATTGTAACCCATACACAACAGAAGTTTGCTTTTGTGTTGTCCTGTAAACTGTTTGTAAGCATCAACCTAATTGTTGACAAGAATATAAATTCTAAACCAATTCCAAAAGGCTGACCTGTAGCGAAGAATGATTTAAAATTTATTGTTTTTAGGTGTTACTATTGATAGTGACTAACAGCGAAACCCAAGAGTTGCGTGCAGCTTCCTATTGAAAAATTGTAAACTGAAGCTTCATCAGTACTAGTATTTACATTGAGATTCAAACCTGATACTAATGCTAAAAATCAAGGGTGAGAAATTTCATAGGATAGTATGTTTTATAAGGCTGTTGGTGTTTTATTTTTAAAATAACAGTAAATGAGTATATTAAATCCAGGTTCCCAATTCTTTCTTGCCTTCCTTCAAGAATCCATCAAGCACTCAATTCCCTCAGATTGTCATGTTTTATAACCAACTGCGTACTGATTAGTTTTTTGCACTGCCTAGAACAATAATATCCTAAATTGAACTCTGAAATCACTTGTACTCGTTAGATATACTTCTTTATTTTATTCTTATTTCAGAGACAGAGAACATTCTCCATAAAGTATTTGGGCATAGTGAGAGCATTTTATCATTAGTTTGTATTTGAATTATATTTGATGCCTTTGTATTTCTTATACGAAGAATACGAAGGTTTCACTTGTCATTTATAAGCTTACTAAAAATGTAAAATTCTGTTTTTTCTTGAACCTACTGTGAATCGTAAACTGATCAAAGTTACAAATATGGTTCTGTCTTTTCCCTAAATACGTTTTCCACATATTATGTGAATGTGCATCGTTAGACTTTCAGGATGATTCATATCTATGAATTTCGAATTTTTTCATATTCGTCAATTTCAGTGGGGCGTTAGATTTGAAGAGTGGGAACGATCATGCAAAACGTAAATCTACTTCAGAAATCCATCAGTCTGTGTATTTAAAGCAAAATATGAAATTTGGAATCGTGTTAGAAGTTAGTTAGCGATTACGGTTCTTTTGTAATATTCCGTTATAGAACATTCAAACCAACGGTGAAAGTTTAACACCGTCAACTTTACTTATTAACTTTCCACCTTCTACAATTCTTAATTCTTTAGCTATGAAAGTACTATCTGCTGTCAGTCACGCACAGTTTTCTAATCACTAGAAAACGCAACTTTCATTATTGAAAGTTGCAACATTTACATTCATGCAGTAGTTTTGCAAAATCCTTTTATACATTCTGACGAAACAGTTTATTTGTTGTTGAAATGCAGATTTATTTTCTCACTGAAATTTGCAAACGACTAGACAAATTTTCTTCCCTATTCTTTTCAAACAATTAATTGAAGCAATATATGGAAGTAAGAAAATCAAGATGCCAACGAAAACAAAGTCAGTTTTCTTCTACACAATAGACAAGATGTTATCCAGAGGAAAAGAACCACACTTGACTTTTTTAGATGTCACACTCTTTCAAAAGACTTTGTAGCAGCGTAACACATAATTTTGCATTTCGAAACTACATTCAACAGACAGTCATGAAATATGTGAATGTTTCGGTTAATTTTGATAATTCAGTGAAGAGCTTTTGAGATAAAGATGAAGTAGTACAGAGTATTTATTTTCATCGAAAGTAAACGTTCTGTGTAGTCTTGGAATACTGGCTCTGATTGAATATAAAGTAATACAGTGAATGATTATTCTGGACTAATTCTCCGTAAGTTGAATTCATAGCCATTTAACGAACATTATTGTTCTGTATGCATGTGATAGCGTTATTCATTTTAAATGAATGGAGCATTAGGAGAATCAAGTAATTATTATTTCCTACCACAAATGTCAATTCTTCATTGTTTTAAATATGACTAGTGAAACGTTTTCGTATCTGTAAGGCATATTCCATGATTATATAGAGATAAAGCAGATCCCTCTGTTCAAACTTATTCCAAAGCGTATGCTCCAAAAAGCAGGTTTAAAAGCCGTATGACAATTCCTAGAAGCATGTCATTCCAATGAAAGGTCAGTCAACAGACACATGTGTATAGACCCAATCTATTGAGGAAGAAAACATCCATCTATTAACCATTAACTGCGAGTTCCTTGAACAAGTCAATAATGAAGCACAGTGAGGCATTACCAACTAGCACAATTTCGCTCTAACAAAGATTATCAACCAGACTGGCTGAGTGAAATTTAAGTTCAAAGGGATCAATTCGTGACAAAAATCTCTACCCCAACTTACGATTGATTCACGCCTAAGGTCAGCAAAAGTACTACCTAAGCATTTGTGTAGAGTTCGAATACACTTCACTTCCTGATGAAGCTGGTAGTGCGGAAGTCGCCAAGGCTAGTGGTGAAACATCCACAACAACAAATGCTCAATGAACGCGATACTGCCATCTTCTTTATCCTGAGCTACAAATCTTCCTCATCATTCTTCACTGTATATCATGCACTCATTGTCACCACAACAGCTTGAACAAACAGGTTGCATTCATTAGACTTATATGTAACATCCTGTTAGAAAACGGCTATGCACCTAGATCCATTGCTTCTAACATGAATGGAAAGTCACAAATACAAAATTGGAAGACCATCTTCGAGAGAACTCGTTATATTTACACTAAATTCAAAAGCAACATTTTAGTTTAAACTCTCAAGAATCATCTCTCAATGTCTTTTGGGAAGGCATTCCACTCATCTAGACATTCAGTTCAAACACCACTAAATATACTTTACTTGGGCAACCGAAATGCATCTCAATTTCTCACAAAACCAGCGCTATTCATAGCCTATTGCATAAACCTAGACCGGTTTGTTAAAGTGACATCATGGCATTAGATTCCTGATGAACAGATCATAAATATTTTTTTCCAGCAAAGAATAATCACAGTACTGTCACTTTCTTTTCAGCTATTACAGACATTCAATGAGTACTTCATTTCTGTAATCTAATCCAGTGTAATTCACTAAATTATATACAACTATTGCTGTCATACATTTTGACCCAATGACATTAATTTGAAAAAAAATGTTTCTATCAGTAGCTGTAGAAAGTGATATGAGTAATAACTGCTTACTAGTTTTGAATATCTTACGTTTATTCTTAGCTTTCTCGACATTTCATTGTACTAATTAACGATAAATGTAGTAGAGTTATTGAAAAAATTGCGCACAAGAATTTAACTGTCAGTGTTCACATGTTAATAGTCGCTTAATGATCTCAGGAATTTATGTCGGTAGTCTAAATTTTTTTCTAGTTATTTCGTTTGTTACAGCATTTCTGCTAAAAGCCAAGACAACCAAAGTATTTTCAGCCTATAGTGGGTACAGTATCCTTCTTTTCATAAAATATTACCTGCGGCGTTGAAAGTTCGGCTGAATTTACTTTCCTTCATTGACTTCCAGAAGCTGCAGTAGTAAACAGAACTTTCAATAATAAAGATAAAACTGTGTCATGTATTTTATATATAATACTAGAGCTCTTGGCTTTACGTACAAATAATATTTTTATTTTCGTACGTGTTGACATGTGTATACATCTTTTCCAACCTATACATTCTCATACAAATTGAGAGTATTACAGCATTTTGTTCATTTATGTTCTCATAAGATGTATACTCATATATCATGTTTCTGATTAGCCCATCAGTCTGTTCGAAGAACAGAACTTTGTTGATTGCGTAATAACCAATAATACAATTTTTTTATAGGTAGATGATATGAGATCGTCGTGATGTTACAAACTAATGTCATTTGCATTAGGTGATATTTGAGGCTGAAATAAATGCTTGTTTCAGCCGGATTCGAACCAGCTACCTGTTAGGCATCCTAAACTATTTTTTGGCATTATCGCATGCAACCAGAGTTAAAATATCACAGAAACAAAAACAATAGGCATTAGATAAAACACACTCTGAAATTCAATTCATGATTCTGTAAATAGTTTCAAAGATGATGATGTTAATAAACGATAAACATGCAACCTTATTCTTCGAAACTCAAGATGTGGATACTATCAGTAGTAAAAAACCAATTAACAAATGTCTATTACTCCTCACCACAGCTGTAGTTTACATGTACTGCAAATCAGTGTTCGTTGGACAGCTTACGTGTGATAATAAGAGTTGTTTACTTTAAATAGTTATTACTAGTGTTTCAGTCTGTAGAGTTTCAATAAGTATCCATTGTCAATATCATCTGGTAGGCCTTTCCAAACGGTTAAATGTGGATGTTTGACTTTCCATATTCTTATTCAGTCCATTTTTATTCTCTGTTACGTCATCTTGCGATACGAAATCTAACGCAAACAGGTTCCTTTAGCTTCTTCAGTATCATGATACTAAGTTATTGAAAAGAAACCACACTTGATTTGCCTGTAGGAACTTAGAACTTAATCGACTGGTTTTACGGATGAAATTTTTATGGTAATATACTACTTCACCATTTGTATAAACTAGCAAAAAGAACAAAATCTACAGATTAAATTGAGCTCATACTTATTTCACAACTTCTCCTTAGCTGAAAACAGTATGGAATAAATACAGAACTAGCACGGAATGAAAGAAGAAACATATATTTCTTCAGTTAGAACAAAGTAACCAAGTACACTGGGAAGTATAAATACAACAGGCAAAGCTCGTTTTATAAATGTGGCAGTGCAAAAAACGGTGATGAAGTTTGTTAATTTATAGCAAGTTAAAAATTAGATCCCAGGGTTTTAACCGTGGTGTGGGGAATACTTAAAATGATAAAATAAGCACTGCCATAATAATGATAGTAACAATAATAATGTCTTCTTCATGATAACAATTGATTTTCTACATCGAAACAAATGGATGTTACATTGCAAAAGACGTACAACAGATAATACAAAAGAAGAGGATGGATGGAAGAACATACAAAAGAATTCAACGGTAAAGACAAAAACATCGTTACTAAATTAATGCTGGATTGATCATTGTCTCCCTTTGAACACAAAGATAAAGTATAAAGCGTTTGATTTCTGTTGATTCTGCAAAACGAAGCAAAATAGAGGGTTGTTATCAATTTATTATTTTAAAGGCTTTTGATACCTTCTAGCTGTGTTCTGAGTCGGCTAAATGACGTGTGAATAAACCTGTGAACGATTTTGAACCATTCAGCTGCAGGCTCCGTATATTATATATATATATATATATATATATATATATATATATATATATATATAATACTCATTACAAATACATTTATAACAAAACGTCCTAACTAGTTCATATTTTTAGTCCTCCGGTGACCACAGCCAAATAAATTTTAAAAGTTGTTGTAGTTTACTTACAGTCCAGTTCACGTATCTTCGTAGTATTTTGTTCTCTCAATTGTACCATCATTGAGTATTTTGTCTTATAAATCAAGAAAGTCTAGGTAATTTTCGTGTTCATGGTTCATTGTAACACTAATGTTTGGGTGTGCATTGTTTGAAATAGGAAATAATTCTGAGGCAAGATTCATATCTTTGCAAACCACAAATTTGTCTACATGGCTCGTGTCAAGTATTCTGTCAATAAGAACCAGTTTCATTACATTCGCTTCCATATATATATATATACATATATATATATATATATATATATATATATATATATATATATATATAACACTGTTTTTGTTTTGATGAAACAAAGCAGGAATCAAATTGCCTAAGAAAGACTACACTACGTCACACTTAAGATGGTGTTCTTCACATCAAGTATTCATGACCACTCATTGGATTATGACCATAATTATGTCATTTCTTTGCTCACTTTGATTTTCATTACGGTATTCAAAACTTCAATGTTCTCCATGTTGGTTGTAATACTGGTGTGTCAAACAAAGCATTTAACTTTTAAATTCTGGCGGAAATGCTTTTAGATATGTTTACTTTGATTGTATATGATGTGTCCATTTTATGAGGAAAACTGATCGTGTAGTACTTGTTCCCATGACAATATTACCCTAAATTTCATTGTATAAACTTCAAACCTGGACCCTGAGCTAGAGTGCGATTCCACAAAAATATATTAGATGTCATAAATGAAGTGATATGGTACTAATTTACTGAAAGATTTATACCCTACGAGTTATAATGTGCAGTTGCTTCAATTGATGATCAGTGGCTAGCTTTCTGAAAACTGACGATTTTACAAATTTTCCGTTATGACTGCGGTACTGAAAAAATTTGATACATAAGTATATCATTCGCATTTTTGAAAGCTTTATCCAATCGCACTTCCTAAATCTATTAAGTATCCTATGTGCAATACACTCCACTCAAATCATGTGACTTCAAACTGAATAAATTATAATGATAGAGATGTTTTTCTGAATATTTATGTTTCGTTTCAGTAATAATGCTTATCATAGTCTGGAAAATAGTAATCTTGTGGAGTAAAGTTTAAGGCCATGCCAGTAACTACTAAAACTAACCATTGCACTTCCTTATCTTACAAAAACCTATCATTTAGTAATTACGAAAAGGATTTTGAAAGTTAATCTTTTAATTTAGGCGAGTTTTATTCATGTGATAAAAATTCATAATCTTGGCTAAGGTACAAAGTGAATTGTTGTTTATTGAATACTAATTTTTGAAACGCTTAAACTCTTTTCTGAGTTAATACAGACTTTTATGAGGTATTAAACAATGTACGTAACTAACTTGTTAAAAAATTAGGTGGTTATTCTTTTTTTTGTCTTAAAGTATATTTTTATACAGACCTGCATTGGTTGTTTTTGTATATAATTTTCACGATACGCTTCAATCACTGTTCATGAAGACACTAGTCCTAAGAGAATGAAAGTTGCCGTAATTTACTTGGTGGCTGGCAGTGAAACCCAGAATTCCCTTTTCCCCCTATTTAAGACTTGCAGATAGATGCACCTGCATCCATTTGAGTGATGATGTTCCCGTTGACAACTAACCCCAGTATCCTCGCTTTAAATGCCAAAGTATTAACTAATAGGCTACTGAGGCACAACAGTACTCTGCATGTTTGTAATGTATTCCTTTTTGAATAAATTGAACATATTCTTGGTTTATCAGCTAAACACCCTGTATTATCAAAGTATTCAGCCAATATTATTGTGCATAATTACACAGTTTACTGTTTGAATCTTAACTGCATGAATTAAACCTGATTATCTATGACATTGTATTTATTTACTGATCAAACTCATTAGACAATTTTCCTCATGAACGTCATCAGATTAATTGTAGGCACTGATTCATTCGTCTTCCTACTTTGCAGAACATTCTGTTATGACTATTTGCGGGGACATAACAGAGCAAAACTAGCCTACAATGACACTGAAATTTGTTCGTTTAGCCAGTTATCTGGAACTTTTATCGTCTTGATCGCCATGATTCATTTCCAAAACCTTGACAGTCTAGAAATACTAATGTGACGGCTGCTATTCACGGGTATTGCTTCACTTAAATAAATAGAACTGCAATACATAATTGTTTACAAATGCAATTCAATCATATTTTCGTTTTTAATATCATAATCTTCAACTAACTAGCTAACTTCAAAAGTAAATATAGCAATACGAATACTTCCTAAATTGTCAGTATAATAACAAGAATAATCTATGACACTCAGTGATTCGATGATGCGAATTAATATTTAAATTCCACTGAAACACAGAAAGAATGATATGGTTGTTTGGACGCAACCACTTTGTCATTCTTAACGATTTACTTACATATTCTAAAACATTTTTGGTGTTAGCCAATGAAGGATATATTTTCGCTTTGAAACTATACATGCGAATTTTAAGCTTTTAAAAATAGCTCATCAAAATGAAAATTTTCTTCACTGGATTCTCAGTTTTTCTTGACACGGTCGAACTACTTTGTTGTTATTTTAACAGTTTAATAACCTCAAAAAATGTTTGTCTGCAAGATCTTACAAATTTAGTATTACTAAAGACCTTTATTCATGGCTGCCATTATTGGACAAGAGGATGATACCTAACATTTTCATAGTATTTTTGCTTTGTTTGCGGAGTTTTGATAAAAACTACCTTGCACTTTTTAGATATAGCCTTTGTAAACTATTCTGTAGATCAGTCAGAGATTTCTGTGAATTTTGTTGTGCCCTCTACAGTTGATGGTTGACACTACATATCCACTGGCCCAAGACAAATAGCATCACTAAAATTATCATAACTACACGAAAAGTCTTCATGGCACAAATTGATCGACTTTACTTGTTCTAACGATATCTTTAGAACATCTTTTGAACTAATCATTTACAAAATATGGGCCACGGATTTCAAAATAGAACTTGAACTTTACGAGATCACTGAAAGAGAAAGTCAAGAACTATTAATTCAGTTAAGGTTTCGTATGCAAATAATCTATACTATTAAGCAGTGGTTTCAACTATCTTAGTTTATTTGGTTCTGTGGCTACAACTAGTTAACAACCTAATTGTTTATTTTTGTGCCAAGAGGTATAATTAACACATTGATTACATTTCTAAATTTACTTTTTCTTTTAAGCATACTTTTCAGACAACTGATTTCAACGTATAACCAAATGAATAACATCTTCGTTTGAAAAATTTGTTTCATGACATCTACACTAGCTAAGAGTATTATCCAGTTTTGACATTTAATAATTATTGCTACCAGTGAAGAATGTTAGGGAGCAAATGAGCTTTGACGCAACTGTACATATCAACACTTTCATTTTTCACTACATTAGTGAAACTGTATTATGGACTAGAATATCAGCAAACATCTACTACCTTCATCAAACTACAATTAACTTATGCGCTTATACATGATTCTCATTGAAGTATGATTATCTTAATTTTGCAGATTTTTGTAACATAAATTATGAAACAAACAGTAATAAAACATTTTTATTTAACACGAAGATTAGAAATTCCAAGTTATATGAAAAGATATTGAATTATACAGATGTAGATTCTATATTACCATTATGTTATTCAATAGTCTGTCAAGTCCGAAATTCCATATGAATAAAGTTACTGATCTGAAAAAAAGTTGTAACTGCTGTTATCAAATATTCTGCTTGGTAATTAATCGCAGCCTACGAAAATATAAGAACATTATACCTCAAAGAAAATGTTGATAAACAGAGTAAGTGATTACTTGAATAGTGGACCTTAATGAATTATGAGCCACTACATAAAGCGTAAAATATATTGTATTTATCAACTTCTCTATAATTTTTTTATTGTACATAGTATACGATTTCATAATTTTTTTTATTCGGAAACTGTCTTTCAACATCAATTAACTCTGGATAACATCTTTTTTCGAGGTACAAATCCACCTCAAATATGTTCTTCACAACTTAATGGTTATAACTAGTCTGCAAATACATAAATTTGACACCCATAATGAATAATTCGTAACCATTCATCTAAAAGGTACAGACAATGATTGGCCATAAAAGTCAATCTAACAACCACCGAAATAATGAATTAGTTTTCTGTATGTGAAATCTGCCTTTCCAGTTGCAAGAGACCCAGATGAGTTATTCCAGCTCTTGCTAGGGTAGTCTTTAGAGTCACTCCAATGAATAATGTATGTATTTTGAAAATGGATGTTAAACAAGCTTCAACTGCGAGGATTATTTCAAAATGGTCATAGGTACCTTTAAATCAGTAATAACTAATTAGTTACTGATATGACGACACACTCTTAAAGTAGTGACTTAACATAAACATGCATTTGGTTCAGTATTCTGCAGAATTTGAGTAGCATCTGTCATCCAGTAGAGTACTGAGTAAGTAAGCAGTTGACCAATGGTTGCAAGTCTGCCACCATCTACGCTTTGTCTCAACTTCATTCTTCATTCTCTTACTTAATAATGCTGTTTCGGTAAATAAACCTTGTTAGTCCTGAGAAATACATTCAACATATGTGTAGGAGGTGACATTCAATAAATGAGTTCTGAAATAAATTATAATACTTGTATACAGAAGAGACGTTATTACTGTTCTGACCAATTATTATAATGTTAGAGTCACTCACCACCGATGTAAGAAAGGAAGAAGGAGGTACTTTCTTGGTGATAAGTGATGGCGATTTTCTAGTCTATGTATCTGTTTTGCCTTCCATCACTAAAAAAGAATAATTTATCAAATTTAGATTACTCACGAAAATTAAAACACGTTATTTACTACGTTACAGATTTAAATTAATGATCTAGCAAACACGTATAACTGTTCCCTTTTACACACTTTTATAACTAGAGTCTAATCTGTTTCCACAGTTTTATCTGCTGGATTATGCTTTGGACATAATTTATGGTCCATGGTCATATCAAAGTAACTCCACAACTTTGAGATGTGCTTCGTATACTACAAATTCTCTAACTTTGAAATGAGGGTTGTGGAGTTTTTTTATATGTGTGGAATAGGTTCTAAGCCGTTCCTACTGCATGTATTCAGTGTTAATTCGATAAACAAATATTTCACTATCAAACCGTCTACACCCTGACAATCATAGCTATGCATGTTACACCAAAAGAAGTATCTCAGCATACTTAAGCAATTAAATCATCAGTAGCATCGAGCAAACCAAAACGGAAAGTTGTGGGTGAATATCATGTATTAGTCCACTTTTAACCACTTACCCTAAATGAGTATTAAAATGTTAAAAGTGTAAGTTTTTTATTTCTGCAAATATCCTACATTTAGTTATTGAGCAGTGTAAAACATGAATCCTTGGTATTATTCGAAAAATATATTGAAGGAATGAAAATCATCTGAACATTATTTAGTTCTATTCCCATTCTAACCGAAAAATAACCATCTTTCCTTTTTATCAGTAATCCTGAAACAGAGTTAAATCTTCTGTTATTAAAATTAAATATCCTTTAAAAACACTTATCAGACTATCGAAGCTCTACTTTGTGGTGATTAAAAGATTAGGATGGAAGACGTCGGTATAAAAACAAGGCTTAGAAAGGAGAAAAATGAACACTCTTAGAGGCAAAAATATTCAATTCATATTTTTGAACTCGAACCTATTTTGATCACTTAAACTATCATGAACAAACTGCAAGCTCTGCTTTGTTATTTGATGATAAGAAAGAAAAAACACTAATTTAAGGCAGAAATATAGATGATGACTGACTTTAAGGAGTGGTATATGAGCGACCATACCATTAGACACATGTGCCACATTTCAACAACTGCATAGTGTAATAAACTAGACAGGCATAAACTATATACTATATGACGCTGAATATTACCAACTTCAGTATGAAGTTAGTGCCGATGATGTAGTCTAGAAAGACAATAAAAGCTTCACGATTAAACAACCCTGCTCACAGATCACAACACAACCAAGACCATTCACGTGAGCTACAAATATTCTCCACTAATAATTTTTTACTCAGACTTATTACCGTGACTTCATAATGTTCACCAACCCCCAAATAGTTCTTCTGGAAGTGAATTTGCTCTAGAGTTTGTCACAGGAATATGAAGGAGTGATTTCTCAGTTGAAATTGATGTTGAGCTTGGAAACACGGTTTATGCATTAAAATCTCCGTAACTTTTCGTAGATGTTTCGAGTAACAGGATGGTTGCTGTACTTTAACACATTTTCCAGCGTTAAAATTAGCAGGCAACCGTAAATGTTTCAAAGACACTAACCCCTGAAGAAAGAGACAACGAGATCGACAAAAGAATAAATAACCCCAGTCTTCAGTGTACAGTGATTGAAAAGATGTTTAATAACCATTAATTCTTTTATTGATAGGTTACAGACCACTACTCTCGATTTTGGCTTAAAAACTGAAGTTCCTAGATACGCAGCCAATCTACTGCAAAGATAAAATGAACACTATCTATCAACCAAGTATGATTAAATTTCAAAAGGAAGTTAATTAATAAACTGCAGCAGCAAACAACAGATAAGTAAAGTATGGTAATCCAAATAATCCAAAGAAATAATTTTCAGCATCCTTTGTTCTTCGAACATGTTAGTCTTTTCCTAATTTTTTGCACATAACACCCGATTATGCAAGTGACCAACTTTAACTGAAGTACCTGACGTAGAAAACTAGAAACCACTAAAAACATGTTATTTAGAGGCATTTCTGCTCTAACCTATCAATTTACGACCGTACTGATTTTAAATGCAATGAATCTGGGATTAAGATAATCTTCTAAATGCATATCCAATGGTTATACTTCTAGGCAACATTGTTTCAACCATCCAAGGTTTACTTAACCAGTAGTGTGGATTTTAATACTTCATCAAGTGACTAAATGCTGTATCGTATTTGATAAGTGGTAAAATATCCAGGGAATATAAAAATGAAGACTTTGTTAAAATTGCTACACACTTTGGAACTCTTGAATATCTTAAAGAATATATTGATATAAAAAGTAATATTTAATCATTTATCAATACATTTATTCAAACTCAAGGAACTTTCATATGCTTTTTGAGTGATTAACTATATATAAAAGAAAAGTGTTGAGTAACCTACGCATACACTATCTCCACATTCGGGCGAAAGGGTGCAGAATAAGAATATGTATTGCCATTATTAGAAATCGAGCTATGAAGAAAAGAAACAAAGTATTAATGATTAGGCAATAAAATGCGAAATAATTAAAAACATGACTCTTAAAAATACGTACATATAATTTACTTAAAGAAGATACGAAATCAGTAAACCATTACTCAAACAATACTGAAAAGTCGTCTGTCATCGAGAAGTAGGTATTAAAATGATAAATTGTATGAAACTATGTGCTTCAGACGTGCATTTCTTGGTCAATTTAAGGTAAGAAGTATCCGGTAAACTAGTTACAGACAAAAGCGTGCATACTACGAATTAAAGTCCAGTTGCATATTTATCCTAAACGTGAAGGGAAATACAGGTAATAAAAAGAGAACAACGACGGGAACAAAAGAATTCTTAATTTAAAAAAAGACAAAAAGCACTACCACAAATTTCCTGAAAATATTATATATTTAAGAAGAAAACTAAGAGTCATCATTTCACTATCCATCATTCATAACTAAATTATAAAATATAAATTATTGGAGTTTCATGAGGGGAAAAATATGTTTTACAAGCCATTTTCAGTAAGGCTTGAATTGTCCAGCAAAATCAATGCAATCCTTTCGATAGTGAACACTGTGAGACTAACAGTAAAAGAGATTTTTTAAAATGACAAACACTATCATTCAAATATATTCTCCCATACACCCGAAATTCATTTTACAATGCTGGCGTAAAACCACTAACCTGGGTTCTGGCAGGCCACTGATTCTTTGATTTGAACGATTTGAGTATGGAGAGTTGCGATGTGGCTCGTATGTCTCTCGGACAATCCTGTGGTACAAAGTAGTAACAAATTATGGATGAAGTTCAAACAGTAAGAAGAATTATTTATCATTCATAAAGATGGTAGAATTTAAAGGTGAGTTATAAGGTGGGATAATAATCTCTTTTCAATAATCCCCGGAGAGCTAGCTTGACCAAAGTAGTTACTTAAATCCTAACTAGAATGAATATGTATTGCCTATCCAGATCTCAAGGATGTAAGTTCAGAGAACATCCACCCGTTAAATTAATTTTTCTAACGAAAGTAAGCTAACCAGTAGATAAATAAATTTCAGGGTAGTTTTCATCATAAAGTGACACCGGTTGAGGAACCATTGAAAAGCTGATGGCACCGAATGGCTCTTTAATCCTGACATACGACTTCAAATGGTATCAGTTCGTTCCATAAGCCTTATATATATATATATATTCCTTGAGACGGTGAAGGTCTGTGATTGTAGTGATGAAACGAAACTGAATAAAAGTGTAGTTGACAAGGACAGCCATATAAGTATATTTTTTCTGAAGGCTCTCTACTCGAACTCCAGTAAATATGTAGGTGCTGACACAGTTTTTGTTCTTAGGTAGTGCCCTCTGAGACTTGCCAACCATACAGTAACCCTTTAATTTTGGTAACAGTACTTATAAATAAGACTCGAACATTCAAGCCGATAACCAAATGCAATGAGTTCACCTAACCAACTCACATAACTTCAGCATATATTCCTCAACAACTAAACGCTGATTATGTACAATCTTTCATCAGTATTTATGATAAATGTGAGAATGTTGGAAATACTTTACACATATATTGAATGTAAGATCACTTTGTTCAGCCAGCAGACAGTTTAATGACAAACCGTTTTTTTGCTTATCCCAATGATCGCTTCACTAATTTTCGGGCTTTTATAGGGCCTCGTGGATCTTTTGATAGATACTGAAAGCAAAACTGGTTCTGGTTACATGATCACCATTCTTGATATTTGATGAAATTCGTAACTAGTTATCACAAGATGAGTGCTTATTCAGGGCTATACATTATAACATATCACAAGTGTGAGACGTGGACGTTAAGAATAGGTAGTTCAGAAGCAATAAACATGTTCAATCCTATAGCTGTTTTAAAATAATTTCTGACTTGTGTTGAAACTGCTCACAGGTCAACATTTAAATCAGAAGTTGAATTTTATACAGGTAGGATGAACTTGTTGTTGTAATAGTTAAGCCACATACATTGTAACCACTGAGCAGTGTGTAACGAGTGTTTAGTTATAGCCCTAGCTGGTGTGAAATACTGTCTGAAGTAAAACTGAACTGTAAAAGCACGGACAATACCTAGAACCAAGTAATAATATCTTAAACTGATGGTTTGAATAGCACATGGCTTTTTACGCAGGCTATTAGAAAACAGTTTTTGAAAGTATTAAGTCACATGACTTTTAAATGATCACAGGTGAATAGTAGCTCTGATCCAGAACTTTCCTCAGAGTTTTAGACATCATGTGTCATCTCTTCTTTTTCTTAACTTACTTCCTTCTTCCTGCTTAATTCAGTGTCTTATCAAATCTGCTGATTTAGTCCTTTTACGACCGAAAAATGTAGTAATTTGAAAGAATGAAGTTTTGAGCTGAGATAAAATTCCTGACAAGAAAAGTAATGGATAGAGATGAAAAGCAACACATCTATTACGTACGACGTAGATAATCATCAACGCATTTTTACTCATTACAGAATCACCTCAAGATATGTTTTAATAATATTCTCGGGTTTAGATGCACAGTAGTTATTATTCTGGGCTTAACCAAATTTGATTGAATAAAAAGCGTTAGTAGCGTCTAAAGTTCACACGTATTTCTTAAACTTTCCCTAGCAAACACTGCTATCACTTGTTTGCGATTACCCATACAAGGAATGATTCCTATAAGTCACTGTCCAGATTTTTAAGTAATTTGACCGCTTTGTTAGTATCTTCAAAGGAATCGAAAGTAAAACTGATGCTTTATGATATGAGTGTCATTTAAGAATGGTACAAACCAATTACTCTACACAATGTTTTGATTTTGTACCATCACTTATTAAAACCTAATGAGTATTATTACCAATTTTAGGGTTATTTCGAAAACAAAACGTGGTTAAAACACAAAATACTAACTTGGTTTGCTAGAGGACCATCTAGTGAAGTTCTACTCAACAGAAACTTCTTCCAAATTATCTACAAAACATCTAGTTTCGTCTATTTGCATGTGAGCGTAATGAAATCTCAATTAAGTGTATGACTCATCTTGGAATAGCGTTGATACCTTCAGGGACAAACCTACCTCTGTAAATTGATGAGTAGAGCATGAGAAACATAACAGCAAACAAGATTTTCCATGTCACACAATCATCGTTCTATTCTAAAAACACCTATGTGATGAAAATAATTACAGTGGGAGTACGAAAACAGAATACTGATCAGCTTTTGTTTCTGTCTATTTACAAGATGATATTCGAAAGCACAGTGACGCCAACAGTGGAAGAGTAAAGCTCTCGAACTAAAGAATGTTTATCAATGCGCCAAAGCGTTTCAATCGGGATTTTCACTTACCTCATCGTAATACATGATGAGCTTTCAACATGAAAGTGAAATCCTACACTGAATAATAAAGTGCATTATTGGTGTCAGCCACATCTTGAAGTGATTATCAACTTGTTAATCGTTTGAAAATCGATCATCTTATTATAGGTACCCTGGTTCATAAAGATCAGGTAGCCAGATTCAGGCGATTTGAATAATCAGGCTCTGTGAGCAGAATTTGTCTGATGAGCTTGGTCTTGCAGGAGCGAAACGGCTATCAAGTGCTTAGATCACTCTGGTCTGGCTTGCGAAGTCTACTGATCAACCTGAGTTGTTTCAAACTTTTCGAGTTGTTCAGTAGAATACTTCGTTATATCTTGATACTTATTTTATTGATAACGTTCTCAACAGACACCAATTATCAAATATCTAATAAATGAGAATAAGATTACTTAGTCTACTCTGGAATGTAGTTCAAATGGTAAGTGATCCTGAGGGCTAGCCTATCAACTACCGAAACAACCAATTGAATTTCGTGAAAGATAGTTCCTTCACGAAATATTCAATATTTTCCGTATTTTCTAAGGTGGCTGATAAGAGACCCTCAAATCCAATCACAACCAACTAAAAACAAATCTTCATCGATATTGAACTGGAGAAAAATACAAGTTCTGAACACGGACAATCGTTTGGTAATGACAAAACATGGGTTAGATTTATCATTGGAAAAGAGCAGGTTGTACCATATTACCCAACTCTTTGGTTGTTTTTCAAATGATATTTTCGCAAAGATGTCAGCTAATAATTTCATTTCTATGCATATCAATAATGTCACCTACCTACGTTCTGGCAGACCACCGACTCCTTGATTTGAACGACTTGGGTATGGAGAATTGTACCGTGGTTCATATACTTCGTGAACGTTTCTGGTAAAAAGAAGTCCAAACAGAAATATTGTTTATTTATCAACTAAAGTTATGGAGATTACAGACCTAATCAAAAGTAGGAAAGTAATCATTTTCCAATAGTAACATGACAAGCACCCTGACAAACATTGTCCATTTTAACTTAGTAAAGGAAATCATAAATTTATTGAAACTCAAATATGAACACAGAAATTTGTAGCCATTACTATGTGAACAAATTTCACTTTATAACTGCAGAAACTGACGAGAAATTACTGAAAAGAAAACTCCTCATTCCTATTTGACTTTTATTACCTGAAATGAGAATATCTTATTATTCAGTATCAATAGTTATTAACTCAATATTGTGTTGCTTTTGTTTATGTTGATCTTGCACATTTCTGCTTTCTGAAGTCAACTTACTACATTACTATTATATCGTGAATCACTGTGTATGTCAGTTACTTTAACAAATTAACTGGTTACTATGGGAATCACTCAGCACAGTGAAGGCTGTGGGGAATCAGTTACTTTCACTGTAATCATTACAGAAGTAAACCAATCAGATAATCATTAAAAACTAACACTAAGTGGGCACTTCCATCTATATCAGGACCTAAAATAGGACCACATGCAGAATAAGACAGATGGATAGGAAATCAATGTACAACATCGCACACATGGATATCGGTTCAGGTTACCATTCTTAACAGTAGCACACGAATAACAACAAAACGATAGAAAATGTAATATAAAAGTAAATCAAGTTATGTGAGAGGATAAACAACGTTGGGATGAACGGCAGTGCCAAAATTCAAGCCTTAGAAGGCATCAAGAAGTGAATACATCTGTTCCTTTGTGAATGGTTCTCAGTCGTGTCACTGAGCCTCCTAAACCACTGATTCCCATCATATCGGGGAGCCAAACCAGACAGTCCATATCTCCCTACACGACTCAGACCAACACTCAGGACTTAATGGACTGGTACCAAGCCTTAGTGTGGTCATCCTGAACCCTCTCCTAACCTAATCCAACTTCTCCCAACATAGCACGTCCAGTTATGCAGTGGTTTTACATACACAGTACGTATCCAAGCCATCCCAGTCAATGATGGTCCATAACCTTATCAATCAACTTGCTTTTCTTCCCTAGTACCCTTCGCCTGACCTTAACATTGCTCATACGTTGATTCCACCAGATGCGGGCAATCCTACATAGACACTCATGATCAAAATCCTGTTACTGCTTCATGTTTTCTACTTTCAAAGAACATGTCTCCCAGCAGTATAACAGGACAGAACAGACTGCAGCACAGTATACGAATCTTTCGATAAACATTAAGATATGTCGCCAGTCTGCGCCAAAACTGACAAAAGTTGCCGAATTCCGATCTGAGATTTCATTAGCAACCAGCCCGTTTGGGTTCGTGCAACCCCCAAGTAGGTGAAGTGATCGACACATTCCACTACTTCACACCCTATCATTAAAGTGCGAGTAGTTGCAGACCAGTATCAAATTGCAGTTGATAGGTTCGAGACGCATGCCAAACATACTTAGATTTCTACTCAATGTGTAAGGTGCCAGGTTTTGTACTGCACAAGTTATTTCTCAGCCAGTAGAATAGAATACAATGCTCATTGTTTCTGAACTTCTACCAGCTCACAACATATACTTTTCACAAACTATTCACCCAAGCGGGTATCAATCCTCCTGAAAACATCGACTGGTCTTATAGCTGATAAACTTTCATTTGCAATATCAACTACTGTTTTCCTATCTTTAGGGGGTGGTTGAATGAATACCTATCCATTTCTGTTCTGTGATTCATATATTTACACCTAAGTATATACTTACTCGGCTAGGAGGCACTGTTTCAACTACAGGCGGCACTGACGAGGATGTCAAAGTCAGAAACGGAAAAGCAAGAAAAGCGTTCATTAGCCTGAAGCCAGTGTGGAGATCTTCTGCACTCAACATGTGGAACAAGATGTAGATTTTCAACACTAACGTTAGGTCAGTGCTTCTGTATGGTTCAGAGACTTGGCGCGTTACGAATGGGATTTCCAATAAACTACAGACATTCATCAACAACTGCCACCTACGCTTGCTACTGATGGCCAGAAAGAATAAGCAACAAGGAACTCTGGGAACAAACCAACCAAGAAGCTATCGCTGAACAATATGCACTGGAATGAAGTGGAGATGGATTGGGCATACATTGAGAAGGCCGACTGAGGACATCACGCGTCAGGCCATCGAGTGGAATCCCCATGGGAAGCGACGAGTTGGACGTCCGAAGGTGACATGGAGGAGATCGTGCGAGGAGGAAATGAGAGCTTGTGGGCTGTTGTGGAACCAGGTTCAAAAGATTTCGGCGAACAGAGTTCACTGGAGACGTGCTACTGAAGCCCTATGTTCCATTAGGAACCCAAGGGACTAATAAATAAATAAATATACTTACTCGGCACACATAAGAAATGTTTAATCAAGTGACTATATGAGACACATGACAAACGACTTTATGTATAAGTATGAACTACTTACCCTCTTTGTTGTATATCATCTGTCTGATATGAGTAAAGTGGACGTGTATAGATGGTATCACCTCCCCTTTGATAGGGTCTGTAAGCAAATGTTTGTATCGAGAACAAAGTTCAGTGTATAGCATACAACCATAAAAACTCTTGTGTATTTTCATAAAACACTTTTCCAGCAAAACTACTTTTATAAAAATGGAAAGAGATTTTCGCCGTCTAATCATACTACTGTAATCCGATGAAAAATTTCAGTAGTAAGTTACATAGACTTGTGCAAAGCGCATGAATTTTGAGCTCAAATATGGTGTTTATTTGAGTATATGAAACGTTTTACCATATTCCAAAAGAAGGAATAAAAGTATCAGAAACCAGTCTCAACTATGGTTTCCGACTGAATGCTGTATTTGAAGAACTAACTTTTTAAAATATGCCCATTGTTAATGCATGCATCTCTTCAGTCCACATTCACTGTGCGTTAGCGTGTTAACGACGTTCTTGGTGAGATTATCAGTTCAAAAGCTGAGTGTATGTTTTAAACACCAGAACATGATTTGATTGGTATTTCATCATCAGGATATCTGTGACACGCTTACCTTAAATAAGTTTTTAAATGAGTTTTGAAAACAATTCCAAGAGGTATCATTCATTTACAGTTACACTACAAATTTTAACATAGTAGTAGAAATTAAACACCATAGTAGATCTTAATCCCAAATTCACTCTGTTTATTTGGCCTTTTTAAAGGTGATGTAGTGTTATTTATGTAGTATTTCATCCAACTAATAGTTTCTTCATGGAGAAATGGAAGAAATATGTTTTTGTATTAAATTAAGAACTTATACCTACATGAAATTTGTCAAGCTTAGACAGACGAAAAGAGTATTCGAAGTGAGGAATGAAACAGAATGTATAATGGGAAAATAACTTCAGTATCCGCCAGTAAACTAGTAACCGTACTACGTGGTGCTCTGGCGTGTGAAATAGACACTAATTTGCCATATGAATTGAATTCTAAGCGAAATTAAGCATTTTTTGTTAAATAATAACGTAAGTGTTCACTATTTTTGTATGTTCGTACTTTATAGCGAATTTACAACAAAATGTTTTTAAATAATCTTGCTTTGTTTTACACTTAGTAGGAAATGCGAATTCCGAAATAATGATTCATTTTCCCAATGCACAAATTTATTTTAAAACACTAAATTCCTAGTTGGTTTGAATATCTAGAAATTTCGTTAGCATCTACAAACATAATACTATTGGTGAGCGTATATCAGTGGAGCTGAGCCATCCCGCTTCATAACGTGAGCAACACAACATAATTGCCTTCACACTCACAACCGATTTCAGTTTAACATAAAGGCACAACACAAGGATAATTCATTGAAGACAAAACTTTTCGTAGTCACAGTATGCAAAAAACTGGTATATTACAGTTGGATGACGATGAGAATATACTAAATATACCCATTAAATCAAAGAACAAATAGTCCAATAGTTCAGCGAAGTAAATCCTTCTAAAAAAATTTATTTTATGTTTTTGCTATTTTTATTTCTGTCCATCTACGTTTCATGATCACCACTCATATCAAAAGATCTTAGTTTAAGCCTGGCTGATTGGAATATTGTTACTTACTAATATCATGTTCCCTTAAGTTAATAAATAAAACTGGTTTACAAATACCCTCCATATGTTGCCATTTATTTCTGCGTATTTTTCAAAATTGCTCCCTTACTGACAAAACACGTATCGATTTTTGAACGCAACCACTATCATCATTACATGTCGTCAAAACCAAACTCACAAACAATGACGAAGGAAGAAAAAAATACATACTACTGTTAAGCTTTTGTAGAATAAATTCATTTAAAAGGATTTCTTTTCGCTGGACTATTTGTTCTGTGACTGGAATTCGTCCATGTTCATATGAATAAAAGGTGAGTTGGATACATTGATTCAACAATTAAATTCACCATAAGGGAAAGGATACTATAAACGCCAACACAAATAGTGAGGAATTGGAGGATTTGGAGGATTAGGAGTTTGTTGAATGAATAGATAGAGTAGTAATGCTGTTTTTGTAAATTCTGGAAATTAGGCTTCCATGAAACTTACTGCCGACTCTTAAAATCCTTTTCATCTCTCAAAAAATTCCATTTGGAATCAATTAACTTACCAACTACTAATCTAAGTTAGAATTTTTAACCGCTCGAGATGGATACAAAGTCTCAAATACCATGGCTTTAATAAAATTAATTGAATTTATCTAACGCTTGAAATTCCCAACAATTCCCCGGAAAAGCTACTGTGATAAACTTATTAGATCACAATGGACCACTGAATAAAAAACATATATCCAGAACATTCTGGCAATAAATATACACCAGCTGGAAATCCACCGCTATTGTTAGCTTCAGATTGTATATTGTGCGAACTGTATCAATAGTATCTGCGTCGAGCCTCAAAAGAAACCTGGTTTAAGCGTTTGATATACTGAGTTCTAATGAATTAAAATCACACTAGTAAGTGCATATTTACATTTACCTGAGAACCAATAATAAGCATCCAGAGCAATACAATCGCAATGACCACACCCCTTAATTCTGATTATGTGAAGGATTTCGAAATGGAGCTGTTTAATAAGGCTAAGTGCATTGTAAAAATGCAAAAAATAAGTCCTGGTGATTGGTTGGAATTCGATAGCATTCTTTTTCTCTTCAAAGAACTGAAATTTACTGTCACCACTTATCAGATACCTGAGTAAAGCCTATTATCAAAATAAACAAGCATGCTCAGAAAATGTCGTCAGACAAACCTACGTATCACTGATACATAGGTCGACAAAGATAAACTGTGTTCGATACTTTCGTGTTTTCATGTATCTGTCTTTCAATATTACCAAAATTAATTATTTAACACCATAGATAAACACTTTCTGACCGTTTGTCTTAGGTGCCTTAACGTAGATTTCAATTTTGAACGCAATAAGCCACAGAACATGCTTACGCAAATAAGACTAAAATATTTCGGCTGTTTAAGCAGATGCTACTTTTTGTCACAAAGGCTATTTTCAGATTCGAATTTAGAAGTATGCACTCAAAAAGGAATAAAGAAGAATTACTTTATAAACCTGATAGCAAAATCACTAATTATCAAAGGAAACATTCAAATAAATTTATCCTGAAGTCATAAAGATCCACTTTTATCTAAAGCAGATAAGTGATTGATCCTGACGGATTATCTACGTTTAATTTGCAGAAATATATGTAAACTACAGTACCACACATGAAGGATTGTCAGAGGTATGAAACTATAAACATTTTAAGCAAACGCAATAATTACATAATAATGAATTTGCTGAAAGTTAGAAAATGTTCTGGCATCAAGTAATGCAAAGCAATACATAATATTATTCTTCGTACAGTTGAAAACAAATATCAAAGTAATTTTTATCCAGAAGAGAAAGCAGAGTCAAAATAAGTTGAGGATAGTTCGTTTCATTTTAAACAATTAGTTTTTATCTCAATATCAGAGAATATAATCGCAGCTGAGATGAAAAAATTCTAGTGAGTAAATTTATCACTAAACAAAAGTAGGTTTATATATATATATATATATATATATATATATATATATATATTCCACGTCCCCATGGTTACTTTCACTTTCATCGAGGGAGAGAAGACACATAGGCCAATTGGCTTCCGGAAGGCTTTCCTTAACTGGCGTCATTCCGTCTCCCCAATTCCAGAGAGGAATAGGTTTATTTCATTTTTTATATTTTTTCTGAGCTTTCAAGTTTGTTCAGCGATTGAACTGATTTTATGGGGTAGAGTTGCCAGCCCTATGCCCAACCTTCTCTCCTTATCTGGGCTTAGGATTGGCTAGTAACTAGTGCACTAGTTGACTAGATGAGGTTCACCCCAAACAAAATATTAAGCTGCATCATCTTGGAGAGACTCAAAAATGCGCCGGCTTCAAAATTACCACCAGGTTTGCAACGCTACGCTATGCATCACCCTAAAACAGAGCATAGAATGGCAGTCAACTCTCTACATCAACTTACTCAACACTGAAAATGCCTTCGACAGTGTCGACCAAGAAGTATTTTGGCAATTGCTTCAACACTACGGTTTTAGTGCCACAAACCTTTATCAACCTCACTCAACAACTATATGACGATGCCACATTCCAGGTGATTCACACCTGGAAGCTCAGTGACGCCTTTGAAGTGAAGACAGGAGTAAGACACGGCTGCCTACTATCACCCATCATCGACTGGTTCACTGAACTGGATCATGCAACAAGCTGTGAGGAGCTGTGAGAAGATGGACCTACGTTGGCTGGACCGATTAAAAGACCCCAGAAGAGGATTTGGATTTTGCCACCGATGATGACTTATGTCTAATGTCTTGTCACACAATCTCGAAGATCCACAGGTGAAAACCAACAAGTTGGCAGAAGAAACGAAGTAGTAAAGACGGGACTTCAAGTGAATGTAGAGAAGACAGAAGTGATGAAGATGCCCAAACAGCAACAACAACAACAACAACAACAAGCACCAATCACCATGAACGGAAGAAACCTAAAGGAAGTGGTGTCTTTCACCTACCATCTAGACAGCATCGTTTGAACTGCAGGTGGCACAGGCATAGGCACAGGCATGAGGACGTCAAAGCCAGGATCAGAAAAGCAAGACAGGCCTTCATTTCCCTGAAATCAGTGTGGAGATCTACTGCACTCACATAAAGAACAAGATCAGGATTTTCAACACTAATTCAGTCAAGTAAGGCAGTGCTTCTATGTGATGGTTCAGAGACTAGTCGCGTTACGGAAAGCATTTCCAACAAACAGCACACACACATCACATCAACAGCTGTCGTCTACGCTCACTGGATGCTGAAGATCAGATCAGATCATTAGAATAATGAGAATAAGCAACAAAGGACTCTGGCTGGCAACGAACTGACCAAGAACTCATAGCCCAACAAATATGCGGAAGGAAGTGGTGATGAATTGGATTTCGCATACACTGAGACGGTTCGGGGATATCACGTGCCAGGCCAGGCAGTCGAGTGGAACCCCAAAGGGAAACGACTAGTTGGGCATCCCAGCTGAGGGTGACGGGGAGGAGATGGTGTGAGAAATAAATGAAAGCTTGTGAGCAGTCATGGAACCAGCTTCAAAAGACTGCAGGGAAGAGAGTGAAATGGCGATTTGCTACCGAAGCCTTATGTTCCACTAGGAACCCAAGTGACAAATAGTAATAATGATAAAATAATTGAGTGTACAATGAACAGCTGTTGAGATGTTAGCAGTTAGTGCATTACTCACCTTGAATAACTTTGTGCTTCCTTATATTTGTTGTTCAATCTGATAGTTTCGTATTCATTCTGTAAGGATGAATGATAAGAAAATTATTCTAGCATGACAGATTGATATAAAAATAACGTAAATAAACATGAAGTATACTCTCTTCTCAGTAACAGATGAGAAGAAAGATATAATACCTAATATCCATCGGGTTAAATAGAGTTTGGTACTGTTTCTGATATGATATTATCAAACTACTCGGCATATATTAATGTTGCGCATAAATTATTGTCTGTCTTCGTACAACAAAGCTGTATGTGAAATTTTAATGATTCCGGGTCTGAAACACCCTCATCTGATACAGACCTGAAGAATCTCTCACCATTAGTGGTAGGTTGATTGTAGTCTTTAACCATTGATTTCAATTACTTTGAGGACGCCAGTCTGGTAGCCTACATTTTCCAAAATAGCTCCGATGAACATTCACAGAATAAATGAATTGATGTTGAGTCTCAATCTGATCACCCTTAGCTTTCTTCCACAACAGTCTTAATTCACTTGACACTCAAACTGGAAGTAGGTGACAGAGTTTACAGCTTAAAATATTGATCTACTTACTTATCATAGTACTGTATGCTTCTTTTCAGCATTATGCAAATGGCGATTCAACCACACAGGAGTAACACTGCGAAGACACTTACAGCCACGAACTGATAAACGCCCTCATACCTTGTACTCTCCACCAAGACGTGAGTCGCACCACAAGACACAATAAACTGATGAGTAGCACACTTCTGCTTCGATACGTAATTAATACCTCACCAACGACAAGATTTCTTAACTTCACAAATGTCAAATAAGCCTTTAGTACTAAGGCTAGAAATTCTGCGGCAACTAACTTCTTTCAGTTGATACAACTTCTAAAGTGATTAAACAGACCAAAAAGTTCTACTCTTTCACTACCTATTTTAGAACAAGAAGTCAGTGTAGACAGTTTCAGAAGCATCATTTTGTATACAACAACAGGTTCAAAACTCACATTGAAGAATTTACAGACCGACAGAACAAAAAACGAAAGTGATCATATAAAAGTTTGGAAAAACTGGATGACAGAAGAGAAAAGGAAATGAAGAGAATGAAATAACGATATTGCAGAATAGAAAAAATGGAAGCTTAGTATATATTTTAAAAAACGAGTATAATTAACAATGGTGTTAAAGGGTGTTTGTGCAGATAACTCTTAGGAATCTTCAAGAAAGATAAATAATATTCCAAGAAGTAAAAAGATCTTAACTGAACAATTTCAAAGTCAAACCTGCACGAGTAAGATCTTGACTAGCTGTGTCTATATATTAGCAGTTATGTTTCAGTGTTCAGAATAAGGTACGTGTGTCACCTTCCGCATATTACCTTTAAAAAATTCATTCTAGACACAGTTTCAATGCATAACCTTACCAAAAAACATGCTTTAACCCATTTAGCACGATATGTTAACCGGATATAGGTTCCTCAAACTATCATCATCAAAAACTGAGGAGATGGTGTCATTATACACAGGGTGCACCTATAGAACTTGGTAATAATCACTGCATTTTTGGGATATGACTTTAGACCATCAAGTGCATTACAGTTACGACCTACCAATTAAAGCAATTTTACAGTTTTTCTGAATTCGCTCCACTCTTCGTGGGTGGAAATTTGTGCATCTTTCTGTCCTAACAAATGCTGATGATAACTCTTTTGATCATGGTGATAACGCAACTAATGCAGACCTATGCAAACCGGAATTAGACTTGATGGTTTGAAAATATCTGGCTCTTAACGAAATTATATTCAATGTTTCGAATTCTATAGTCATCGAAAACTCCTTATTAAGTCATGCTAAAGCCTTGAGAAAGTGCTTATAATTATGCAGTGATATTGTGAATTTCATTATACTATTAGTTTCCTAAATATGTTTACAGTGAGGGAAGAAATGATACTAAAAAGAATCTTGTCACATTTTTCGTTCACCATAAAATACAAGCTTCAAGATAATGAACAGACGTTTTCGTCGCATTGAAAAAAATTCACAATCTTCATTTCTTCTCCAAAAAGACTCTGAACAAAGCAAAAGATGACGACCGTGCTTCATCTAACTGTCTTGATTTCATAACCACTTTACTTTTATTTTAAGAAACAAATCGTACATCTAGAAAATTACCAATGTAATGTACTTTAGTTTTTTCACATTTTAATTATTATCTGTAATTAGACTTTACATAGGACTAAATAATCTACCTGGCTGTCGCAAAAAGGAAACTTTTGGCATTTACTTTATTTTTAGAAGAATACAGTAACTGTGTGTGCTGTATCTGATACCACACAGATCTCAGTGAAGAAGCTTTGAATAACTGTAACTAGGACGGAAACATGCTAGGGATAGTATGCTCAAGAAAAAAAAGATATATCAAGTGAATACACCGGGGACCTTTACAATTATTAATGGTTTGCTGTCGAATCTCCTGCGTTGCTAAGTATCCATCTACCACACACAGCTGAAGATATCGTCATTCATTTTTATGAGTCAGATCTTTGTATACAAAAGATGTCTGTTCGAATCTTCTTACTACTCCGGGCATTAGAACTGATTGGCTTTGCACCCTAATTTCTACTAAATGAACTCAATATACTCACTGCTGACCTTTTTTGTTTGTTCACAATTATGTATAGCGATTGATAAGGAGCTGACTGAAAGAAACATTTCTTCATTTAATTTGCTTTCATGATTGTTGAAATGGAAATTTCTAACAACCGTTCATACATGGGTTGAATGTCCTGTACTTTTTGACTTGAATCAATCGAAACTGTTGCTACTCAACCTCATACAGGTTCACTTATTAGGATGAGAAACATATCCATATATAAAAGCTAGTGATAATGTTTGCTTACACAGCCCAACTTAAGTAAAGTGATAACAGGTAGTAAATTGAGCTAATTATTTAAAGGCCGAGTGACTGGGCCAACAGACCATGATGTGATCCTAAATCCTTGACGTTCTGTGGTTAAATGTCTGCATATCTTGCCTGACAGATTTCAACTTTTTTCTTTCCAATGTAATAACGCAAAGTAAATGGTACTGAAAACAAATTCCAATAACAGATATGAATAAGATGAATATTCTCACCGTATCCAGATCCAGCTCACGTTGTATATTCAGTTTTTGACTTTGAGGTAGATGCTGCTGGTTGTGATAACGCTGTCCATGTACAGCATCTATAACATTTTCTGGAGGGTCTTCACTTAAATATTGCTAAATAAAATTGATCAGAAGTATTTCCACGTTTTATATTCAATCCTTGAATATAAAAAGTTTGATATGCAAAACTTTCACTTTAAACGTAACATTTCCGAAATTATAAACTTTCTAACTCTCCTAGGGTTTTGCCAACCTACCATTACAACCGAATCAAAACATAAAATCGCTCTGAATATTCCTCTACTTATGATGCGCAAATTAGTTCACTTACTTTGCATGATACGAAGAAATTTGAAAAAAGACAGTTTTTTAAAATGACTCTACCGGTTAAAATCGAAATATATACTACGACTACAGCCTTCTGAAGGTTTTAACTGAAGGTTTTAAATGGATAAGTTACAGTATTCGTATTCCAAAATGGCAGCAACCTGCGAATCGAGCACCGAATGAATTGACACTGAAAGCACCTAGACTTGATGCACAACCACCGTGTATTACTGAAACCGACGAAACTTCATAAGATACTGGAACTGTTTTAGAGGACAAAATGCGACTAGTAAAGGATAACTGATATGGTCAAACCCCCAAAGAAAGTACTCATTCTTATTGAAATGTACGCTGAAGAATGTTATAAACTAAAGTCTTGCGCGGTAAAATTCCTTCTGTTGTGCAGATGCATCGCACCTGAAAGTGAGTATTCTGACACTATTTTCTATGCATATCAGTTTATTCGTAGTTCAGTAGCACTTGTAAGAAACTTGTTCATTACAGTATTTTTCAATTCGCTGAGAACCTGTTTCAGTAATGTTTTTGACTGATACTCATTTTTCAAGTCAGAAAGTGGTACGCTCTACAGTAAGGTTTCTTAAATTTTGTACTACATATTTTCGCTAGTATCACAAAGTATCTGACTATTTTAGCAGGAATTGATATCAGCTGATAGCTGAAATGGAAGCCGAGATTTAAATGTTTAGCAAATCATGAACTGAACTAAAAACTTGAATTAAATCGAGTAAATAGCTTTGCATTTATTTTTTTTAATCACTTACGTTAGAGCCTTGTAAAGGCTGTTGCTGATAAAAGCGCTGACCATACACAGTCTCTTTCATAACATTTTCTGGCACGGCTCTACGGAACGTCAACTACAAAATTTTGATGAAATTAAGTGGAAACATTATTAGGTGTAAAAATGTATTTTAAATCTCATTTTGATTGACATCACGAAATGAAGTTGCAAAATTGCTGTGAATTACGGTCCGCAAAGTTAACATTGTAAATAACTGAACTTAAATCTCATCCCGATTATAAAAAATACCAATGATACATACTTCAGTCCTAAAATATCTTCATTTGAAGTAGCTGGTTTTGGAAAACTGGTAACTTAGAAGTAAAACAGTGTACCTCATTAGTTCCATTTATCTATAATCCAGTCATATTTTGGATACTGTTGGGTGATGTATTAGAATAAATCAGTCAATTATGATAGGAGTTTTTCTGACAAGCTGGAACAGATGTCCAGCAAAACATTTTATGATCCCCGAATAAGCCTGTTGTTACTTCTTTTAAGCCCTCTTTCTTGGTTCTCTATTTGTAAACAAAGCGAACGCTACAAAATTCTGAAGAAAATTATCTCAGTGGTTCTGCAAATTACATACGTAGACTACTCAATAAAATGTGCTTTCACCCCGTTTCTCTTTTAAAACATACTCCATGCAAAATAATTTAGGCAGTTAATAGTGATGAAATAGATACCTTTTTCCAGACCTCATAGATCGTTTCTTGGCCCACAAAGTGGTCCAACCTTCTGAAAACAATCACTAGATTGTCAAAGCTTAATGAAATCGCCAACTTTCGATAGTACATAGAGTTCACATGGTCATATGTTAAACCATAAGGTTAGTAGTTAATGTGAATTAACTGAGCGTAAAGAGGAAACGAAATAATAAACTTGACTCAATCACCTGTAATGAAATCCAAGAACACAAGCTTAAATTAGGCGTTGCGGACAAATATAGATTCTATCTGATTTCAAAATATGCATTACTTTTGAAGGCTGTCCACTTTATTGACATTGTCATGAGATTCTTCACACAAAAGACATCTTTATCCACCTGTTGTTGCCCTCTAGTTCCATCAGCTGTGAACTAATGCAAAGCATTTGACCAACCAAATTATACCGGATCCTATACTGTTCACGTCCGTTTTCAGGTTCTAGGCGTAGTATGATAATTCAGAATTACTACGTACTTGCTGCCTGAAGCCTAATTTCTTATGTAGCAGTTAACAGTTTTCAAATAATACTAGAATCTTCGGTCACGTTTTTGAAAAGTCTCAAATAAAACGTAGGCTGAAAGCTTTTATCTAGCACGGTCACTGAGTACCTCAGATTTCTACGTAGAATCAAACGTCAGAACTAGCTTATCAGACAGAATGGTGTCGAGCATGACGCGTCCTTTGAGTGATGGAAGATTTAAACTCATGAAGAATTCATAGTAAAGACCACAAAACATATATCAATGTTGAAGTCATATTGAGTACGAAGCAGACATCAACCAATTATTACTTTTATGGGGGAAATCTTATAAGCCTTTAAGGTTGCGTGGCCCCTTTTCCTGTAATCCTGATAGAGATGTTGTCAGAATAAATCTTGAACTGCTACTGGTAGGTGCAGTACTAGGCCTAGTTTCACTGTAAGCAGACTAGTGTTTCGTAAAACTGAAAATATTTGACTATAGGGCAGAAAACCCTCAGTATATTAGATCCTCTACAGAGTTTGATCTATCTTCAAATATTGAAGAAACTGGGAACAGCGACAGTAAAGTTTCTTAGATGAATTAGGATTCTGATGAACTTGGTCTGCCGGCAAGTTTTCAAACAGCAAAATGCATCAGTCTTAGTTTTTTGACCGAATAAGTGTGTTCGACAGTAACTTTGATACTAGTAGCAAGCTGGACAAATGAATCGAAAATATAGACACAAGGATGAATAAATGCATTAGTGTGAGACAAAATAAAACATCATACAAACGTAAATGGTACTGAAGAAATTAAGGTTGAAGATAAAAACGGAGATTTATGCGTGTGTAATCACTTTAATAATGCTTTTCTTATGTCCTTTGTTATCTAAACACAATCATGTTGCTACTATCTTCAGGAAGAGTGGATTCTAACACAAAGAAGTTGTTTAGACTGCTCTTCAATGGACCCTATTACTGATTGCTGAGTATAGTTTTACTTAGGTAACCTTCACCAGCTTTAGTAGATGCAAGTTTGATTATTTCTTATCAAAAGATGAATAGACTCGTCGGGTTGAAGTCGGTGCTTGAATAAGTTTCTTTTAACAGCAAAATATAAAATGAAAACCTAGGAAAATTCTTGACATGCATAGCAATTATCTAAGAGCCAAATCAGGCGTTAATTCGCCTAATAAGGAACTGTTTTCTAAATAAGACACCAGAAATTAAGAGACAGTATTATTTATTAAACCATTTAGCTGTATTTGAAAAAACTAACTTTTGTCTGATCATCTATAGGACCGTTGTAGACACGCAGACCACTTTCTTGACCTTTTAAGCCGGAATTTTGCAGACGATTAAACGCATCGTCTGCCTCATAGGCACCTTTCTTCACTTTTT
>OX104134.1:112374547-112527085 GCA_944470555.2 Heterobilharzia americana | reverse complement strand
TGCTAAAATTCTTGGGCCAACTAGATTGGCATTCATTTATGAGTAAAGCGACGTAACACGACAACGGGGGCAAACAGTTTGGATGCTTGCCCGTGGCTACAGCGTAAACAAGTCTTTTAAGACTATGAAATCTAGTATCACTGGTGATCCTCGTCGAGTATTGGGCCATAGATTATGAGGAATTATTTACCGCTGCAGCTCATCCCCATTTAATGTGCTTGTAGGGGCCCTAAGACGATATCACCCAGAACCAAGCACTCATCCGTGGGAAACCTGTACCTATTGGTTTGGTGTAAAGACTGGCGCTAGGATGTTTAAACTTTTCCTAGACGTTGTGAATGCAATAAAACAGTTGATCAAAAAGCAGGTTATAGTGAGCCCCATATTCCGGTAATGGTCACTCAGGTACTCATTACACCTGCAATTTAGCGTCAAAATTTTATGAAGGTGAAAAACGATAGCAACAAAATAAAGGCCAGGCTTTTGGCCCGACATATGAAAACTGGGCACCAGAAAGGACTGCACTATAATGGCAAGCAGTGTGAAGCAGTTATACGATCTTAGTACACTTAATATCACGATTAAAAATTAGAAAAAGATGCACGAGATAGCCTATTCTGTCTCATGCGGTGTCCTGAACTTGACCGTGAGATATGAAGGCGTTTTTCACTGTGCAGCAGACAGTGGCGTCTCCTTATTTCTAGGTGAGTCGACAAGATGTTCTACAGCCCTGCAGTCCACCGACTGTTTGTTATGAGAGGAAACATCTTTGACGGTAATTCTGACCTTCGGAGTGATCTAGGTGCAAGCGGTCAGTAACAATGAAAGAATCCTCACTTCCTTTTCGTTCGATTACATCAAACTTTCCTCACCATATTACAGCTTTCGGTGGTACACCATAAGGTAGTTCTGCTGGGCGACTTTTAATGGCTGGTCGATATTCGCGTAAATGAAGGCGACTAAAGCGGCCACTTTTGCTAATTTAGCGTCGGTCGGCAAGCGTGAGTCATTTGGCTGCCAAATATCACCGTGTATCGCCATTCATATGAGTGCAGATCGACGTTTATGGACATGAATTCTATATCAGAAATGCAGAGATCATAGATGGAGAAACAAACGCCATTCGTCAGTCAACAGGATGAGTCGCAGTTACGGACCTGAGGTCAGGTGTCAAAACGATGAAGCGGAAAATCTATTCAGTCAGTGGCACAGCCATCAGTCACAGACCACTTCGTCAGTGCAAACTAATCAGCCGCTTATGGGGACTTTCGACACCTCACTCATATTTCGTCTAGAAAAACAGTGAAAATCTCACCAGTAAACCAACTGTCCTCGAGAACATAACACAACCAACGTGCCCAAATGAACACACGGTTCATGGTGTACGGGGATAGTAGAACTTGAAATCGGATACTTAAACCTGGAGAAGGTAAGTTCACCCATAGTACTCGGACAAACACATCGTACTCTCTTGAGGCAGATGTCAGTGGTCTCATAAGAGAAGATAAGTTGGAAATGTGCCTTTGTCAACAACCTGCTAGACCGCTGGCTATCCGAAGTGGTTGATTCGGAGTAGTCCAGAAAAGTCATCGCTTTGTCTGTCAAAGGGTGGGTACCACTTTTGTCTATGATGAGCTCAACAACATCGAGCGTTTCAACCGTTATTTGACACTTTGGGATGTTTACTGAATGCTTAGACTTCTTTACTGCTTGAAACGCCAGGATCAAGCGCCTGCATCAGATTTCACCAGCCAAGAGGACGAAGCTCGTAAGGCTTCGGCTCATTTCATTGCATCGTGAAGATAAAATGGCCAGCGTAGATGAAACTATTGTTGTTTTCGAGGTAACTGCTGCTAAGATAGGTAACTCGGGTGCTTCTACCGGGATAACTTTTTGAAACAAGTTTATTGAGTTCAGAACCGTCGTTAGACCTTAAGTGTAGACTACTGAGTAGCTCAGGGCATTGTTTCGGCTCTAAACCATCCTTATTCGCCAGCTGGACATCGTCACTCCTTTCTTTCTTCAGTACCATAGATGATATTGACGCCTATAAGAAAGTAGGATGGCACCAAGCGTGACCATGTCCTAGGGTTCTTTCACCATTCATACTCAATGTAAAGCAGGGCGCCATGCCTTCAGAGCCACAGTCGGTGCTGTGGCTACAACCTGACGCATTTCACTGCCAGTTATGCCCAATAAAGTATACATCCGATGCCTCAACTCTGGATATGTGCATAACACGCATCGACAGGACGCGTCGACTGAGTATTTCCCTATCTTTGGCTCAGCCATGGTCTTCATGGATAGTTTCTTAGGCTTACAACTTCTTTTAATTATCCATCGGTCGACGTTAACAGCCATCTACGAGTTATTTGTAACGACTCAGCAAATCTATGCCAATGATGGATAATAAGAAACCAGGGAGGGGAAAAATCTGTTGAATAGTTTTGCGTAAGCCTAAGCTAGGATTGATACGCCTGCCTTCAGAAATCGCTACCGTTTCGCCCATTAGTCACTTGGAGATTGAACGACAGGTCGTAAGAAAGTTTGCTTGCAGCAGTGAAAAGAAGGCTGACCTCTGTACCGGTTACAGCGACGCAGCAAACTTCGGTTTTCACGTGAGTGATGCACAGCGGACAGCTTTTCCAGCCAAGTATGGACGTCAATAATGCGTGCTGGTGCCGCACTCTTTCGATTTTGTGGATGGTTTCCTGAGACTTCTTGGCCACTCGTCACAGATTTTGTGGAACCGATGGTTCCAATGGTTGGCGACACTGTTAGGCTTAATTGTTGGCAGAGTGGCATAAAGCTCGGTATTGGTGAATTTTTTCACGACCGAAGGCTTTCTTTTCCCTGAAGCTGCCCTGAGGAGTGGCAGAGGTGTGCCTCCTAAGGATCCAAAAGTGCAGATTTTGTACTACCAGATTACGCACTCGAGGCGGGTCTGAGAAGAAAATTCAATATATTCAGTATCCAGCTTTAGACCTTAAATTGAGCAGCTGAGTTCATCGTGCCCTCTTCTATATCTTAAGGAGCAGATTCAGGTCCTTCGGGGATTTCAACGCATTAAACCCACCTGCTCACTGGCCGTTAGCATGGCAGGTGACTGGTATCTGCCACCTAGGCGGGCTGGTGCATAAGTCTTGCACATGGGTATTCATTTAGATTACATGATTATGTGGAAGCTGACTGATCCCCGAAATCGTCAATATGAGTTTTTTTGTCTCCGGGGGTATAAGCATATGAATTCATGGCAAAAAAGTTTACATGGGGTAGAACGTATTGACTGCATTTAATGGAAGTTCGCAATTTTGCCTGGCCTTGGTGCGACTTATGGTGTAAAAAATGCGACTGAAAGCGATCTAAACTCCAGCACCGTGAATGCTGGAAAGTGACATCTTCCTGTTTGACTCATAGCTACCAGAGTCTTTTGGTATTCTTAATAGGATTTAATGACCCTCCTACTGTACTACTCAGGACTCATAAAATCTTGTAGACTTTTCAACGTATATCAGCATGATGATGTCTGTGAACTGGCTTCCTTCGTGTTAAATCCATGGTAAGAGAATAAAATATTTATGTATTCATGTAACTCAGTAATATGGCGCAAGTAGCTTCCTCAAATGTCATGTCGCCATACATTTGTTCGGACCAGTTGCAGAGGGAAAATGGGGTAATGAAAAGACAAAAATGGAAACAAAGGAAACAGTGAAAAGAAAGAGATTTAGGATTTGTCCTGGTGCGAACTTGACAGACGCAAAGACCAATCACTAATTATTCGAACTTGTTATATACCCACGAATACGAGACCAAGGTAGAACACGATAGCGTAGTCGGATGGAATAGTATATTTGGATGGTTATGCCAAAATACCGATGCGTTCCAACTAACTGGCTAGAGAGTCGAATACGAGCAATGCAACGTAACACGACAGCGTGCCAAATGGCCAGGATGCTTGACCGGGTGCCTTCAGCTTAGCGAGTCCAGTTAAACTATCAAGGTCAGCATCGATGTCGAAAGTCGTCAAACCCTAGGCTACTGATTTTGGGGAAGTGTATGACGCTACAGATCACTCCCCCCCTAGTGGGTTCGTGAGGACCCTAAGACGATACCAGCCGGAAGTAAAAACCCAGTGGTTTCTCCACTGGTAAAACTCTTCCGATGGGCTGACTGCGTGAGGTGGCCCCTGGTTGTCTGAACCTTATTCTAGGGTGTCGTGGCGATTAAATAAATAAAATACAATAAATGGAATTGTACGTCGGTCGCGGTCATCTGTTCCTTTCGACGTTCCGTCCAGTGCTCGTTGCACCTGGAATATAAATAAAAGTCTTTAATACCACGAAAACGTTGCGTAAAAATGGGAATTATTTATATATCAACATATCGAAAAATAAAAATTTACGCTTATCTTTACCGTTTTTTTTAAAATTTCATTACATGGTAAATAAAAATTGATATAAAAAGGCAAAGTATACGAGGGTTTGTATTGATGTATCGGGTAGGAGTCCGGAGTTGTTTTGGCGTTGAGCCTTCGGTAATCACCGGTTGGACGCCAGTCACTGCTATCCTTTTGGGAACCATGTGCAATGGCGATGCCCAAGGATTGTTCGACGGTCTGATAATGCCCAGGTCGAGCATGTGGTCGAATTCATTTTTCGCCGTTTGGAGCTTATCGGGGGCTAGACGGCGCGCTTTGGATGCCACAGGTGGACCTGTGGTTGTGACGTGATGCATAACATTGCTGGTTATGCACGGAAGAGTGTGCTTCGGTTGCTGTAACTCTGGATATTTCTCCAGAACTGCCTGGTAGGACGCGTCGTCTGATTGTTTAGTCCTAACGATGGCTAAACTCGGACCTACATAGGTGGTGCCGCCAATGGATAACTTTGTGCTGTTATCTATCAGTCGTCGACGGCGAGCATCTACGAGTAGATCGTAATGGTTTAGCAAATCTATGCCAATGATGGGCATAGAGACGTCTGCCAGGAGGAAAATCCAGTGGATAGGTTTGCGTAAACCTAAGTTGAGGTAGGCATACCGTCTCCCGAATGTCGCGATTGCCTTGCCGTTGGCTGCTTGAAGATTGAAGGATGGGTCAAGATGACGCTCCTTTGTCGTTGCTGGAAGAATGCTAACTTCTGCGCCGGTGTCGACGAGGTAGCGGACTTTCGTTTTAATATCCGTGACGTAGAGCAAACGGCTTTTTCCGCCGGCTACGGTTGCCGTGAGCACGTGCCGGCGTGACCGTTTCCCGAGTTCGGGTCCTTCTTAAAACGGCATGGTTTACGACATTTTCTGGCTTCATCCCCGTAAGTGTTATGAAACCAGCACCATTCAGGGTTTTCCACCCTGTTGGGTTTCGTTTTAGGGCTACCACACGACTTGCTGCGATGCGCCAAGGTGCGTTTCCGTGAAGTGCTACGTGATCTAGGACTTCGAGATCGTAGCAACCGTCTCACAGAGTTGCACAACTTGGTCACCTCTGAATCCTGGCGCTCTGTTTTGTCGCAGATAGAATATACGTTGGAGACGGGTCTGCTGGATATCTCCAGTATTTTATCTGCTGAGGCTGCCAGGTCGTCGAGTGGGACTGACTGGAGTGTCACCAACACGGTTTGCACCGGTTGTGGTAGTTTCGAGAGAAATAGTTCTCGGAAGAAACCATCGTCAAATGTTCGTGCACCGATTACTTCTCGCATGCGTGCGAGGACTTCAGTAGCTGAGTGGCTGCCTAGCTCGATGTTACGAAACAATTCGTCTAGACGTTGGCGATCTGTGAGATCGCTTTTCTTCAAGAGTGCGGCCTTTAGAAGTGCATAAGGGTCACTTACTTCAGGATTAAACATGTTTGCTGTAACATACCTGTTTAATTCTCGCGGTAGTGACCGTATGACAGCAAGAAATCGAGAATGAGGATCTGAGACACCCTGTTCTCGAAAATCTGCCTCGGCATACAGAAACCATGTTTCTGCATTGTCTGGCCAATATGGCACGAGTTGGATCGTGTTCGTAGTCGACTTAATACGAATAAGCTTGGGAGTGTGGTCGGACATGAGAAAGTGTAGTAAATGGATATATAAATGTTATCGAAATGAAAACAATAAACAAATATAAAATGGAACAGGCTCACCAATTCAATACTTGTTATTGGTCGGGATATGTGATCACGTCGGGCTCACCAATTTAGGATTTGTCCTGGTGCGAACTTGACAGACGCAAAGACCAATCACTAATTATTCGAACTTGTTATATACCCACGAATACGAGACCAAGGAAGAACACGATAGCGTAGTCGGATGGAATAGTATATTTGGATGGTTATGCCAAAATACCGATGCGTTCCAACTAACTGGCTAGAGAGTCGAATACGAGCAATGCAACGTAACACGACAGCGTGCCAAATGGCGAGGATGCTTGACCGGGTGCCTTCAGCTTAGCGAGTCCAGTTAAACTATCAAGGTCAGCATCAATGTCGAAGTCGTCAAACCCTAGGCTATTGATTTTGGGGAAGTGTATGACGCTACAAAGAGACCTCATGTAATCTCAGGAAGGTCGGGAAAAAAGTGGTGACATGGAGAGGCACGATAATTAGGATGGAGTCATGGAGAGTCAAGGGGAAGGAAAAGGGGCGGAAAGATAATCGTAGGGAAAAGAGAAATGCAGAAGATGATATTAGTCATCATCTGGTGACTGGGGAGGTAAGACATCTCATAGGATGGTGTAAAATTAGGCCGATTTCGTGCCAGTTGTGGGATTTCGAGAGAATCAGTATGGGGGCGACTGTGTTACAGTGATGCGGAATCAGTCCATTGTTTCGGCCTGGACCATATATCAGTTGGATGAGCTGCCCAACTTTTTCTTGAAAGTGTTGGTAGATGGAACGGAAAATCCTCAGTTAGTGTTGCCTTCCAGTACCTACAAACCCAAATCAAGAAAAGTATGCACTCCATATGCAGTAAGGAATCGTACTCCAATACTTTGCCCAAGTTCTACTGTTACATTTGAGAGTGTGATAGCCCACGTATTCACCCTTCGAGGGGTGATCCACATTTGGGTCCACATGGATCGCTTCAGTGTACGAGTGGCTCGGATTACCTCGACCCCTTAGGCTGTTACTAGGTTGTCAAATACCCGAGAGGGCCAACAGATAAATCCCCTGACCTGTCCCCGTACGCTCTTTGGCTCTATCTTACGACACTTTTGTGGCTCACCTCTAGACTTTCTAAAGTAGATCTACGCCTGTCTACAGTCTTGATGGCACAAGGACGTTTTAATGGTAAAGTCACACAAATGGGAGCGAGAAGATGTGCCGGAACTTTTGTTGGATTCAAGTCACTACGACATCTCGTGAAGCATATTTTAATACGTTCAAACTCGAGCCCCCTCGTACGCATTTCAAGACTTAAACTTTACTTCGAATGCCTTGAGAAGGGACATCTGTAGGGCGAATAGTGGAAATGTGAAGCAAAGGAAATCTGGAGTACGGCCAAACGTAACCACAATGTATTATCGTGCTTGTCACAGCTTATCATACTCTGTGGCAGAATGTACATTTTCCGTATTCTGAGGCTTGTTTTACCCACTTCCACTGCTTTGGGAGAGCTGTTTACCAGTAGTTCGCGTCTCATGCCATTTGTTTGCGCTCAAACTCTTGGCTGTGATTGCCAGCTTATGTGGGAAAACTGGTTATTTGAGGGGAATGATGTTCACGCAACAAAGTAAAACATTTGGGCTTCAAGCTTTCTCAAAGAAAGATTATGATTGCAGTCCTCACTCTAAATGAAGCCGGAAATACGTGGGAATGGAATCGTGAACGAAGTCAAGGACAATGGATTTTAACCACAACTTTCAAAGATGTGGGAACTCCCAAAGGTGCCAGTTTTGGAAGCATCATCGGTTGCTGGGGGCTAAAAAAAGGGTAAATTAGGTTAAACTCCAATTAGCCGTAAGTCACCCCTCTTAAGATCTTTTATGAGCTTAAATTTAGCATGAGATCAGTGTTAGGTTCACATAAAGACGACTAAGGTTGACTGCTGGTGTTCATTAGGCGAAATGGCAGAAGATGGATAGAATCGGAAGTTTGTGATAAAGACATTTTTTGAGTGAAAGTTGTGCGGAAACTGTTGATTTGAATCTTCCATGATAGCCACCTTGGCATGTGTAGTAGCCCCTGGTGTTGCAATGAGATTGTAGTGAAGAAGCTGAAAACCCTAACTTTTATGTTGCTTCTGTCCGACGTGGGGATACTAAGTCCATGCCTTGTGAACGTAAGTCTGCTCTTACTCGGGATGCTTTTTAATTGCCACGTCCACGTAAATGTTAATTTAATATACTTACGTATACATCTACTCATCAGCAAACAGCATTCCTGGTTAAAATGTAAGAAATCCACCTCGAGAGATAGGTGGCTGCAATAAAACAGGATGTAAATGGCGTCTCAGAAGTGATATTTGCATTTTTCTCAAATGCGAAGATTAAGCAAAACGCACGCCCCAAACGTTTTACGCCTTGGTTGGTTGTGGCGTTTTAAGATTCAGCAGGTGGTATTACAGAGCAAAATTCAGCACCCGTGAATGGCTAGTGAACTTTCCTTACTACCTTGATTGAATAGGTATCTTCAGTTGTTCAGTGCTGGCTCCCCACTTACTGGTTGACCCAGTGAAGAACTAAATGTTGTAATATTCACTGCGCTAAGTAGTTCCTCACGATCTGGGGACCAGGGTTCAACGAGATTCAACAACGATGCCAACCTCCACAGCTTTAGCAGGCTCGTCAAACCGAAGACACATGGTCACGCATTCGCACTTTTCGGAAAATTTTTGTGTTAGACTACGCTGCACGTGCGCGGCTCTCTAACCGGTTTGTTCAAACGTCTACGTACGCTGGTATGTAATATCAAGTGAGCCTGGTCACTTGACCACTCCATTACACTCTATCTGAGTCTTCTACTCACGGATATATAAGTAAATGATACATAAATAAATATCCCATTCTCATATTAGTAATTTAACATGAGAGGAGCCAATTTACAGGCGTCATCACACTGATATATGTTGGAAAATGTACAAGATTTTACGGGATCTGAATGGTAGGGAATGGAGGTCATTAAATTAGATTAAAAACATCGGAAGGTTACACTAGTCATGAAATGAACAAGAAAACGCCACTTTTCAGCGTACACATAGTGTTGAGGTTTGGATCGTTTTCAGTCATACTTTCTTTTTCACCATTGGTGGCGCCAACATCGCGCGAAATTTCCGATTTGCGTTACAATCAGCAGACTTGTTTGGTTCATCTTCGTTTGACCCCGTTACGCTATACAAACGTCTGTTTTACAATAAATTCTTATGCTTATAGCTTCTGAGACCAAAACAACCCACACTGATGACGTCGAGAATCCGTACGTTTTCACATAATCATGTAATCCAAGTGAATATCCATTGCACCAGCCAGGTTAACATTTACACCGAGCACTGATAATAAAAATGAAAGCACCCTGATCCTTGACCCTAGTGGATATGTGTTAGAAAAGTGCCACATGACCACGAATTATCTGAGTAACTCAGTCTCTCTTTCTCAATCATCCGATCCGCTTAAGGTTGATGTTGAATCGATCTATATTCTTAACTCCACCGTTTCCCTATTAAACTGTCCCATACCACTTCCTTTTAATGTCAGCACAAATCGTTTGCCCGATACCTCACAAATTACCTGTAGCCATCACTCTACGCTTCCCAACGGCATCAGTGAGTTGTTCTTTCAAGATATTTGCGGTCGCTTTCAAGTGTTAGGGCGTTCATTTTCTGTGTGCCTAATAAATGCCCGGTCAATCTGCAACAAGATTTCTAGTTTGGTCTTACTTGCCTTGTTATGCTCCTCTTCAGTCGTTATGATAACTGGGGCATGGTGCACCTCAGATATTTCTGACTCGAGCATTTGCCTCGACAACTACACACTTTTTCGTGGTGATAGGACATGTAGCCGTGGGGGTGGTTGTCTCATGTATGTCAGTTCATCTTCAGATTCCATGCAGTGCGACATCCCGGAGCTAAGAATTGTAAAAGATTCTGTCTGGGTTATTTTGAAGCCCGCTAGCTTTTATCATTCCTTGTTGGGTGCGTGTATCGTCCTCCCAATTCCGAGTATGACAACTTGTTGTCAGAAGCCTTTAGGTTTCTTGCCTCCATGACATTTGCAGGAAAGATTATATGCGAGGACTTTAACATGCCAGAAATCTCTTGGTACCCTACAAAGGCTCCCAAACAAGACTTATCTTTCGTTCACTGTCTTGAGTCTGACGGGTGGCTTCAATATTTTCGAAGTCCAGCTAGACTGCATAATGTCTTAGACTTAGTTTTCGCTAACAATCTCATTCTTTCTATGATACATGTCGGCCATCGATTCCCAGGAAGTGACCATAAAATTGTAGTTTTTGCTTGAATTTTGAGTCTACTGTTAACTCAAAGGACGGACAATACAGTTCAGAATCTACTGTGACACTGCCTGGAAGGACTTTCAGTTTTCACTAAGGTGTTTAGATTGGGAAGATAACTTTACCTGTATGTCTATGGAAGCACTGACAACCGTTTTTATCGTAACTTATGCAATCATCGTGACTATTTTGCACCAGAAAAGAACATTAGGCCTATGATCCCGGAAAAGCTGTTTATTCCAACTTCCCTTCGAAGTCGACTTCGGAAACATGCTGCCCGTTTTCATAAGCAACATGACTTTTCCTCACTAGTCACGATGTCCAACAGTTGTGCTGTAGTGGATGCTCCGCGTGTACATGAAGCCATCAGACAGGAACGTCAAGCTCTATCTTCTAGCAATAGAGAATCTCCAACAGTTTCTCAAGTCCAGACTGAAACCATCCAAATCCAAAACGACTGAGTGTATTATTAGTAACGTTCAGGTGCGCGGTAACTCTAAGCAAATTGCGGAGATTTTCAGTAACCACTTTGCTGCCTTGATAGTAAATGGGAGTTGTGCATTTGGGTCGCAGTGGTCAATAGCACCCTCTTTTAGGATCCAAAACGTGAGGTTTACAGTACAGAATATTTCTGCGGGGATTAACACTCTAAAACTTCGCTTTACTGATGGTCGAGATGGGACACCTGCTGTCACCATTAAAAACGGAGGTGAAGACATACCTCTGTTGCTTCCATATATATATATATATATATATATATATATATATATATATATATATATATGTCACTCGATAGTTCGTGTTACCCTCCGTCTGGAAAACTACTTATGGCATCCCCACTCATAAATCCGGACCAACTGCATATTTGGATAGTTACCGTCCGATTAATCTCACATCAGTGGTTTCCAGAGTCATGGAGAAAATTATAAAGAATGACGTAGTGGATTAGCTACTCGACAACAACTTACTATCAACTTTGCAGCATGAGCTCCTAAAAACCAGATCCCGCGATGCCTGCATGCTAGACTATCTTGAATACATCACAAGAAGGCGTGACCAAGGCCTGCTTGTTTCTGTACTATTTTTCGACTTCAAGGAAGAATTTGATAGTGTCCTACCAGAGACTGCCCATGAAACTCAGGTCATTTGGTGTGAATAACCCCTGCATGACCGGTTTGCATCATTCCTTCACGAACGCTCTCAGACAGTTAAAGTAAACTATTGCCTTTCCGACCCTCTACCAATTACAACTATCGTAATTAGAGGAATCGCACCCATATACAAGCCACCGGTAATGACTATCACTGAGTCTTGATGTCATGTAAATACACCAGATGAAGAGACAAGCATTGACCTGCATACACAATTTCGATGTGACCGGAGTAACAAGAAAGGAGGAGGTTGCCTGGTGTACTTCTTGAACACTCACTGTATTCAGGTTGGAAAATATGGTTCTTGATAAAGTAAGTGACTCTCTGTGGGTCACAGTATACTAAAGGAATGCTACAGAATTGGTGGGATGTGTTCACAGAGCACCTGGTACCTTTAACAATCATGAGATTCCACTGATTACGGCTCTGGAACATGCATCCACTCTCCACATGATCATGAGATCATACGCGGTGACTTTAACCTACCCGAAATTAAATGGGATTCACTTACTGGTCCGGCTAGGTATGACGACTTTTTCCATACACTATTTTTGGATGGAAGCAAACTGTTACAACTGCTACAAGAGGCGACAGTGTGTTAGACTTGATATTTTGCCGTAATACAAAGCCTATTTTGACAAATGTAGGCCCCAAGTTCCCAGGACGTGATCACAAGACGGTATTATGCGCACTGCCACTTCCTGCAACCAGCACTTCAATTGGTACTTCCACTACACGCCAAATAGTATCTAGAGGCTACGGTAGAACGGATTGGCAGCAGATGTGTCCAGTGATTGGGTGCACTGACTGGGGATCATTCTTCACCACTACAGACCTCAAATTAGCCATTGATATGTTTTACTACAACTCTAAAACTTGTCTCAATACCATCGTTCTTCTGAAAGGTTTCAAAAAATGCCACCAAACAATAAGCCATATATACCTCCCAATGCTCGGAGAAAGTTACGCAAACTCTCAACAAGATACTACAGACATCACGACGTCGATGTACTTCGGCTGATTCTTGGTGTTCTTAATTCTATCTCGCATAACCATGAGTTGCGTTTAAAGAATGAAGAGAGTCGTGCACCAGCTGGCTAGTCTAGAGTACATGCTCTCTTAGCGCTCTTTAAGAAGTGATTACATTGCACAAGGCATAATATTCCTCTTCTTATCCATGGCACCAAGCTTATAATGATCCAGTGGATACGTGTGAAATATTCAGTGACTTCTTTGCAGTCAGTCATCTGGGACCTATGAATTTTTCTTAGGACACGAGCACGGTCTGCGCTTTTAAGAGCTATTCTTCTCCTTAACTAATGACAATAGATAAGGTTGAATTCACATACTCTAATATTTACCAAGCCGTTAGGACGCTAAAATACTCCAGCAGCTCTGGCACAGACGGAATATCATCACATCTTCTTAAATTTGGAGGCCCCGATATTCCATTATTATTACTTAAAATATTTTCATTCTCTTTGGAATCTTTCACATACCCTGATGGAAAACATCATTTGTCCCCCCCTGGGTATAAATCTGGTTCAAAAACACTAGCCAGCAACTACAGACCATTTATACTGAGTGGTATCCGCATGAAAAACAAGCATAAAATAGAGAATGTCCAAAGGTATTTCACAGCTAGATTATCAGGATACGATTGCAAACATGACTACAGCTCCAGATGCGGAACACTAAGTCTAGAAACACTTTGGATGAGATGACTCAAATTAGCCTGACACTATTCTTTGATGTGTTACATAAACACACGTTTACAGCCAGTGGTGAGTTTCAGTTCAAACACAACAGTTGTTACGATATGCGTAACCACGTCCATGGCGTCAGAATGAGGTTGTTCAAGTCCTGCTTGCGCGCAAACTTCTTCACCGTCAAATCCTCTCAGCTGTGGAACAGACTCCCAGCTAAAGTGAAGGCCGCCAAATCAACCTCTGAATTTGGTCGGTTACTGGCTGACTTCCTTTCATCTGGTGACCTCTACGGCTTATCGCATACACCAACAGTCTTTTTCACGACACTTCGTATACTCGGCTCTCTTAACGTATAGTGAGAGCCACCACACCTACACTGACCTTTCATGCGAAGCGTTGAGAAGACTTCTATAAGTTACTGCCTCAAACTAACGGCACATTCTGCCCGCCCAACACGGTAATTAAAAACAGAAATCCTACAGCACATAACAGAATGAAATTTATATTTTTAAATACTCTATAGAAAAATGATGTACAATGGAAGGGAAGTTAAGTAGGGAGAAACATGAACATAGGAAGTACTCTTCTTGTTGAAGTTCTTGCTTTCTCCGCCTGCTGCTTTGTCTGTTTATTCTCGTCGTAGAAAATAATTCAGTTCTAAGCGTTGGCTTGGTTGCCATCGCGAATTAATTACTTAAGGAACCGACCGTGGCTGAAGTTACCCTTTATGGAGGGTAACCAGTTTTACCACGTTCAGAATACCTAACTACAACAAGCAGAAATAAAAAATGTTCACTGGACTACAACTTCATAATCACCTAGATCTAGGATTAACTCATTATAAAAGTGACCGGCAAAGTCCAACACTTATCAACTGCAAGGCTGTCACGACCCGTGAAAACGGCGGACAAGATGTTCTGGAAGTCTATTTGGTGCATTCAAACAATCTATTGTTTCTGAATGCTGGGGTTGGAAAAGTGAAGACATTTGGCTTTCAGTCATCACCAAGATTATGAATCTTTGTTGTGGAATGGTGTTTACATGCATGAATTATGCAGTCCTGGGATCATCAATGAAGTACAATGTGTTAACAATTCATGCATACATTCTTTCACAAACATTGCACCATTATCTGAAGCAAAAAGCACAAACTGTTACAATGGAAGTATTAGCTTCAAGCTTTATTTTTCTCCAGGTAATACCTGTGGTGTCTAGATGCAAACCTGGTTTTTTTAATGCGAAGACAATACTTCCACTTGTCCAACTTGTAAATTTTCTGCACACTTATTCTTTTGGGATGTTCCATTATATGAACATGCGGCACTAATGTCTCGCAGTAACAACGTGTAGGGATTCAGATTGCCTTCCATGAAGATGAATGTAGTTTGTATGTAAACTTATTCATACCTGTAAAAATGTGTGTGCCCGTATATTCAGGAATAAATATTATTATTATTATGCTGCTCCTTTAATGCTAAATACCGTTCTGTAAACTTTCACGAATTATCAACAGGTATTCCTTATGTTAAATCCATCATTTGACGACAATATTTATTAGTACCTGAATTTAACACTCTGTATATGCTGGGAAGTGATATCTTCCCGTTCATTTCATAGTTAGCAGGATCTTCTGATATTTTCAATCGAATTCGATGACGTCCTTTCTGTACTATTGAGAACCCGTAAAATCTTGTAGATTTTTTGACATATATCAATTTGATAATGCCTGTAGACTGGCTTCTCTCATGTTAAATTACTCATGTGAGATTAAGACATTCATTTGCTTATTTATTTGCCACTGTATGCACCCTTGAGAACAAGAGTCTCTTACAGATGGACGTTTGTGTTCCAAAAACTAAGTACACGGAATCACAATCCTAGTACTAACGAACAGCGTATTTCATGGGATTGCGTCCCACGAGGCAAGAAGCACCGACACACTAAACACAGCGGGTTCGAACCCAAATCGGGCATAAGTAAAGGTACATTTTGATGTAGCACATAAGGAACATAAGTACGCGTTGGTATTTGCTAGCAGTATCACTGACCGGAATGGTGTGGGTGCTGCAGTCGCTGAAGACACATGGGGGTGATAGAACTATCTCAAATTCATTATGTAACCACTGTGGACCCATGCTACCCGAAAAGATTACGGAAACAAAACGCTCGCTCTCCGTGTCAAAGATTCTCTTGTGGAATTTAGCAACTATAGCAGTGACGTCAGCCGCGTATTCGTCTCAAATTCGATCTCAATTTAACCCCATACTACGCATTTTATGGACCCAGCAGTCACACCGCCTGCAAAGGAGATTGCTGATCTATTCGGGAACATCAAAAGCCTGTGGCCAAGTTCACAGTTGGCCACACTGAAGAATACGACTGACTACAAACTTCAGCAAGTACGAAACATGACATACTTATGGGGGTGTGCTTCTTCAAATGCGGCGAAAAATTTACTTCGGTGGCGAAACGTTGTGAATGCCCTGTGCCGATGAACTTTGCGTATGTATGATTCTCGATGTACCTTACAAAGCAGAAGGAGTGTTCCCCATCTGTCCACTGTTTGGCGGGCCAATGGGGAACACTCTGCAAAACCTAACAGTGTAACGCAACTGCGCAAGGACTCCATCTTACTGATTCCGTGTTATCTCCATCTTTCTGGATACCAAAGTGACAAGTAACTTCCTTGTTATTAACATTTTAGTGCACCAGACACGCACAGCCACGGATGTATACTCGCAGTTACACAACATGTTCTGGGAAACGTGCCGCCGATTCAGAACACAGACCCAAATTTGTAGCAGCCAAATTTAGATGACTGGAACTCAGCAGGCACGTCTGAGAAGTATTCCCGAAAATTGTTTTGACTGGGACAAGGTTGACACCAGCACCTAAACCATCTCTTCACCAATAAATCCGTGTAAAAATGTGATGACACTTCTCGGCACAAATGAAGCTAATAATTGGACCAAAAATTCTCTGAGTTCAATTATTTTATGACCTCGCCAGGTGAGCCAGTTCACTAGTTACTATTTTCTCCCATGCCCTCACAGAAAGGAAAGCTTGGGAGCGGGGCTAGCAGCCCTAAACCGTAAAACCAAGCTAATCGCCGAACAAACTCCAAAGCACAAACAAAATATAAAAATTAAAAGCAAACTCATTCCCCTCTGGAATCGAGGAGACGAAATGACACCAGCTGGTGAAAGCCTTCGAGAAGCCGATTGGCTGATGTGCTCTCGCTTCTCTCGATGAAAGCGAAAGCAAACATGGGGATATGGAATGTCCGCACTATATTTGAAGCTGACTGGCAGGGCTGTCAAGATTACAAAAGAGATGAGAAGGCGTAGCATAGAAGTGCTAGGAATCTGCAAAAGCAGGTGAAATAAAAGTGAACTCTCAAAACTGTCAACTGGAGAGTTAATAATCTACTCCGGTATTTTCACCCAGACGACAACCACAGATACATTGAGTTATGGAGTGGCTATCATGATGTCTCCAACAGCATCGAATGCTCTCTCCTTCTTGAAGTGGGAACCTATCTCCCCCTGTAGGATCACGACAACCAGAGTCAACTCAAAAGGGAAGAAAGTCACAATCATACAGTGCAATGCTACGCACCTACAAACAATGTAGATCAAGAGAAGAAGGAGGAATTCTACAGACAACTCCAATCAACACTGGACAACACCACACCCCAGATGGCGACATCGAAATTAATTCTACTGGGTGATATGAATGCTAAACTGGGGGCAGACAACACAGTAAGAGAAGCAACCATGGGTCGAGAAGCACTCGATGAAATGATGAATGAGAATGGAGAACTGTTTGCAGACTTCTGCGCATTCAGCGATTTCGTGATTGCAGACCAGGCAGTCTGTACAAACACAAGGATATTCACAGGGCAGCGACATGGATTTGATTTCACCAGACACCAGAACACACTACACTAAAAATCAGATCGATTTCATCTCAATGTGAAGAAAGTGGAGACGCAGCCAGCCTACTCGACACAAGATCAGATCTAGAAGGGGAACAAATGTAGGTTCACACCACTCACTTCACTATCTAGTGCAAGGAACCTACCTTCAAAATCAAGTGGAAAGCCTCCACAGAAGTTGGTGATGGTCGATCACAGTCCAAGTTGAACACCCACAACAGAAACTGAAGGACAAAACTTCAAAGGACATCTTCACGTCAGTTAGCCATCGGGACAAAATGGGAAACATTGAGCAACATCCCAGAAGCAATGTAATAGTAGTACAGGTATATGATTACAGCTCAGGATGGTAGGAATTTTGATAAAAATGAGAGAACAAAAAAGTGGTGTGCGAAAGACATGAATTGTCGCCAGATAAGTAGAAAAGGATATGCTAAAAACCATGATTAAAATATACAATAGACTAAAGTAAATCGAAAATCATAGGAACATGAATAATGTTTGAGAATAATATGTAACAAAATATGATTAAAGATGCAACTAGTGTTGATTTTACTATTGAAATGTATGGGATGACTTACACTGGACATTGATAGATTACTGTAAACAATTTTATATTGAGTGCATATTTGTAAGATGTAGAGCATACGAAATAAATTGGATTCATCCTACAATGTTTGCAGTTCTTGCTTTGCAAGAATTTATAAAGGGAACTAATTGTATGATATAGTATTTAATTGATACTTCATTTCACAAGTTACTCTAATATGCCATAGTCATAAATATATGAAAAAGTGTTACCTTAGCGACGTTGTAAAAACAATGATAGCTTTCCATTTTGTTATCATATAGCTCAGTTCAGCTACTACGTCTGCAAAATGCTGTATACGCTGTTCAAATGAGTTTCAAAAATATAGCATGGAATGGGGATAATGTTAGGACAAAATTAACATTTGCTGCTATCGTCGGTATTGAAGACAGAAAGTGAAATGTGCTGTTACAAATTTCCAGAAGTATCTCTTTGAAACATCATAAAATATAATGCTTTTCTGCCAAGTTATATAATGTAAAGTGTGTAGTAGTTGCCGTTACTTTTTCATGTAACGTCTGCTTTCAGAAAACCTATCAAATTCAGTCAGTTGAATACATCTAGAGAAAAGCATCTAGATATACTACAGTCATTTCTAAATTTTATAAAATTTCCTCAAGAACTTTTAAATGAATGGGTGTTTGGAGCACAGCAGAGAAACTATGCAATTTAGGGAACTACTCACAGTGAAGAACAGATGGTCTTTAAGAGTTATGCTGCATCGTACTGTAACAAAGCGGTCAATTCAATCGATGGAGTGGAACTTAACCCATATCGGATTCCAAAAAGCTCACAATAACTCTATCGATGTGTCCTTCATGTTTAGTTGCAACCTCTAACCTCAAGTTATCCGCTAAACGATCTTCATCCTCATTTTGAACACAAACGAAAACCGTATGATTACTGATATTCACGAAATCCAAATGTTTCCAGTGGTTCCAGTTTTTGTCAGTCAATTATGTTTTTTAAGTGATATGTGTAACAGTTTCTTACATTGTTGGGTATTTTAAACTTATTTATTTACTTATATTTATGATTTTGTTTCATTTTGCATGCGTGCGTGATGACATGTCATAAATATACTGACCCAAAATGAGACTCTGTATCACAAATTTAAAATATTTATTATCTACTAGTTTCTTTCTACTCAGGTTCTTTAAATCATCAAGTGCTTGGTTACCAAACAACGAATCCCATTAATGCAAATGGTTTAAATTATTCACATTACTGTCGAAGTTATAATGCTGAAAATTTGCTTAACTCGGATATTTTTCGTTGAGAAGTAACAAGTTAGCATATCCAAACGCTGCACCATTACAAGTGTCTGAGCTTACTTGTCATTATATGTTTTGGATAATATGAGCACAGAAATAACATTGTCATCTACGAAAAAGCCAAAATATTCACCAGTTGGTAAAAAATATTCCCTAATTTATATTTTCTTTTCAGTAGCTAGAAGCACGGGTAGTCTAAATAAACAAAATAGTTTCTATTATCAACATCTAGGCCATATTTGTTACGAATGTCCCGAAAGAAGTTGAGCACCCACTCAGGTTCATTCATTATATAATAAAGTTTTATGATAATCTGAATATTCTGCTGGAAAAGCTGTGGCATGAACACAGAAAAGTTCAGAAAAATCTTTTTTCGATTTCCTAAACAAGCTGAGATTATATCAAAACCGAATATTACAAAATAGTTTCTAGATATTATTAAACATCTGGAGGATATTTTCCATCGACAGACTGATATTAGAACTACAGTAATCTGTTTTTAAATATTGACAGTATGCAGGAAATATAAGATTCAAATATGTGCACTGTGGTAGAATGTAATGACACTTCTATTGGTTCATTAGATTTATCACACAGTGTGACCTCGCCTAGTTTACTAGTTCACTAATTGCTAGCGGGTCCGAAGCCCGAGTAAAGAGGGAAGGTTTGGGCAGACAGCTAGCAACCCTACCTCAGAAAACCAATCCAGTCGCTAAACAAACTTCAAAGCACAAACAAAATATAAAAATAAAAGCAAACTCATTCCCCTCTGAATCGAGGAGACGAAATGACACCAGCTGGTGAAAGCCTTCGAGAAGCCGATTGGCTGATGTGCTCTCGCTTCTCTCGATGAAAGCAAAAGTAACATGGGGATATGGAATGTCCGCACTATATTTGAAGCTGACTGGCAGGGCTGTCAAGATTACAAAAGAGATGAGAAGGCGTAGCATAGAAGTGCTAGGAATCTGCAAAAGCAGGTGAAATAAAAGTGAACTCTCAAAACTGTCAACTGGAGAGTTAATAATCTACTCCGGTATTTTCACCCAGACGACAACCACAGTACATTGAGTTATGGAGTGGCTATCATGATGTCCCAACAGCATCGAATGCTCTCTCCTTCTTGAAGTGGGAACCTATCTCCCCCTGTAGGATCACGACAACCAGAGTCAACTCAAAAGGAAGAAGTCACAATCATACATGCAATGCTACGCACCTACAAACAGTGTAGATCAAGAGAAGAAGGAGGAATTCTACAGACAACTCCAATCAACACTGGACAACACCACACCCCAGATGGCGACATCGAAATTAATTCTACTGGGTGATATGAATGCTAAACTGGGGGCAGACAACACAGTAAGAGAAGCAACCATGGGTCGAGAAGCACTCGATGAAATGATGAATGAGAATGGAGAACTGTTTGCAGACTTCTGCGCATTCAGCGATTTCGTGATTGCAGACCAGGCAGTCTGTACAAACACAAGGATATTCACAGGGCAGCGACATGGATTTGATTTCACCAGACACCAGAACACACTACACTAAAAATCAGATCGACTTCATCTCAATGTGAAGAAAGTGGAGACGCAGCCAGCCTACTCGACACAAGATCAGATCTAGAAGGGGAGCAAATGTAGGTTCACACCACTCACTTCACTATCTAGTGCAAGGAACCTACCTTCAAAATCAAGTGGAAAGCCTCCACAGAAGTTGGTGATGGTCGATCACAGTCCAAGTTGAACACCCACAACAGAAACTGAAGGACAAAACTTCAAAGGACATCTTCACGTCAGTTAGCCATCGGGACAAAATGGGAAACATTGAGCAACATCCCAGAAGCAGCCTGCGTGGAAGAACACTGGACTCTGTGAAAGAGATGTAGAAAAAACCTGCATAACAGTATAAGAAGGAAGAAGAAGCGGCAAGACAGGGAACGGATCTCGACAGACACCCGGAAACTGAAAGAGGAGAGAGAGGAGGATAGTAAAGCAGAAGATGAACTAGTGCAGTGCAGTGTAGGGATGAACAACGAAAACAGGAACTGAACATAACCTGTAAAACACTATACTGGGCAAAGAAGTGGAGAAGATTGCACGCAAGACACTAGACACTCCTACGACACATTGGCAAGTGAAGTGGAACAGCCTGTAGGTAGGAGAGACTTGACAACACTGTATCAAATAGCCAGGTTACTTGCTGTCTGGGAGGAGATCAACGCAGATGAAACCACTGAAAGACAGTGAAGGAAATCTAGTTACCGAAAGGAGAAACAAGGAAACGATGGGCTGAGGACTTCAGATAACTCTTGAATCAATCACCATCACCACCTGCAACTCGTCCACAAATACCATCAGCAGCCCAGTCACAGGACTATCAGTGAACACAAGCCCTCCGACAAAAGTGGAGTGAAGTCCTGAACGCTGCATCATAAAGTTGCAGAAATCCAGGAAAGCAGCAGGACCACATGGAATCCCTCCAGAAGCACTGAAAACAGACACACAGACAACGGTGGACACGTTCAAACCACTATTGCACAAGGTTTGTAGGGAAGGAAGGAAGGAGAAGGAAAAATAGGTACCTGCCGAGTCGTTGGGAGAAGGGCTACCTTGTCAAACCCCCAAACAAGGGAGACCTAAGTCCTTACAAGAACTGAAGCAGAATAATGCTCCTCTCCCTGTCCACCCCAAGCACAATTTTAAGCCGCATAATCCTAGAGAGAGTAAGGGACGCGCTGCATTCAAAATAAGATTGAACAGGCTGATGGCTGCCTTCAGGAATAACAAACTATGTCCGAATCGAATTGCAACGCCACGCATCATCATACAACAGAGCATAGAATGGCAGTCAACTCAACTCAACTTCATTCACTTTGAGTAGGCCTTCGACAGCGTCGACCGAGAAGTAATTCGGCAGTAGCTTCGGCACTATAGTTTTCGTGCTACAAACCTCTATCAACGTCATTCAACAGCAGCTATATGCTGTATGCTGCAATATGCCAAGTGATCCACAGTGGAAAGTTCAGTGACGCCTTTGAAGTGAAGACAGGAACAGGAGTCGGACAAGGCCGCCGCCTACTATCACCCATGATCTTCTTGATTGTGGTTGACTGGACTGGATCATGCAACATACTGTGGCAGGTGTGAAAGAATGGGCATACGCTGAGGGGACCGATGAAAAGACCTCAGAAGGAGATTTGGATTCCGCTCATGATGATTTATGCCTGATGTCTTGCCGCACAGACTCGAAGATCTACAAGTAAAACCAACAAGTTGACAGAAGAGGTATGACAGCGAAGTCAGAACTTTCTTCAGGTGAACGTGGAGAAGAGAGTGGTGATGAAGATACCCAACCAGCAACAACAAGGACAACAAGCACCAGTGACCATGAACGGGAGAAACTTAAAAAAAGTAGTCTCTTTCACCCACCTACCCAGGCAGCATCGTTTCTAGTACAGTCGGTGGCACAGGTGAGGACGTCAGGCCAGGGATTGGAAAAACGGCGAGACAGGCCTTCATTGACCTGAAGCCAGTGTGGAGATCTACTGCACTGCACTCGACTCCACTCAGCATAAAGCCTGAAAGACATCCGTATTTTCAACACCAATTCAGTCAAGTCAGCACATCTGTATGGTTCGGAAACTTGGCGCATCACGAAAAACATTTCCAACAAACTGCAAGAACTTGTAGGTGGCATGTGTGTTGCTATTCCATAACGCTTGACCAACCCTACCTAACTTGATGCGCTCTAGTACTTGCTCAACCAGGAGCTAACCTAACGTGCAAGTACCGATAGTGGAATACAAATCAAAAGAACTGGTTCTAGGGATATGTTTGGAGAGGCCGCATATTTAATTAGAAGAAATGTAATAGTAATGAATAGGAGAAAAGTTTGTTCAACTTGTCGGCTAGTATGGACGAACCAGGGACTTCGGGTATGTGCATGCTACCCAGCATAAGGGGAGCGCAGAATGGCGCCGAAGCCTGCTCGGATGCATGTTCATTAAAAAAATTAAAACAGAAGAATCTGAGGCGAGCTAGAGGTTTATTTAGTTAATTTAAATTAATCGATTCGTTTTAGCCCTAGTTGAATTTCGGTGCCAGGAAGGTGCGCTACAGATTCACCAATAGTTGCCGTCTACGCTCACTCAATACTGAAGAGCGAATGGCCGAAACAATAAGAATGGGCAGCAAGGAACTTTGACCTGGCAACGAGGCAACCAGGAACCTAACCCCCAAGAGATATGCAGAAGAAAGTGGAGTTGGACCGGGCATACACTGTGAAGACCATTCGGGGACGTAACTCGCCAGGTCGGGCCTTGGAGTTGAAACCGAAGGGGAAACTGTTAGCTCAGCTTCCCAGGTGAGGGTGACATGGAGTAGATGGTGTGAGGAAGAGATGAAAGCTTGTAGGCAGCCGCGAAATCGGATTGAAAGGACTGCAGAGAAGACAGTGAAATGGCAACGTGTTAGTGAAGCTGTATGTTCCCCTAGGAACCCAAGAGGCAAACAATAGAAAAATAGTGACAATAAGCATTTCGTAACTAATCGTTTCTGCTCTTCAAGGATTACAACCACCATTACACTTGTCGACTTGGAAGAATAACTGACCTTGTCATTATCTATGCATCACCCACATATTATGCTCAAAGATTATTCCTCCTACTATCTTTCTCTCTCTCGCCGTTCATATGTGATTTAATCCTTCCGCCCGTTTCTAAAAAAATTCTTAAATTTTCTGAAGACTATCCACAACCACGGTTCCCTACTTCACACCTTCAAGCTGTTACAGACGTGGTGCACTAGGTTGTCTACTGAAAGTATTTATCTATACTGTGATCACTTTCATTGGGGAAGGGTCCTGTGGAAAAAAGCAAAACACTCCGTACAAGGGCAGATGTGATCTTTTGCCCGGTATTCTTGAAGTAATCGTTACTCGAGGCCCAGCATCTTTCAAAAAAGAGGTCGGTGACTTCTACTCGACAGATCTGGTGGTGAGAACATGTGAGATCCTCCCGTATCTGACGGACAGCAGAGTGGTTGCTACGACACCAGTTCACGAGTAAAACCATGTTATTTTGAAGAGGCAAAACATAAATGGTAACGAACTCAAGTGCAGAACTTGAAAAGGTTTTTAAAAGCAAATGAGTGTGTTGGCAGAGAAAACTGCCTGACTTCGGTGTGGCAGGAACAAATATGGCTTCCTTCTGACGCCGGTATATGGTATGAGGTTGCTACCCTTGTCGGAAGCCCAGTGGCATACGCCAGCACAGGTACTTTTTGCTTCAGTCTTCTTCCCACAAACTACTTGCAGAGGTTCCATCTGTAAGCGCTAGTGATCACTGCCAAATCTCCACATGACAGCTGACTTCACTTCATGCGCTTTCTCACCTACTTTTGCCCTCCAAACCGCCACAAAGCCTTCTGCTATCCCATCTTTGCACCTTTTCTGTTCACATCCAATTACTATATGGTCTAAGCCTCGCTCGAAGGAAGCCACCATTACAAAAGATGTCCATGATCAGTCGCTTCTACATACTTGCAGGACATTTCACACCGGCACACCTATTATGAATCTAAGTGAGATTGAAGGCTAATGTACGAAAGCATTACTTGGGATCATCACTGCCATTTGAATCGTGACATGGCCTGATGCACTTAATTACTACAGTTACTACTTTTAGTGGCTAGTGCTGCCAACAAAACCCTGTTTTGACTGAGGTTCACAGCTTGCATAAAGTATTTTGAATGTATTTTTCCGACCTCCTCTCGCTGTCATCTCCCATTTTTCGTTTTCTCTTCCATTGTGCGGACATTGCCCTGGAACTAGCGTGGTGAAAATGATGGGTAGATATTCTGTTCTTACGTTAGTAATTTAACACGAGAGAAGCCAGTTTACACTGATATATGTTGAGAAATCTACAGAATGTTACGGGTCCTGAATAGTACAGAAAGAACGTCATATATGCCATAAATCACAGCATCTAATGTATGGCATAACATTGTACATAATAGTCATCTCTCATTACCAAAGTGATCAAACCTGTAAACTGGTTTGTATTCATGTAACCTTTGTTGTATGAAATATATTGTTATTACTAAATTCGATTGAAAATATCGGAAGATCTTGTTAGCTATGAACGAACAGGAAGACGTCACTACTCAGCAAATACAGAGTTTTAAGCTCCAGATGATGATAAATACCAGTGATGGCCGCTAATTTTCCAACTCTCGTGGCACAGATAAGTTCCACCATAAGTCACTCTTAAAACGGTGACCATAAATCTGAGTCTGCATCCACAGGGAGGAATAAGACCCAAAGGTTAGACCAGGAAAGTGGCTCCTCCCCATTGATTGATCATGGAGAACACTACCTTGGTCAATAGAAGAATATCTGTAAACTCCTGGGAACCACGCCTTGTAGTCCATCTCTTCGACGTTTAGCGAGAAACGAATTCTCCCCCAAATGCTCTCCTAGACTTCAAGGGTGTCCCTCGATAGTAATCGTCTGTCCGAACATACCCTCCTGATAGGTCATCAGTTAGCGAAGAGGAGTCTGTCTGACGTTAAGATTGGGCCTGACGGACCCTTGACAGTGAGCGAACTTCTTTGCAACTGCAAGAAAATCCACTCTTAAGAATAATAATAGTAATTATTATTACTAGTCCCTTGGGTTCCTAATAGAACATAGGGCTTCACTATCACGTCTCCATTGAAACCTGTTCGCCGAAATCTTTCGAGCCTGGCTCGACGACAGCACACAAGCTCTCATTTCCTCTCGCACGACCTCCTCCATGTCACCCTTGGACGTCCAACTCGTCGCTTCTCATGGGGATTCCACTCGAGCAACTGGCCTGACGCGTGATGTCCTCAGTCGGCCTTCTCAGTGCATGGCCAATCCATCTCCACTTCCTCCTGCATATTTGTTGCGTGATAGGTTCTTGGTTGGTTCGTTTCCCGGCCAGAGTTCCTTGTTGCTTATTCTTTCTGGCCATCTGATCTTCAGTAGCGAGCCAACGTAAGCAGTTGTTGATGAATGTCTGTAGTTTATTGGAAATGCCTTCGTAACGCGCCAAGTCTCTCAACCACCACACAGAAGCACTGACCTGACGTTAGTGTTGAAAATCTACATCTTGTTCCACACGTTGAGTGCAGAAGATCTCCACACTGGTTTCAGGCTAATGAACGCCTGTCTTGCCTTTCGGATTCTGACTTTGACATCCTCGTCCGTCCCGCCTGTAGTTGAAACAGTGCTTCCTAGATAAGTCAAGGAGGTTACTTCCTTTAAGTTTCTCCCGTTGATGGTGATTGGAGTTTGTTGCTGTTGTTGATGGTGGTGGTGCGGTATCTTCATCACTTCTGTCTTCTCTATATTCACCTGAAGTCCCGTCTTAGCTGCCTCTTCTATCAACTTGTCAGTTTTGCCTGCAGATCTTCAAGTTTATGTGACATTAGGCACAAGTCATCGGCGAAATCCAAGTCTTCTAGGTTCTCTTCCGTCGTCCAGCGTATTCCCCTCTACTCGCTGCCTACTGTTTGCTGCATGATCCAGTCGACCACAATCAGGAATATCATGGGGGATAGTAGGCAACCTTGTTTCACTCCTGTCTTCACTTCAAAAGTATCACTGAGCTTCCCATTGTGAATTACTTGGCATGTAGCATCTTCATATAGTTGTTGAATGATGTGGATAAAGGTTTGCGGTACTCCGTAGTATTGAAGCAGTTTCCAAATTACCTCTCAGTCAACGCTGTCAAAGGCCTTCTCAAAGTCGATAAAATTGAGGTATAGAGTTGACTGCCATTCTATGCTCTGTTCTATGATGATGCGTAGTAAGATGTTGCAGTTTGGTCGGCACATGATTTGTACTTCCTGAAGCCTGCCTGTTCCGGTCGCAGTTTTGAATCCAGCGCATCCTCTAATCTCTCCGGGATGATGCGCCTTATTATTTTGCTTGGGGTGGACAGGAGAGTGATTCCGCGCCAGTTCTTGCAAACACTGAGGTCTCCCTTCGCAGCTTGACAAAGTAACCCCTCTTCCAATCGTCAGGTACCTTCTCTTCCTTCCACACCTTCTGCAATAGTGGTGTGGTGTGAGCATGTCCACTGTTGTCTGTGGGTCTGTTCTCAATGCTTCTGGCGGTATCCCATGTGGTCCTGCTGCTTTCCCGCATTTCAGTAGCTTTATGGCGTTCAGGACTTCCATTTTCGTTGGAGGATTTATGTTCAATTGTAGTTCAGCAGCTAAAGATGGTATTTGTGGACGAAGTGCAGGTGGTGGTCGATTAAAGAGCCTTTTGAAGTGGTCGGCCCATTATTTACTTTGTTTCTCTTCTTTAGTAATTAAATTTCCATCATCATCTCTTATTGGTTTCGCCTTCCTTGATCTCTTACCAGATAGCAACCTGGTTACTTGATACAATGTTGTCAGGTCTCCGTCTCTCCTACCAGCAGCCTGTTCTGCTTCACTTGCCAGTGTGTCGTAGAAGTGTCTATTGTCTTTGCGTGCACTCTTCTTCACTTCTTTGTCCAGTGTTTTATACATTGTGCTCAGTTCCTCTTGTCGTTGAGCATCCTTGCACTGGTTTATCTTCTGCTTCACCATCCTCCTCTCACTCCTCCATCAGCTTCGATGTATCCGTCGAGGTCCATTCCTTGTCTTCTTTCTTCTTCCTTCCTAATACTGTTGTGCAGGTTTCCTTCCACATAGCTTTCAGAGACTTCCAGTGTTCTTCCACACAGGTTTCTTCAGGGATGTTCCTCGATGTCTCCCATTTTGTCTTGATGGCTGCCTTGAAGTTCTCCTTTGTAGTTTCATACTTCAGTTTCCGAGTGTTGTACTTGGACTGCGGTCTATCACCAGCTTACTTGAGGGCTTTTAACTTGGTTTGGAAGGTTCTATGCACCAGATAGTAGTCTGAACCTACATCTGCTCCTCTTCTTGACCTTGGTCAGTAATCATACACGGGATTCTCAAGAGTTTGGGCACTGATACTGGCAAACTCATCCACAGCATAAATCGGTGTACATATATTGTCAACAAACTCACCTCTCGACCATTCGTACTCGCAGGCTGCTCTAGATAACCCCTGATCCTCCGGACATGGTCAAAACTACCCTGGAATCCTGGTATAATGTATCTGACATATCCTGTGGAGAAATTGAGATAAGTGAGTGCAATCCCAGGGGACAAAGGCAGACTGAGAGGAGTTACAAGCGCTCGCCCTTGGCCAACCCACATCTAACGATCAAACAGTTGGACGACGAGCAAGAGTTCTTATCTACCTTGTCCACCAGTTCTCAGTCCGACGGATCAATGAATCTAGTGGCCCTTGGTTCCACCCCTTCTCAAAAGACTTGTCAAAGCCGACCATTTAAAGGCCGGCAACACATTCTCAATTCAACCTGTTTCTGAGAGCCCGGCCATCATACTCTCATTCGCTGTGCCTGTAGTAATATGCGTGGCCTGCTCTCCAAGGTACCTGGGTTAGAGTTATTAGTTGATGAGAATAGCCCTAGCATAATGGCTTTCTGTGAAACTTGGCTTGTAGAGAACATTAAAGATGAGAAAGTTTATTTGGGACAGCTCAGCCTAATCCGGAAGGATAGAATGGAGGGCCCAGGGGGGGTGTTGCTCCTTACACCTGTCCTTCCTTGAAATCCCAAGAGATTCGGCCCCACAGAATTGGCACTAAAGATGTTTTCTGGTGTGACATTAAGTAATATGAAGGTCCGTCTTTAGCTGAGGTCTTACAACACCCTTCTGGAGCCGATACCACTTTAAATAAAATGTTAATGCAATCCATTAGAGGTGCTCTGGAACTGAACTTACGACAGGTCCTCATTGTGGGAGATTTTAACTTTCCTCAACCCTTTAACAATGATAGCCCATTGCTGCCTTAAAAGACTTTCGGGAACTATTACTGAAAAACTCCTTGAACAAACATGCATCTCGGTACACTCCCCAGGGGTTTGATGGTAAGGCATCCCGACTAGATTATGTTTTTGCAAATCAGTCCATTGGGGTAACCAACTTGAATATCCTCAGCCCTCTTGCGGTGAGTGACCGCACGGTTATTTCCATCAATGTTTCTATACCTAAGCCACCCGCTCCCGATCAGCCACTAGTCAGGAATTGCATGAGAACTGATTTCAAGAAAGTCCGGCGAGACCTAGAAGGTTCCACTAGCTTAAATTTCGATGACCTACTAGATCTTGATGGGATCTGTTGAAGGACACAATTCTCCAGAAAACAAAAGATAACACTCCTCTGATTCCAAGAAGAACTAACAGACTCCACTCGTCCTGGCTTAAGTCAAGTACGCGCAAACTCATGCGGCGTAAGCGGTCATCTTGGAATCAATGGAGGTACACTAAAAGCCTCATTCACTGGCTAACTTACAAAGACATTCGTAACAGATGTAGTATGGAAATCAGAAATGACAGAATAAACTATTTGGTACAATTATGTAGAACCTGAACCTCGCCTGGTTAACTAGTTTACTAGTTACTAGACGGTCCTAAGCCCGGGTAAAGAGGGAAGGTTGGGCATAGGGCTAGCAACCCTACCCCGGAAAACAAATCTAACCGCTAAAGAAAACTTCAAAGCACAAACAAAATATAAAAAATAAAAACATACTTATTCCTCGCTGGAATCGGAGAGGCGAAATGACGCCAGTTGGTGAAAGCCTTCGGGAAGCCAATTGACCAGGCCGATGTGTCTTCGCCTCTCTCGATGAAAGCGAAAGTAAACATGGGGACATGGAATGTCCACACCATGTTTGAACCCAGCAAGGCAGCCCAGATTGCAAAGAGATGAGAAGGTATCACATTGAAGTGCTTGGGATTTGCGAAAGCAGATGGAATGGGAGTGGACTCTACAAACTGTCAACTGGAGAATCAATAATCTACTCCAATATTGTCACCCAGACGACAACCACGAGCACACTGAGTTATGGAGTGGCTATCATGATGTCCTCAAGAGAATCGAAGGCTCTCATGCAGTGGGAACCAATCTCCTCCACAATCAGGATCATGACAGCAAAGTTCAACTCAAAAGGAAGAAAGGTCACAATCATACAATGTTATGCACCTACAAATAATGCAGAGCAAGAGAAAAAGGAGGATTTCTACAGACAACTCCAATCAACACTGGACAAGACGTCAGTTGGCGATATCAAAATTCTAATGGGTGGGGTGACATGAATGCCAAACTGGGAGGGGAAAACACAGGAAGAGAACTAACCATGGGTCGAGAGGCGCTAGGTGAAATGAATGAGAATGGAGAATTGTTTGCAGAATTCTGCGCATTCAACGATTTGGTGATTGGAGGCAGTGTGTTCAGGCACAAACATATCCACAAAGCGACATGGATTTCACCAGACACCAGGACACACTAAAAATCAAATCGACTTTATCTCAATCTCAAGAAAATGGAGACGCAGTCTACTTAACACAAGGTCAAGAAGAGGAGCAGATGTAGGTTCAGACCACTCACTGTCTACTGCAAGGAACCTTTCAAATCAAGTTAAAAGCCTTCAAGGAAGCTGGTGATAGACCTCAATTCAAGTACAACACTCGGAAACTGAAGGATGAAACTACAAAGGAGATCTTCAAGGCAGCCATCAAGACAAAATGGGAGACATCGAGGAACATCCCTGAAGAAACCTGTGTGGAAGAACACTGGAAGTCTCTGAAAGCTATGTGGAAGGAAACCTGCACAACAGTATTAGGAAGGAAGAAGAAAGAAGACAAGGAATGGACCTCGACGGATACATCGAAGCTGATGGAGGAGTGAGAGGAGGATGGTGAAGCAGGAGATAAACCAGTGCAAGGACGCTCAACGACAAGAGGAACTGAGTACCATGTACAAAACACTGAACAAAGACGTGAAGAAGAGTGCACGCAAAGACAAAAGACACTTCTACGACACACTGGCAAGTGAAGCAGAACAGGCTGCTGGTAGGAGAGACGGAGACCTGACAACATTGTATCAAGTAACCAGGTTGCTATCAGAGAAGAGACCAACACAGATGAAACCAATAAAAGATGAAGAAGGAAATTTAATTACTAAAGAAGAGGAACAGAGAAAACGATGGGCCGACCACTTCAAGAAGCTCTTGAATCGACCACCACCTGCACTTCGTCCAGAAATACCACCTGCAGCCGCTGAATTACAAGTGAACATAAATCCTCCTACAAAAATGGAAGTCCTGAACGCCATAAAGCTACTGAAATGCGGGAAAGCAGCAGGACCACATGGGATACCGCCAGAAGCACTGAGAACAGATGCAGAGACAACAGTGGACATGCTCACACCACACCACTATTGCAGAAGGTGTGGAAGGAAGAGAAGGTACCTGGCTAGTGATTGGAAGAAGGGTTACGTTGTCAAACTGCCGAAGAAAGGAGACCTCAGTGTTTGCAAGAACTGGCGCGGAATCACTCTCCTGTCCACCCCAAGCAAAATATTGAGCCGCATCATCCTAGAGAGGCTTAAAGATGCACTGGATTCAAAACTGCGACCGGAACAGGCAGGCTTCAGGAAGTACAAATCATGTGCCGACCAAACTGCAACATCTTACTACGCATCATCATAGAACAGAGCATAGAATGGCAGTCAACTCTATACCTCAATTTTATCGACTTTGAGAAGGCCTTTGACAGCGTTGACTGAGAGGTAATTTGGAAACTGCTTCAATACTACGGAGTACCGCAAACCTTTATCCACATCATTCAACAACTATATGAAGATGCTACATGCCAAGTAATTCACAATGGGAAGCTCAGTGATACTTTTGAAGTGAAGACAGGAGTGAAACAAGGTTGCCTACTATCCCCCATGATATTCCTGATTGTGGTCGACTGGATCATGCAGCAAACAGTAGGCAGCGAGTAGAGGGGAATACGCTGGACGACGGAAGAGAACCTAGAAGACTTGGATTTCGCCGATGACTTGTGCCTAATGTCACATAAACTTGAAGATCTGCAGGCAAAACTGACAAGTTGATAGAAGAGGCAGCTAAGACGGACTTCAGGTGAATATAGAGAAGACAGAAGTGATGAAGATACCGCACCACCACCATCAACAACAGCAACAAACTCCAATCACCATCAACGGGAGAAACTTAAAGGAAGTAACCTCCTTGACTTATCTAGGAAGCACTGTTTCAACTACAGGCGGGACGGACGAGGATGTCAAAGTCAGAATCCGAAAGGCAAGACAGGCGTTCATTAGCCTGAAACCAGTGTGGAGATCTTCTGCACTCAACGTGTGGAACAAGATGTAGATTTTCAACACTAACGTCAGGTCAGTGCTTCTGTGTGGTGGTTGAGAGACTTGGCGCGTTACGAAAGGCATTTCCAATAAACTACAGACATTCATCAACAACTGCTTACGTTGGCTCGCTACTGAAGATCAGATGGCCAGAAAGAATAAGCAACAAGGAACTCTGGCCGGGAAACGAACCAACCAAGAACCTATCACGCAACAAATATGCAGGAGGAAGTGGAGATGGATTGGCCATGCACTGAGAAGGCCGACTGAGGACATCACGCGTCAGGCCAGTTGCTCGAGTGGAATCCCCATGAGAAGCGACGAGTTGGACGTCCAAGGGTGACATGGAGGAGGTCGTGCGAGGAGGAAATGAGAGCTTGTTTGCTGTCGTGTGACCAGGTCCTAAAGATCTCAGAGAACAGAGGTCACTGGAGGCGTGCAACTGAAGCCCTATTTTCCACTAGGAACCCAAGGGACTAACAATAAAAATAAATAATAATAAATGTAGAACCCTCGGGGGAATCATGGGATATTGTACTCTCTGACGAAAGGGAAGGGCAAAGGTTCACTTAGTTTACAGGACCCCAATAGTCTAGGACACAGTAGCCACCTCCTGTGCAAAGGGTGTCAGTTGTTGTGCTGTTACTTGTAATTTCCCGTCGCTATACAGGGCCGAATTGCTCGACCTCTGTTAGCAAATGGGCTCGTGTGCAGGCACCTCGATACTACCAAATAGGACGGAAACGCGCGTCCTGGATCCTCTGCGACCACCAGATCAATAAAGGACAGTATCGAGGCATCCACATAGAAGCCAATCTACCAACGTTGTTCGAAAACGTGGTCCGTAAGGCAACGGTAAGTCACAAGTATCATTACACTAAAGTGGTTACTTTGAATGACGCGTTTAACCTTTGTCCCATATTATTTTTTGGAGGAAATACGGATGTAATTCATTCTCGTGAAAAACTGACATGGGTAGGAACTTTAGTCATTCGTTACCTTATTGTATCGTGTAAATTAATTCTACTCATTATACTTACTAATTATCTTTGAGCAATAAAGCTGTACCAACCAGACTTGTAAAATTGGTTTAAACATACAACCACGCCTCGAAACCGGTTTGTACTTACATTTGCAAGAATAAATGATCATTATCATCACTGTTTGACGACGAACATTTCCTATGAGACAAATTATTTACGAAAGCTGCACAATCGCAATCAGTTACGGTAAAATATGCAGCAATCTTTAGTCAATAGGTCAATACAAAGGTATCCGAAACCGTCAATAAAGTCAGAAGATACTACCGGCTGAAAGGTCAACGCAGGGTAATCAAAGATTACTCATAGGATTACAACAAATAAACAACTAACAAACAAAGAAGTGAATAACATGTTTTCGGGAAATTACGAGGAAAGGAAAACAATAGATTGAATGTTTTTTTCGAACTCTAAGATCAGGCTGGAACCTCTGGGTTGCAGAAGCCTCTTCCGTGTTGACAATGCGAACACTCACTCCCTTCAAAATGCTTGATTCCAACTTGGAAATGATTCAGAAGAAAGATTCTCGTAGATTGAAGTAACTCGGATAAGCCAAGTGCTCAAGAATCGAGCTACTGTTGGCTTTACTTTTCTCTCCTAGACAGTCATCCAGGCAGTTTTTGGAGATGCATCTGGATGGAACACGCTTTTTGTGGTCTCGTAACCGGCTCGCAAGAGCAGGTGAATAGCTAAAACACACAGGGGGCAGCTGAAGTGGTAGTTTATCCTTTGCACACCCCTAAATTACTTGTTGACTAGAGAAACAAATTCTAAGCTGAGTGGATAAAGTCTTCATTAATGCTTTACATAACCGATTCTTCAGGAGCTCTGCCAGAGTATCTTTCTTAAATCCAATATTCATGAATAGCGTCTTTTTAGAACCGTGGAGGCTCCGTCTTTGAAATGCTTAGGCTTCACGTTCCTCCCACTGAATCTTGGATGATAATCATTTTCAGCGAACACTCCTCTCATATGACGAAATCTAACCTTAGAAACCAACACATTTTCCATTCCAGATTTGCTTCCTGTCAATTGGTCTGCTTCGAAAAACATCAAAAGAATAGTTTTTGGTTTTTCCCTGACGTGTACGTGGTTTCTGTGCATAGAAATACGTTACATTGACAATAAAGGGAAATAAACTGTTGATAATTTGGATGCATTAAACTTGATGTTAGCTTTTCACGCAAATGTTGCGTATTTTTAGCAAAAAGTGTTTGGTATTTTGATTAGTCAGGTAGTTGATGTTAGTAATATATTTTTTCAAGATTAATTGCTAATAAGCATTATAAAGTCATATTTCAAATCATAGTTTATTAACTAAGTAAGTTTTGGTTTTTTGAATCCCAAGTGTTTTCATTCCCGATATTACTACGCATTTTGATTGCCCCATATTGTGTTATCTGTGATGCCATCAGCATTTTGATGCTAAGTGAAACTGTCAGTGGTTGTAAGTGTGGCATAACAAAGCGACTGCAAGCACTGTCTAACTTCTGTTTTAATATTATTGAACAGGTGGTTGTGGGTTTAGATACAACCCAAGAAAGCGGAGCTTTTGTCTCAGAGAACCAATATGTTGTAGGCAGATGATCATTCTGTTGCACAGCAATTTACATTTTGACCCATATTTAATACTCTTGCAAGTATTTGTGAAGAATGTAGCTTTTATGGAAATAAATTTATAAATAACCCTCCGGTGCTTCTTTTAGTGTCAACAGGATGTATGGACGAAGTATGACAAATGTAATTGGTAAGTAATCGACCCTCTTGAAACAGGAGGCTTTTGGTGTTAGCTTAGGTTTAGGAGAATTGCGACAAATTTTTACTTGGCATTAAGGAAAACTTGGGGAATTATTATGATGCACAGGAACAGATTTTGTGCGACCAAAGCAAATGCCATGGGCTTCTGTGGGGCAGGCAGTCTCCATGAGGTGACGAATAACTTCATCCATCTCAATGCCTGTCAACTTTTATACTATCGACCTCAGAAGAGGATTTCTAGTTACTTAACCCAGTAAACACACCTGCCATATGACGGCTATTGATGCCACTTAGGTGAGCAGACTTCAGTTGATGGGATGTGCCCCAAAAATGTAACGCACTGGTTGTTAGTTAAATGCCTAGACACGAATCCTCTCACTTCCACAGCCATCACTATAACACGTTCTAATCTCTGCTTGACTGAACAGGGAAGAAGAAATACGTGAAAAAATGTATCATAAACTTATATAGGCAAAACGTAAGTAGTTAGTGGGTACTGAACAATTTGTGAGGTTACCAAAGCTTAGTCCTGTAGGTGGCGCTCCTCGTAAACCGTGGTGTGCAGTCTAAACATCAGTCTACGTGCTGTTTCGGGGTCTTCCTGGGCCCACAGCCTCATTCCATACATGACTCCTGAAGTAAGCATTCACATTTCTTCAATGTTTACAGACCTCTGGCTACGTTCAAAAAGTGTGTAGTTGTTGTCTCAAAACCATATTGCAGAGTGGCGGAATACATCTGCAAAGAAGTAACTTAGCTTCCTGGGAGATTTGTCAAAATTAGGCGACAGAAATCTGTGCCCATGCAACAAATGACGACGGGACATAAGCCTAATTTTTTGGTTTAATATGAGCATTGACAGTCATATTTATTGGCCACGTAGCACTTGTATCCTTCATGAAAAACTTCGTAGACCTCTGTCGATTCCACCATTTGCATATCGTCATGTGTCAGCACACTTTTGTACACAATTATTATTATTTTTTATTATTAGTCCCTTGGGTTCCTAGTGGAACATAGGGCTTCAGTAGCACGCCTCCAGTGACCTCTGTTCTCTGAGATCTTTTGAACCTGGTCCCACGACAGCCCACAACCTCTCACTTCCTCCTCGCACGACCTCCTCCATGTCACCCTCGGACGTCCAACTCGTCGCTTCCCATGGGGTTCCACTCGAGCGACTGGCCTGACGCGTGATGTCCTCAGTCGGCCTTCTCAGTGCATGGCCAATCCATCTCCACTTCTTCCTGCATATTTGTTGCGTGATAGGTTCTTGGTTGGTTCGTTCCCAGAGTTCCTTGTTGCTTATTTTTTCTGGCCATCTGAACTTCAGCAGCGAGCGTAAGCAGTTGTTGATGAATGTCTGTAGTTTATTGGAAATACCTTTCGTGACGCGCCAAGTCTCTGAGCCATACAAGAGCACTGACTTGACGTTGGTGTTGAAAATCTGGATCTTGTTGCGCATGCTGAGTGCAGAAGATCTCCACACTGGTTTCAGGCTAATGAACGCCTGTCTTGCTTTTCCGATTCTGACTTTGACGTCCTCGTCCGTCCCGCCTGTAGTTGAAACAGTGCTTCCTAGATAAGTGAAGGAGGTTACTTCCTTCAAGTTTCTCCCGTTGACGGTGATTGGAGTTTGTTGTTGTTGTTGATGGTGGTGGTGCGGTATCTTCATCACTTCTGTCTTCTCTATATTCACCTGAAGTCCCGTCTTAGCTGCCTCTTCTATCAACTTGTTAGTTTTTGCCTGCAGATCTTCAAGTTTGTGTGACATTAGGCATAAGTCATCGGCGAAATCCAAGTCTTCTAGGTTCTTTTCCGTCGTCCAGTGTATCCCCCTCTTCTCGCTGCCTACTGTTTGCTGCATGATCCAGTCCACCACAATAAGGAATATCATGGGGGATAGTAGGCAACCTTGTTTCACTCCTGTCTTCACTTCAAAGGCATCACTGAGCTTCCCATTGTGGATTACTTGGCATGTGGCATCTTCATATAGTTGTTGAATGAGGCGGACAAAGGTTTGCGGTACTCCGTAGTATTGAAGCAGTTTCCAAATTACTTCTCGGTCGACGCTGTCAAAGGCCTTCTCAAAGTCGATGAAGTTGAGGTATAGAGCTGATTGCCATTCTACGCTCTGTTCTATGATGATACGAAGCGTTGCAATTTGGTCAGCACATGATTTGTACTTCCTGAAGCCTGCCTGTTCCGGTCGCAGTTTTGAATCCAGTGCGTCTTTAAGCCTCTCCAGGATGATGCGGCTTAATATTTTACTTGGGGTGGATAGGAGAGTGATTCCGCGCCAGTTCTTGCAAGCACTGAGGTCTCCTTTCTTCGGCAGTTTGACAAGGTAACCCTTCTTCCAATCACGTCAGGTACCTTCTCTTCCTTCCACACCTTCTGCAATAGTGGTGTGAGCATGCCGCTGTTGTCTCTGCATCTGTTTTCAGTGCTTCTGGCGGTATCCCGTCTGGTCCTGCTGCTTTCCCGCATTTCAGTAGCTTTATGGCGTTCAGGACTTCCATTTTGTAGGAGGATTTATGTTCACTTGTATTCAGCGGCTGCAGGTGGTATTTGTGGACGAAGTGCAGGTGGTGGTCGATTCAAGAGCTTCTTGAAGTGGTCGGCCCATCGTTTCCTCTGTTTCTCTTCTTTTGTAATTAAATTTCCTTCTTCATCTTTATTGGTTTCATCTGTGTTGGTCTCTTCCCTGATAGCAACCTGGTTATTTGATACAATGTCGTCAGGTCTCTCTTACCTGCAGCCTGTTCTGCTTCACTTGCCAGTGTGTCGTAGAAGTGTCTTTTGTCTTTGCGTGCACTCTTCTTCACTTCTTTATCCAGTGTTTTATACATTGTGCTCAGTTCCTCTTGTCGTTGAGCATCCTTGCACTGGTTTATCTTCTGCTTCACCATCCTCCTCTCCTCTATCAGCTTCCAGGTATCCGTCGAGATCCATTCCTTGTCTTCTTTCTTCTTCCTTCCTAATACTGTTGTGCAGGTTTCTTTCCACATAGCTTTCAAAGACTTCCAGTGTTCTTCCACACAGGTTTCTTCAGGGATGTTGCTCGACGTCTCCCATTTTGTCTTGATGGCTGACTGATTGAAGATTTCCTTTGTAGTTTCATCCTTCAGTTTCCGAGTGTTGTACTTGAATTGAGGTCTATCACCAGCTTCCTTGAAGGCTTTTAACTTGATTTGGAAGGTTCCTTGCACTAGATAGTGGTCTGAACCTACATCTGCTCCTCTTCTTGACCTTGTGTCAAGTAGACTGCATCTCCATTTTCTTGAGATTGAGATAAAGTCGATTTGATTTTTAGTTGTCTGTAGAAATCCTCCTTTTTCTCTTGCTCTGCATTATTTGTAGATGCACAGCGTAGCATTGTATGATTGTGACCTTCCTTCCTTTTGAGTTGAACTTTGCTGTCATGATCCTGATTGTGGAGGAGATTGGTTCCCACTGCATGAGAGCCTTCGATTCTCTTGAGGACATCATGATAGCCACTCCCTCAGTGTGCTCGTGGTTGTCGTCTGGGTGACAATATTGGAGTAGATTATTGATTCTCCAGTTGACAGTTTGTAGAGTCCACTCCCATTCCATCTGCTTTCGCAAATCCCAAGCACTTCAATGTGATACCTTCTCATCTCTTTTGCAATCTGGGCTGCCTTGCTGGGTTCAAACATGGTGTGGACATTCCATGTCCCATGTTTACTTTCGCTTTCATCGAGAGAGGCGAAGACACATCGGCCTGGTCAATTGGCTTCCCGAAGGCTTTCACCAACTGGCGTCATTTCGCCTCTCCGATTCCAGCGGAGAATAAGTTTGTTTTCATTTTTTATATTTTGTTTGTGCTTTGAAGTTTCTTTAGCGGTTAGATTTGTTTTCCGGGGTAGGGTTGCTAGCCCTATGCCCAACCTTCCCTCTTTACCCGGGCTTAGGACCGTCTAGTAACTAGTAAACTAGTTAACCAGGCGAGGTTTTTATACACAATATGCTACGTAATCCGTTAGATAAAGCGGGACATCAGTGATGCAATTTAAGACATCAGAATAATGCACTTAAATCGAACTCCATCTAGTAGTAAAATCTGCGATTACCGTCATCGGCCTTCCAGAGATACAGTTTGCTAGAGCACTTTCGAATTCCCTGAATGCTCCACTCTAATAGAAAGCATTTACGTAGGTGCTCCTGTAACTTGTTTGTTTGTCTTGCTGCCCAGGGTAACAATATCCTTCATGAGGCATGCCGCTCACATATACCAACTTGCCTAAAGATTAGCGTCGATCCACGCCAATGTTGCTATATATTTCATCTTCATTGTTTCTCAAATTTCTGAAACCAATGACTCTATCACATTCTATGAAGGAAGTATGTCACATTACTTGGGTACCTACTCCATCTGAACATACCCACGTGACTGTTGTCTGTAACAATAAACTTAAACAATTTATAACCATGTTCACAGTCAATGCTGTGACGACTAGGCTACTTTCCCCTTTGTGTATTATAGATTGAGGCAAGACATACGACCTCTGGGAATTGCTGGTAGGTGGCCATTTAATCGATGCTGCTGAACCACACTCTATCCACCTGTGGTCACTCTATGTCAACAGCCGGCCAACATTCTTCAGTTTATCAAACATTATTGTTTGACATTCATGACCCGCAGATTAAAGGCTATTTAGGGGGGGAAATCACTGGACATTGTTTTCCTCTAAATATTCATCACAAGTTACGTCTTTCGACACAATTTCCTTCACATACTGCATAATACGGTCAGGTTCAAACCCTGCAGCTAGCAGCGGTTTAACAACCTTCAACTCTCCCTCCGTTAACTGTCTGTACCATGGATCTTTGATAAGAAAGATAATTCAGATAGTAATAATAATGATAATATTTGTTCTTGGATTCATAGCTGCACATCATTTTTACAGATATGGTCGTCACATCTATTGCCGGAAAATCCTCTCTTCTTCATCCCGGGTAGTGGCATACTTTCTGGGAAATATGCATCGCCTCACCTACTTGACTCTAAACAGTAAAATGGCTGGGTCGTATAGCCTGGTCAAACACCACAGAAATATCCAGATATGTTGGACTAGCCTGGCTGGCGCCGTTCCTAGACGCTTGTTGAGACTCCATGAGGCTACGAAAATGGATAAGTAAAGCATCCTTCTTAGAAAACTCAGCTGAAGGATGGTAAACAGCAATAGGGTATGCTAACATCCGCACCAACTTCTTAAACCACCAAATAAAGGCTACTTGACGTTGAAGTAATTCGGAAAACAGGCAGCATAGTGAGATTCTTAGTAGCTAACCAGCTGGGTGAAATTCATGAAAGATGAACACTTACAACGCTTTCAACGTAAATAATTCAACGAAAAATCTAGGATGAAAAAGGCGATTCAACATGGCCTACCAAGATGACGGATAGTTTCTGCTGAGGTTTGGAACTGAAGCGCTTTTCTACAACGAGAAAAAAAAAAGCAGCAACCAGATAGAAATGGCAAGAATTCCAGCAAGGAGTTTGTTCCCATTTAACACTTAAGAACATAAACTTCATGCTCTTTTATAGTTTAGGATTTTCACCTATGTAGAGCGTAATATGCCATTAGTGTCGAATGAGAAATTATAGGAAGATCTGCACAAGGTTACGGATGTAAGGTCAGTACAGGTTTGGTAGAAGCCTCATCAGCTGTTAAGGGGGCCTAATACGTTTAGTGTCGTAGAGGATAACTCACTAATTTGGTGAGGCTACCAGAAGATAAGAATTTACCCAAAAACCGACTAAATTCAGGTAGTTCATTTGGAGGCCTTAACGTCATTAGAAAGTCTCTCCTAAATCTGAGAGAGCCTGACAGTGGAGAAGTTCGCACGAAAGGAGGACCAAAAAGGTTTCAGTGTGGCGCTGTAGGCGTAATTGCCCAGATCTTAATAACAGTTTGTATTCTAACTGGAACACACCACTGGCCGTCAAGGTTAACTTGAGCAGCACATTGAAGAAAAGTGTGAGATTGGTTTTGAGTCGTTTCATCCAAAGCGTTTCTGGATTTAGAGCCATGCGTCCAGACATTTACTCCTCCTTGCACGCGTATTTTGGTAATCTAGGTATAAAATATCTTCGGACACCTATTTTAGTTTGTAGTTAACGTGCAGATCAGTCAGAAGAAATGGACAGTATTCTAGCAGAGGATGGATGCAGGTTTTACAGAGCAGTAACTTGGCATCTTTGAAGTATAAGTTATGGATTATGCATCCTAACAGGATGCAGCCTGTTCAGAAAATGTGAGGTCACATGAGTACCTTAGCCCAAGGTGACGGATACTTTTAAGAGAAAGTACTCAGACGGTACGATTTATGCACGGAATTCGAAAACCTGCTCAACTTAAAGAACATTATCCTGCGGTGCGTCACATAAAGGTAATTCAGTTCACTTGTTGTTCATACCACTTTATGAATTACGCTTCATAGAGCATTAGCTCTCTAGTTACAGCATAGACTGACGACTCTAAGCTATGGAAATCTGCGGAATCCCTAAATGTTCTCGAAACTTTCGATGGGTGGGTGAAATGAAGGACTGAAATTTGATCTGAAAACATGCTGAGCAGTTTTCTTCCACATTTCTGACTCGCAGTGAATGCTACACTGTGGTGCGCGTCTGTAGTAGTCGTCATCTCGTAAAAACAGAAAGATCTGAATCTTTCCCCTGCTGACAACCTCAATACCGGTTTAAATCACCTTAAAGACGCTTGACGGGCCTACATGAAATTGCGGCTAGTTAGCCAAATAGCCTCACGCCGTGGTTCTTTCTCAAGCTTCACGGAACAACGTTCCACCTCACCTTGAGGTTAAAAACCTCGCTGCACTGCCAAACCTGAAGATGAATATCAACTCTTGAGGACATTCCGTGGATGCGTCATTAAGGACGAACTGGATACTGAGCGGAAGACTCATCGCGATAGACTCAGGGATGTCGGCCCTTTCGCTCTTGGTTATCATAGTATACATAGTGGCTTGATAAAGGCCCATAAAATCCCTCATAACAGAAGTCATTTAGACAGGAGAATTTTACTCGGGCACCATTTGTGAAAACCCTGGTCGAATCGCCTATCAAGGAGCAGAAACCTATGTGAAATTGCAAACTTCACTCGAGAAATCTGTGGCCAGAGTAACAGATTACCTAGTGAGGTAACCACTGCTGCATCTGTCGACAGCTTCAAGTCTAGGCAGTTGAGCAGTGATAGGTGAGCTGCCGTCATTACCTTAAGATAAGGATTAAGCCAATGACTTACTGCCATCGCATCAGTTCGGTATTTTCGCCCAACTTAAAACCTATCCTATTTATGCAACTATCGTAATAGCTTGTTCTTCGACCCTTCTAAGAAGACTTAATTATGCCCTTTCCTTTTTCGATGTGTTATCTCTTCAGTCATTACCATTAATATTTTGAAAACTGTCATCGTTTTTATCATCTCCACAAAGGTTCCTTCGATCTAATCTCTCATACTGTCTTCCCTTTAACCTTATTCGTGATTCTACCCACACCTGTTCTCTTCGAATTTATCAGACGTTTCTTCGTCTTTCTTATAGTTCCTTCTCCTTCCTTTTTCGTTTGTTTTAACTAGCAATCTCCCATCTCCATACATCAGTCTTCACACCTATCTGGTGATATTTCATTTGAAGAAATAGTCTTTACCACAGTCTTAGGATAAATCATATACTCTCAAAAAATTTAAACCAACATCCAACTGACTGCCAGGTTGACAAGAGTTACGGCAAGTAATTACTAAAATCTACTCCACTGGAATCCACGAAGCACCTTGAACCAATGGTAAGGGCCTAAGATATATCGCAAAGAAATCATGTTCTTCATACCAGCTTGCGAGGCAGGTACTGTTAACTGTATTCAAGACAGGAAAACTTCACACCCCTTCTACACTCTTATTTGTCGATTACTTGCCTGAAAACGAATCAGCTGACACCAAAATACTTCGTTCACCTAGTGCAAAATACTATTCGGTTAGGCTTATCTTCATTGTCAGTGAACTTTTATAACACTTAGAAATGCCTATGTTGGTGAAACCGCGGGCTCCGAAAGAACTGGTGACGTAGTGGGGACTCATTTGCGGAAAGGAAATAGGGACATCCTCTCATTTTGAAGCACGTCTTTGATTGGTTTACCTTAACCAGCTAAAACAGCTTGGAAAGCTTTTAAGTTTAAAAATCCAGGTAAAGTAATTAAAAGTGGGATCTGGTCATTTGATTCGCGTCATACTTGCAACAATGTAGATTCAATGTTTACATCCGGATAAAATATTTAACTGAATCTACTGTCATTTAGAAGGCAATGTACATGATTAGACATGGTGGTGATTTTATCATAATCCAGCCAGAGTGTGAAAAGTTTGTACGTTCCAACTGAGGTCACGTTTTATGGATCAAAGAAGGTTGTGCCACAATAAGATAATTTTTTACGCAGTAGTAATCAGTAATAAGGATATTTAGTCGTTGGACTGTGTGAACCTTTGTAGTAGGTTACTCTGGAGAAACTAGTTGCATTTGAATACGGTAACTGAATGAGCTTATAATGACCATCTGTTAATGAGTTTTCCTCTAGCCTTTGGGTAGGTTCGTTTTTTGCAGGGAGTCAGATAGAAGGGTGTGAGTTTGGTAGAGACCACAAGAATCTGAAAGGGGAAAGAGGAGGCGAATGGCATAAGCTGACGATCCAGCATATACACATGGTGTACCTACATGTATTGATTGGTCATGGAGTGCAACCAATTTCATGTTATCTAGTCTTGAGTGCAGACCGAATTCTATCGGTCATATTTGTAATGTGGCAACCAAGCTAGGAAGCTCATCATCGCGGTGCACATTAGTAGATGTTAGTCGGTTGGAGGCAATCGGCCGGAAGCCCTGGATCTAGGTTTCGTGCATTTTGGCACTCGTCAGCAAGGTCTGCACTCAGGACTAGACAACATGAAATTGGTTGCATTCCCGTGACCAATCAATACATGTAAGCCAGTCCTACAGGAGTCCAGTCGCGGCCCGAATAGCCCAGTGGTAAAGTCGCTGACTACAATACTGGGTGACGCTGGTTCGAATCTCAAGCGGGACATCAGTTCCGTCGAGGTTGCAGATACGCCTTGCCGACGAGTGCCAAAAAGCATGAAACCTAGGTCCAGGGCTTCCTGCCAATTGCCTCCAACCAACTAACATGGCGTACCTACATTTAATAATAAAAGATAACTGATAAACGGTAGAGCTTGACAACGAAGGTGTGGAATGCGTTGCGACTGATATCACTTGCCGTGTTAAAGAGATCCTGTCCTTGATCACTATCGGAAAACTGAATGTTTGCATTTGGTCGATTAAGTCATCGCTTTCAGAGTTTCATATGATAACATAACAGAATGACAAGATAAATCATGCTGGGACAATTTTTAAGGATGCGAAATGGCAATATGAGTTCGACCCCTGTTCTGCGGTATGACAGCAGAATAGATCCATTAAACTGGATATTCCTTATGGACTACATGTGACAGCCCGGCAACCAGCTTTGTGCCGAACGTTTTAAAATGCCAAGACGCATCGGCATCCTTTTTAAGCCACCAACCTAATACCTGAGTGTAGTCCTCCAGTTGGGATCTTATGGATGTGGGTAATTTATCCTGAACACACCCTGACAAAAGCTTAGGAAAACAAAAAAAAAAGAAATCTTGCACTGCAGCTGCCATTCATTCAGATGACATTTTAAAATCGTGGCTAATGATAGCATCCAAGCATTGTAGTTGAAACAGCGACGCACCATCTACGCAATAATGAAAACAACTACCTTAGCTGATGTGAATCATCGTACTCAATAAAAAATAATATTTTCAGGCACCAACGTTCAGACCAACCTGACAGTTCACTCAAGTCCACTTGAAGTGCATACCGTTTGGCATCATTCCGTATGAGATTCTATAGGACTTAGTATCACCAGCGAGTATGAACATCCAAGAGCTGAGGATTTTCAGTGATCTGTCAACTGAAAGGAGGGGATACAGAAGATCAAGAAATCTCAGTAATCATGGATTTTCATTGGGTCACACCTAGTTAGTTCTTAATCTTTCGCTTTTTGTTAGAAAATATCCCCACTTCAAGCTTTCTGTCTAGTATCAAGGCTAAAGAAGGAGAGATCCCTCAGCAACCTAAAAGAGAACAATTTGTCGAAAGCCTTACTGAAATCTTTATGCACCGCATCTACTAGCGTTTTATCATAGTTGCTGACAATTTCTCCCTAAGTATGAAGAAATTTGCTAAGTCGGAGCGTTCTACCGGAAAACCATATTGCTCTCATGCCAAAAGATTATTTGATTCAGTAGGATTAGGCAGCTTCTATAGTGACCATCGAAAACAAAAATCAATATAATAGCAAGACACAGGGTGGTAGTTAGCACTCACCTTCCGCTTAACTTGTATGAAATGGAACTTTGGAAATCGTCCTTAAGCTAATTTCACGAATACGGGGGCCAAGCACCAATTATTCGTGCCTGTAATATACCCATGAATGCTAGATCAAGGAAGAATACAATAGGGTAATGAGACGGAAATAGTATATTTGGGAGGTAGTGTCGACTAGCTGGCTCCAGAATCGATTCCTAGCGGTGTGACAAAATACAATAACATGCCAGATGGGATGGATGCTTGACCTTGTGCTCTAAGCTTAGCGAGTTCGATAAAATCATGAAGGTCAACATCACTGTTGAATCTTGTCGAACCCTAGGTCACTGATTTTGAGGAATTACGTGCCGCTACAGCATAAAACCCAGTGTCTTTCCCTTCTCTAAATGACCAACTGAAAAGCAAACGCAAGTGTATGCGGTTCTTAGATTATCCCAATTTAAAGTACTTCGCTGAAGATATGATAACTTGCCAGTTTTCATTTATAGGGTTGTCTTAACACCATTTTGATATCCACCACAAAAGATGCCATTCTGACGGTATGGATAACGGTGGTAGCAGATATCTAGGTGCCAGTTTCAGCCGAAAAGAGCATTGAATTAATTCGATTAGTCTTCATCTTTCTGCCTGTTCAATTCTGAAACATCTAGTCTTCCGTCAGAATGTGGACTACATATTTCATCGGTCCTCTGGTACGATGCAAACATGCACTCATTGCCTTTTATACTCATCCTTACTTTAATAGTACGAGTCTTGCATTAGTTCCAAACTCTAGAGTTTTTATACTCAAGGAAATCCTTTGCCACCCCATTACATAAGCATCAGCAACGCTTTCTGCACATAAGTGACCTTTAAGTTTGACTGTCTACCAGTGAGATCCATGCTTAGGTCATTGTAGTGTTGATTATGGATTTGCAGTAAAAAGACACTTTGGTATTTAGTCTAAAGTATCTGTCAAGCTTTCTCAAAAGCCAGTGTGTGTTCATGAACCACTTTGCTTAGGCTTCATTTTTTCTAACCGCTGCCATGTCTGGTCGCCAAATATAAGATAGAAAGGGGGACGACTCGCAAAGTAGATTAATTGGTCTATTTTCTGAAGGAAGAAACTACGTGCATGTAATCGATTCCAGAAGTTGATTACTCGACACGAGAACCAGTACTCTACAAAGACTACGTTCATTCTTTGCTTTTGTACGCGTCTGATATGTCATCTGAGGTATCCCAACCTAGTGGGAAGGAAAAGAGAAGAAAGATCGAGCTCAAAGTCACTTCTTAGAACTCTATGCAGCATAATTAGATCTTCCCTCTGCCGACGATAGGACAAAGAGAAGAGATTTAGCTCCTTAAATCAATCTTCATAGGTGAGGCCAGTCATCGAAGGGATCATACGAGTGGCTGCCCTCTAAACTCTTTCTAGAAGATCCGCATCACCTCTCAGACAAGGATTTACCACCGTGTACAATTTTCTAATTTAGACCTAACTAAGGATGTTCTTAGGAGAGTAATAATCGAGAGAATCCATTGTATTTTAGTTATTAATGACAGAATTATCATGAATTCAAACATCCCACCGAACGGAAGGAAACCGAGAATTAGTAATCGATAGAATTCAGTGTGTATTGAAAATGCAATTATTAAAAATGAATAGCGATGAGCATTCATACAGTACAGTAACTGAAATAGTCATTCACTACACAATTGCTTTGCACTGTATCATCCATAAGATATGAGTATGCTAGGACGTAGTACAGTAGCACCCAAAAATACCAAAATACAGCGTAAGGGAACCATCAAAATGAAAGAAAATAAATCAGCTCTTTGGGGGGGGGGGAGGAAGTGTATATGAATTGAAAGATGTGCAAAAACAATATATTCAGATTAGTTTGCATCGTTAATTTCTTGCAAAACGTTCTTCATTAAATAGGTTGTTGTCTGGTTCTATTATTTGGTTATTAAAAAATTCAAACACTAAAATCGAGACTTTAAATGTATTAAGAGTAGATTCGAGAAAATGAATTCCATGTTTTCTACAAAAGTTATTGATCCTGAATTACTTCGCTTCCTAATACTCCAGCAATGAAAATTGATATTGAATCACTTTTTTGAAGAATCAAGCTCACTAGGTATATATTCTCTAAATCCCTAACTGTTGACCATTGACTATCAGCTGCAATCTTCTGGTTTTCATCAGCTGTCTCCAGTTAAATGCCCAATGAAATAACTCAGTTTTAGTGCGAAGCGGCTGTTGATTATCCAGTAACGATGTGTAGAGGACACAGAAGCAATTAACACAAAACATCAAACCTCAGTTATCTGTAATCCTTAACAGTAAACAAAACGATGACAAAATATATGTAAAAATAGAAATTAATTGGGAAGTCAATAAGTACTCCAAATATATTCAAAAATAGCTATTTGAATATAGTATTACTGGGTCAAACTTATCATACATTTAGTCTCTGCTACACGATTTGATGATGACAAGACTTGAGCGGGTAGAGTGGATTGTTAACGTGGTTAGAAGTACGAAATGGGTTTCCGCAAACGTTTTTCAAAAATAATTCATAATTGTTGATCTCAGGCAGAAACGAAAACCGAAAGTAGACACAGAAGCAAGTCATCGTATATTTTCACTTATACGAAAAAGTATTTACAAAAATTGTACTCGTAGGTATTAAGGATAAATAGTGCCTTGTTTTTACACATTTTAAGGAAAGAACACAAAGTGTAAAAAAGACATGAAGAAACTTGACTAGTGTAGTTCTGAAAAAATGTCACTAAGTACTGAAAGTTTATATGAATTATTATTATTATATTATTATTATTATTATTATTATTATTATTATTATTATTAGTCCCTTGGGTTCCTAGTGGAACATAGGGCTTCAGTAGCACGCCTCCAGTGACCTCTGTTCTCTGAGATCTTTTGAACCTGGTTCCACGACAACCCACAACCTCTCATTTCCTCTTCGCATGACCTCCTCCATGTCACCCTCGGACGTCCAACTCGTCGCTTCCCATGGGGGTTCCACTCGAGGGCCTGACGCGTGATGTCCTCAGTCGGCCTTCTCAGTGCATGGCCAATCCATCTCCACTTCTTCCTGCATATTTGTTGCGTGATAGGTTCTTGGTTGGTTCGTTCCCAGAGTTCTTTGTTGCTTATTTTTTCTGGCCATCTGATCTTCAGCAGCGAGCGTAAGCAGTTGTTGATGAATGTCTGTAGTTTATTGGAAATACCTTTCGTGACGCGCCAAGTCTCTGAACCATACAAGAGCACTGACTTGACGTTGGTGTTGAAAATCTGGATCTTGTTGCGCATGCTGAGTGCAGAAGATCTCCACACTGGTTTCAGGCTAATGAACGCCTGTCTTGCTTTTCCGATTCTGACTTTGACGTCCTCGTCCGTCCCGCCTGTAGTTGAAACAGTGCTTCCTAGATAAGTGAAGGAGGTTACTTCCTTCAAGTTTCTCCCGTTGACAGTGATTGGAGTTTGTTGTTGTTGTTGATGGTGGTGGTGCGGTATCTTCATCACTTCTGTCTTCTCTATATTCACCTGAAGTCCCGTCTTAGCTGCCTCTTCTATCAACTTGTTAGTTTTTGCCTGCAGATCTTCAAGTTTGTGTGACATTAGGCATAAGTCATCGGCGAAATCCAAGTCTTCTAGGTTCTTTTCCGTCGTCCAGTGTATCCCCCTCTTCTCGCTGCCTACTGTTTGCTGCATGATCCAGTCCACCACAATCAGGAATATCATGGGGGATAGTAGGCAACCTTGTTTCACTCCTGTCTTCACTTCAAAGGCATCACTGAGCTTCCCATTGTGGATTACTTGGCATGTGGCATCTTCATATAGTTGTTGAATGAGGCGGATAAAGGTTTGCGGTACTCCGTAGTATTGAAGCAGTTTCCAAATTACTTCTCGGTCGACGCTGTCAAAGGCCTTCTCAAAGTCGATGAAGTTGAGGTAGAGAGCTGATTGCCATTCTATGCTCTGTTCTATGATGATACGAAGCGTTGCAATTTGGTCAGCACATGATTTGTACTTCCTGAAGCCTGCCTGTTCCGGTCGTAGTTTTGAATCCAGTGCGTCTTTAAGCCTCTCCAGGATGATGCGGCTTAATATTTTACTTGGGGTGGATAGGAGAGTGATTCCGCGCCAGTTCTTGCAAGCACTGAGGTCTCCTTTCTTCGGCAGTTTGACAAGGTAACCCTTCTTCCAATCGTCAGGTACCTTCTCTTCCTTCCACACCTTCTGCAATAGTGGTGTGAGCATGTCCGCTGTTGTCTCTGCATCTGTTCTCAGTGCTTCTGGCGGTATCCCATCTGGTCCTGCTGCTTTCCCGCATTTCAGTAGCTTTATGGCGTTCAGGACTTCCATTTTTGTAGGGGGATTTATGTTCACTTGTAATTCAGCGGCTGCAGGTGGTATTTCTGGACGAAGTGCAGGTGGTGGTCGATTCAAGAGCTTCTTGAAGTGGTCGGCCCATCGTTTCCTCTGTTTCTCTTCTTTTGTAATTAAATTTCCTTCTTCATCTTTTATTGGTTTCATCTGTGTTGGTCTCTTCCCTGATAGCAACCTGGTTATTTGATACAATGTCGTCAGGTCTCTCTTACCTGCAGCCTGTTCTGCTTCACTTGCCAGTGTGTCGTAGAAGTGTCTTTTGTCTTTGCGTGCACTCTTCTTCACTTCTTTATCCAGTGTTTTATACATTGTGCTCAGTTCCTCTTGTCGTTGAGCATCCTTGCACTGGTTTATCTTCTGCTTCACCATCCTCCTCTCCTCTATCAGCTTCCAGGTATCCGTCGAGATCCATTCCTTGTCTTCTTTCTTCTTCCTTCCTAATACTGTTGTGCAGGTTTCTTTCCACATAGCTTTCAAAGACTTCCAGTGTTCTTCCACACAGGTTTCTTCAGGGATGTTGCTCGACGTCTCCCATTTTGTCTTGATGGCTGACTTGTGAAGATTTCCTTTGTAGTTTCATCCTTCAGTTTCCGAGTGTTGTACTTGAATTGAGGTCTATCACCAGCTTCCTTGAAGGCTTTCAACTTGATTTGGAAGGTTCCTTGCACTAGGTAGTGGTCTGAACCTACATCTGCTCCTCTTCTTGACCTTGTGTTAAGTAGACTGCGTCTCCATTTTCTTGAGATTGAGATAAAGTCGATTTGATTTTTAGTGTGTCCATCTGGTGAAGTCCATGTCGCTTTGTGGATATCCTTGTGCCTGAACACACTGCCTCCAATCACCAAATCGTTGAATGCGCAGAATTCTGCAAACAATTCTCCATTCTCATTCATTTCACCTAGCGCCTCTCGACCCATGGTTAGTTCTCTTCCCGTGTTGTCCCCTCCCAGTTTGGCATTCATGTCGCCCATTAGAATTTTGATATCGCCAACTGACGTCTTGTCCAGTGTTGATTGAAGTTGTCTGTAGAATTCCTCCTTTTTCTCTTGCTCTGCATTATTTGTAGGTGCATAACATTGTATGATTGTGACCTTTCTTCCTTTTGAGTTGAATCTTGCTGTCATGATCCTGGAGGAGATTGGTTCCCACTGCATGAGAGCCTTCGATGCTCTTGAGGACATCATGATAGCCACTCCCTCAGTGTGCTCGTGGTTGTCGTCTGGGTGACCGGAGTAGATTATTGATTCTCCAGTTGACAGTTTGGAGAGTCCACTCCCATTCCATCTGCTTTCGCAAATCCCAAGCACTTCGATGTTATACCTTCTCATCTCCCTTGCAATCTGGGCTGCCTTACTGGGTTCAAACATCGTGCGGACATTCCATGTCCCCACGTTTACTTTCGCTTTCATCGAGAGAAGACACATCGGCCAATTGGCTTCCCGAAGGCTTTCACCAACTGGCGTCATTTCGCCTCTCCGATTCCAGCGGAGAATAAGTTTGTTTTCATTTTTTATATTTTGTTTGTGCTTTGAAGTTTCTTTAGCGGTTAGATTTGTTTTACGGGGTAGGGTTGCTAGCCCTATGCCCAACCTTCCCTCTTTACCCGGGCTTAGGACCGGCTAGTAACTAGTAAACTAGTTAACCAGGCGAGGTTACTGACAGTTTATATGAAACACATCAAATAAAGCGAAGTTGTAACTCAAAAGAAAATTGCAAGACATAAGATATTCTGGCAGTTGAAGATACCTTTGGAGAGTTCGTAAATATATACTTTCTAGAAGATTGTAAAATATAGAACCACTGTCTCAGAATTCATAATGAGTTCATGTTGACCGGGTAACTGACGGCAAGGTTATGGAATGTTCCCTGCTGCTGTCGCTTTTCTTATAATCCCAGTCACTGCTGATCCACCTGCATTAGACAGTGTTGAAACCAGAGATAAACAAAGTGAAATATTGCCCTGACGGTAGATCATACATTATACATATTACAGAAAAACTAATGGAATTATGATGCGTTCACCATTAGGCCCAATATTAGCTCAGTTTTCTTGCTAAACTTAAAAGTGGACCACCCTAAGATGTCATCTGTAATCTAGACATGCATAAAGATTATACTGACGACACTTTTATTGTCCTTGATCAAAACATCGACAAAAACTAATTGTTAAGAAAATCCCAATGTCGAATTTTCGAAAAACTGACAGTATTACTTCCCATTTCTCTTACAAAGCAGATAAAACAACTTTATTGCTACTACTCAAATGATAAAAAAGCAAACAGGCACATTTAACATGAAGATAACAGCTCTAACTAATTTACCTTAATTCCATAAAAGATTATTTCTTTCGGTGTCGCACACACTGATACGGTTTTGTTCACCGGATGACATTTCCAGCGTAGTTTATCGCTCATAATTATATCAGGTTGACATATAACATACGCAATCCAGTACAGAATTATTCGGTACCCCAGTTCTCAAGTTTTACTCTCACACTAATTTACCTTGCTCTCATATTTCATAAATGATGAGGACTGTCATTCTCCATCACAAAGTAACTACTACATGTTATATAAAACCTAATCTATGCCTGAATAAAAGACATATGCTTACTTTTCCGGGATAAATTTATTGGTATTATTGCAACGCAGTCATAGAAGAATTAGTTACTTTGACTTCATGTTCAGTATTTCTGATAAAAAGTGGTAGGTTCATGGATACTTGTGAGCACCCGCGCAAAAGCTTTCAGGCTCTTCACTTGAAGATGGGTATAAATCTTAACAGGAAAAAAAGTGAGAAGAAAGAAGAAAATGTTGCTTTAGGTTATTTGTGTACAAAATACTGTCTCATTTAGACACTAAAAGGTAGTCTTGATTATCTACGGACCTTTCTAAAGTGACATTCTTTATTGATTTCGTTTTATAAAACAGCCACTACTTTCCAACCAGATGGCTATGAGGTGCATCAAGCTGTTCCGACCAGTTGCTATGGCTAACATTGCTACATCTGTAGATTGTCAGCACTATGTTTTTCATTCATCAATGAATTTCAAACTTTTTATAGGTGCCAGAACACAAAACGATATAATTTAACAGTTGCAGGTGAGATGGATAACTTATTTTTGGGCTATCCAGTTCTGTTTACCTTGTTCACTTATTCACTCTTTTATTGGTTCCTTCCACACTTACATATGAACATGACTATTAGCAGTACATCTTAGTCAGGCAAGTCTTGCTCTTAGAAACCCTAATATGCCTTCAAAACAATCCTTTAAATCTCATAAATGGTGGCAACTAAGGCTATCGCTATTATTATCATTATTATTATTATTATTATTGTTATTATTATTATTATTATTTGTCCCTTGGGTTCCTGGTGGAACACAGGGCTTCAGTAGCACGCCTCCATTGCACTCTGTTCTCTGCAGCCTTCGGAACCTGACACCATGACTTCCGACAAGCTTTCATTTCTTCACCACATCATCTCTATGTCACCCTCAGCTAGGACGCCCAACTCGTGGTTTCCCATCTGGATTCCAATTGAGGGCCTGGCCTAGTGCGCGATGTCCCCAACCAGCCTTCTCAGTGTATACCCAATCCAATCCATCACCACTTTCTTCTGCATATTTGTTGAGTGGTAGGTTCTTGGTTAGTTTCTTACCAGCCAAAGTTCCTTGTTGCTTATTCTTATTGTTCTGGCCACCTGATCTTCAGCATCGAGTGGGCGTAGGCGGCAGCTGTTGATGAATATCTGTAGCTTTTTGGAAATGCTTTTCGCGATGCGCCAAGTTTCTGAACCATATAGCAGCATTGACTTGACTGAATTAGTATTGGAAATACGGATGTTGTTTCACATGCTGAGTGCAGTAGGTCTCCAAACTGATTTCAGATTAGTGAAAGACTGTCTTGCTTTACCGATCCTGGTTTTGACATCCTCGTCTGTGCCTGTGTCGACTGTAGTTGAAACTATGCTCCGTGAGTAGGTGAAAGTGACTACTTCCTTTAGGTTGCTCCCGTTAGTGGTGATCGTACTTGTTGTTGTTGTTGCTGGCTGGGTATCTTCATCACCTCCGTCTTCTCTACTTTCACTTGCTACCCCCCCTTCTGTCAACTTGTTAGTTTTCGCCTGTAGATCTTTAAGTTTGTGCGACAAGACAGATATAAATTACTATGTGTGGTTGACTGGACTGGATCATGCAACATACTGTGAGCAGGTGTGCAAAAATGGGCATACGCTGAGGGGACCGATGAAAAGACCCCAGAAGAAGATTTGGATTTCGCCCATGATGATTTATGTCTAATGTCTTGTCGCACAGACTCGAAGATCTACAAGTAAAAACCAACAAGTTGACAGAAGAGGTATGACAGCGAAGTCAGAACTTTCTTCAGGTGAACGTAGAGAAAAGGGTGGTGATGAAGATACCCAACCAGCAACAACAACAACAACGAGCACCATCAATGGAAGAAATCTAAAGGAGATTGTCTCTTTCATCTACCTAACTAGGCAGGATAGCATTTTTTCAACTACAGGCGACACAGGCACAGATGAGAACGTCAAAGCCAGGATCGGAAAAACAGCAAAACAGCCCTTCAGTGACCTGAAGTCAGTGTGGAGATCTACTGCACTGCACTCAACTCCACTCAGCATAAAGCGTGAACAACATCCGTATTTACAACACTAATTCAGTCGAGTCAGTGCTTCTACGTGATGGTTCAGAAACTTGGCGCGTTATGAAAAACATTTCCAACGAACGACAGATATTCATCAACAGATGCCGTCTACGCTCACCCGATAATGAAGACGGAGATCAGATGGCCAGAACAATAAGAATAAGCAACAAGGAACTCTGACCTGGCTACGAACCAACAAATATCCCGTCGCCCAACAAATATGCAGAAGAAAGTGGTGATGGATTGGATTGGGCACACACTGAGAAGACTGATTGGGGACATCACGCGCCAGGCCAGGTCGTCGAGTGGCACCCGAAGAGGAGACGACGAGTTGGGCGTCCCAGCTGAGGGTCACATGGAGGAGATGGTGTGAGTAGGAAATGAAAGCTTGTGGGGAGTCGTGGAGCCAGGTTCAAAAGACTGTAGGGAACAGAGTGAAATGATGACGTGTTCCTGAATCCCTATGTTCCACCACGAACCAAAGGGACAAATAAAATTGTAAACAATATCATAAATGTTACACAGTGAAACAGTATCATTTACTGGTTATGATATGAATATCGATATGTTAATATATTAGCATATTAATAATAATAATAGAAATAATAATAATAATAATAGATAGTAATTATGAGTTTTCCGTTGGTCTTTATGACCAACGTTGAGTAAAGACAAGCTTAGATACTATTTTGAAGCTCTTCACCTTTTAGTGAGCAAAGACATCTTTACCTGACTAGCCAAATTTAACTGCTATTTGTCGAGTGCTGAAGCGAAAACGTAACAGGCAGCATCATTTTCGATGTATTTTAATGTGTGTAAGGTAGGAAGCGCAGGATATGCTAACTTCTTGATGCAGTAGGCTTTTAGCATCCCTGAAATTCACTTAACCGGCATAAGTGTAACACATTTGCTTCCTTATCATCAATTATGCACGTAGTAAATTATACTGAAATTCAGTTATTACATCTTCACCTTGGAACATATATATGAGTAAAATGCAGAGACTTGAATTTTCTATAATATGTAGAAGCATTATGTATTTCACATCCCTTAAATTGTGTATCATCCTCGCTATGATAAAATATATTTCAAAGTAGTGCAGCTTAGTACAAAGTTTGTTAGGCTACGGTTGTAATCTTTAATAAAAATCATACGTCAAGAGACAAGTGACAGCTCGGCATTGAAAACACTTAAATTGAGTTTGATATCTGGTTAGAAATTTGTCAATCGGCAACAGATTTCTTTGTTTTCTGCTCTATGCTTTGCTGCGTACCTCAGCACAAGAACCGTATTCGTGCGATTCAAAACCATGTTATTCAGGAGAACAATTTCAACATGGTCATGTGTGTTTGCACGAGGCTTTAGTCTTCTATGCGAAAACTGGTGTTCCACCAGGTAGCCAAACCAAATACAACATTTCTAGAACTATCCTCACAGTCTTTCCTAATATAGCTTTTATCAAGTTTACATGAGTTTTGACTCATGAGTTACAAGTGCTCTACAAAGTAAAAGCGGACTCAAACGATTACAAACAACCAACTGAATTTGGTAGCGTTAGAAAAGTTATTCCATAGATTAATCAATGCATATCTATTGCATTGCTCAAGTGGTAAATGCACCTTGATTTATCACAGTATATAGCGTTTTTGATTCACTTTCATACCCAGGAGAGTAAAGTATACAACAAAGTATCTTAAAATCATGGTTTTACTGTTGACATATTATCGTAAAGCATGTGGCTATCATTTAGTGTTTTCGTCGGTGTTACTACCGTCAGATGCATTCTTAATTTCAATCTACTAACCAGCGTGATAACCTCGTAAGAGCGAAAATATTCTAGAATCAGTCACACACAGTAACCGAGAGAAATGCACATCTGTTCTTTACGTTGAAGGGAAGGAGCATAGTAGGTATCTGGTAAATGTTGTTACAACATTCAACATGAATAGCACCATTCACGATCCTCCTTTAAGCCATGATTTTAATACTGTACTATTCCAAACTTTGAACTATATTGATTTTAGTATCGAGCCATTTCACTTGTAGATAATATACTCCTCTTTCACTAAATTCTCTGCTAGTTCTACTTCACTAACACTGAACACTACAATGATGTTCCTATGGCTTGTATGAGAATATTGTACCAATTTAGAAGCGTTCAGCAAAGCAAAGAAGCAGACCTATGTTCTCGTCGTAAGGAACTTAATCATCTCATGATTCTTGAGGTAAGATTATGAGAGGTGATCAGTTTATCCAGTTACAACTAATAACAGAAAACTGCCTCATATATAATCGTCATAACTGACGAAACCGTTTATCAAAGCTTTGAAATGAGAATACACAGATTACGACGTTAGTCGAACGTCTAGTAATCATGTGTAATTCGCTATTTGGCAACTGAGACGAAGAACATATTCTGAATACACGTTATTCACATAAATAAAGGTTGGGACTCCATACGTGCCATTCGGAGAATACTGATCCATTCATCCATTTAAGTTCCCTAAATGATACTCCACGTAGTTATACACCCTAATGAAAGTTGCATCAAACCATTAGAAAGTAGAACATCGTTCAACTTGTTTTCTGCACACACCTCTTATATATCATCAAATACTTTCAACATTTGAACATTCTTGAAAAAAAATATTTAAGAGCAAAATAATTGTATCTTGCACATCTCAATTTCGTTTACTAGATAAACTCGGAAACATCTCTCCTAACCTTTTTCACAATAACCTGACCACTAAGCGCTTCACTTTGCCACATCTTAAAATACTCCGAGTAGTGTATCACCTTTAATAATGTATCCAGGCCGTTTAACCTGAGAATACTATCTCAGAGATGCTTCATTAAAGACAAAAATCACTTATTACAGTTCCAAGCTATTTATTTGAAGTGTGAATTTATTTGGATCTGCTGAAATTATTTTGAAATATGCTGTCAATATTTGTAAGAGTTCCTCTCTGATTATCTTTTGTTTTTTCCAATTTAGTATGATAATTCAAACTACCAATTCGATTTTCACTGCTGAAACAACTCATTTAGATGACTGTACGTTGAAGTCTTTTGTTAACACTCGATTCAATCGCTAGGTTCCAGTAACGACTATGTTAACCAGAACATCTAGTGGGATTTATTACCTACAGCGTATTGATTACGACAGAGCTTAACATATGACTGTGTGATCGCATCTGCCTTTCTTGCACGCCTTAGTTGTAACTGTTTAGGAGCTGTTTTGTATTTTTTAGTTATTTGGGGATTTAAAGACTATCTACTCTGCTATTTTAATAAATGGTAAACTGAACACAGAATCCTAAAGAACGCCTAAACTGAAATACTGCCTATTGCTTTTTGGCAACATGTTGCGAGATAAGATATTGAGGAGTTCTAATAACAAGTCATGATCTTTGGGGCAAAGAAATCTGCATGTGAAGACAAATACTCACTGATGGCACTAAAGAAAGGTCATACTATGTTACGAATTGAAAGAAGTAGGAGAATCGAACCAATGAATTCCGACAAAGCAGCTCAATGGTAACGTGCTCACAGCGAAAGCTGAAAGTTCTGGGTTCGATCCTTGGTGAGGTCATGTTGCTCACATTTGAAGGGTCTTATGCTAGGACGTAAGAGCTACCCATTATCCCTAGGTTTCCAACAGTTCTCTAGCTGATATCATTCTGTGATCAAAACCAATATGAAATACAAATTATGGCCAAGAGCTGTAGAAAAGTACGTGGAAAGCTTTTTTTACCTCGTCATACATTCGCACGTTTGCTTCAAATATTGTGGTTGCATCACATCCAATAATTCTTATCAGTTTAGCTTATTTTACTCTTGTTTTATTACTTTTCAAACCAAACTACCACTGTTTTGACCACTTGTCTGCCAAATACTCGAACAATGCAATGAATTTCGATGTGATTGCACTTCATCGGACTTCAGTCACATTCAGAAGGTTAAACTCAATCCAATAGACCTTTCGTTCGATTAAATAACTGACAGGAACCACTAGAGTGCATGTAAACCACTTTAAACGTAATCACTTTTTGGGTGGTGCCGATTATATATTTTTTCAATACCGGTACTTACAAACCAACAAATCCGTAACCAATTCCCTTTATTGATAGGCATCTCTTTAGACTAAAATCCTAATTATTTATAACAGTGTGACATTGTGCGATACAAAGCTCGTATTTATTAGTACCAGTACACTACTTTTACACATTCGACTATTTAAACAACTCTTAACAAAGTTTCATCTGCTCGTAGACATCATATTTACAAGCTAAGAAAATCTTCACTTAAGCTGTGTATCTAATTTTAATATCTTAATGAGACTGTTAAACAGTTTTAAGTGTCACTTAACATTTCCTGTATTATTAGATTTCATGGATATTCCGATCAAATGCTTGCTGTCTTGTTAGTAAACCCTTCATCTCTTTCTCCTCCACTCTTAATTGCAACTCTCTAACCAATGACACTGGGTTAAAAAATGCTTCAGACTTCCGACCCAGCTTTATTTCAGGTCCCATAAATATTATACTTTATTTGTTTTGCGAAAATTGTATTATTATTTGTTTTGTAGAACAACCCTTGTTTTAACATTTCGGAACTGTAAATGATCTCATTGAATAATGACCCTTGACAGTTATATTTCACCGTAATATTTTAGTAACTTCAGCTTACATCTATTAAAACAATAACTCTAGATATTACAGATTTATAACTTATTCAACATAAATTCTTTTCTCATGTATTCATCAACACGAAAAGTCGTTTTGAAATAAAATATACCTAATATTTTGAAATATATCTTCAGCTCAATTACAGAACACATTGTGAACTCATCCCACTCACCTTTTTTGAGAACTCATTCGAAATCCTCTACAGGCTTTGATCAAATCACTCGAAGGGAGTAGGATCAAGGCATATGAGTACAGCCGAAGCACTAGCAGTTAAGAAGTTTGCACTAGCATTGTGTGTCCCAAAAAGGTACGTCCAACCTTTATCTTCGCTGTGACTATCATTAGCCCTTGACTTTGATAGATTCATCCTAAATTTTGCAATTATGCATTTTGTTTTCATAATTTCCTGTTTATTTCCCTACTCTGTCACAGATTTTTCCGGTACTGCATAATTACAATTTAATTCTATTGGTCCCTCGTTTATTTACCCATTCTAAACCCAAGTTTGTAATAATTGACTTCCTTTGGTTATTCAATATATTTTTCCCTCTGATTGGAAATAATTCTGGAACGTTGGGCCCACTGTAACAAATATTCACCTATGTATAGTTTAGTAAATGACTTCGTCGGAAACTTTTTCTTCACTGTAACCTCGTTTTGTCTTTTCCTGTGAACCACTGGATGTGTCCCGCCTTTTAAATATGATAAACAAAAAGTGTCTGAACTGATGTTTCGCTACTTAGTGTTCTTAGCCTTACAAAAGTAGTAGCGAACCAGATTTCACAATGTCGATGCTTTTATTGATAAATTGATCAACTGACTATCGTTGACTCAATTTTCTTCAACCTATTAAATCGTAGTTCTTGGCTTGGTTATCTATATAAAATAGGTTTTTCTAACACGATCACTCATTATATAGTTTTAAAATAGAAACTTTACGGTATTAAAGGTGCATTAGATGTAGGGATAAGTTATTTTATAATGATGAATTCCAAGAACACTTCGTGTTCTTATCGGTGACGATGAAAATATTTCTTACAGAAACATTCGAAAACCCTACTTTAGTAGTTTCATTCATTTAAAGAAAACATTACACAGATGTCTACAAAATCTGGTTACAGTTTCAGGAATAAGGTAAGCAGGGCAGCCTAATACTGGACCCTTGAGCTTTATGAAATATAAAGGAGGTCCACCCCCTTTTTCAAAGATTCGATGGAAGGTGCTGAAACTACTTATTTTACTAAGGATTTCACTTATTCATAGCGCGATGCGGCTAAATGACTTCAGGACGAAGAAATTTAGAAGGCATGAGTCTACGGTGAAAGGAATCTAATTTTCAATTCTCATTAGAAAAGAAGTTATTTTCTTATCCAGTCAAATTCATTATACCTTACATACTACCACTTCTTTCTCTTTTGCAAAATTTTAAAAATACTGTATAATTTCTCCCCTCGTCCAGGAAAACTTAAAGGCTGCCAACCGTTTTCACCGTGATAAAAGAAACTGTTGTTGGAGTAAACAAGTCTTTGTATATTCTGTGTCACCTGGTGCATCATATTGTTGCCTATCGGAATAAATATGAGTTTGGTTATGTTAAAAAATGTCAAATGAATGTGCTTAGGTCATTCACAACTAAATATCTGCATATCTGAAAATAGGTTTCCCTTTACAATAACTTTGTAGCATAATTTTCAGAATAAAATGAATTCCTAGTATCAATAATACAAGTCTGTCAAACTACAGCTATCTCACATAGTCGAACTGACATCAGTTAAATGCTTATGGATGGAACTAGTGAGTTCTATACTGTAGAAGTAAAAACATACTGGTTTAGAATAAAATGACATACTGTTTTCACGTAATGTACCGATATACGCTTGTGGTCACTTAATCAATATCCTTCGTGTTCAGCCCATGATAGTCGCTCGATTCCTCAGAAACAGAAAGTGGAGGTAAGATATTAGGCGTGTTGAGAGTTTGGAATATGTACAAAATATAACGGTATGTATAGCCTTGTATATTTTCAGGGTTTTCTCACAACGCTTTCTCCACTTATTCACGATCTCAAATCAACCTGACATTTACAAGATCGCAGATCTTTTCTCAAATATTTGTGGCGTGTTAATTAGTTTTGAGGGATTTCGGGCTTCTTTGTAGGACCTGGACAACAACGACTGACTCATGTTGGATTTTTAACGGCATGAATAAAATAAGGTTATATACATACTGGTAAAATCTGTTTTCGAACCTTCGATGTTAACGTTATTCACAGAAATGAATGTCTGTTTTAAAACCATGTACGATTTTCAGAATCTAGGTAAACAGGTATCAGTTTATAAAATGTGTTAATATTATTCAATAAGAAGGAGAGATATTCAAAAGATATCTATGTAATCATAAGGAAGCAAATGTATATCCATGGTTTTTTGGATTATCAGCACAGCAACTGGCAACTTCGTACATGTGAACGTTTATACTGACGAAGCGAACTCCTAACTAATAACAAGCGTATATTTTCAACCAATAATATTAGGCAAAAAAAAAACGCTCAGTATAATGCCCAAATATGCAAAAAAAGAAGACTAATAGCGCGAAGAATACTATGAAGAGGCAATCAAGATGTATTGTTATTCATATAATTTAAAGAGGTTAAAAAACAGATGCAACTGAATTTACTGGAGAAATTAGTGAGTTTACTTTTCGATAGAAAAACATGCTTAAATTAATACGTCAATACTTTGTAATTCTGAATAGCTATTAGAATTAGGAAGTAAATATTGTGCAAAGCACCAAATCACATCCAATTTAAAACTGAAAGCAACTTAATAGTGTAGACAGTGTTATTTTGTCCCTTTTAGAAAATGTGAGAAAACATCGTGAATTGAAATATTTTTCGAATCCATACTTTCATCTTTAACAATCTAACAGCTAAGAATTCAGAGACATAGATACTGAAATCAGACTACGTTTAGTAGTGCATCAGGATAAATTCCATTTCGGAGGTAACTTGACTACAGTTGCCTACCGAAATCAACAAGCTTAAAAATTTTGACTGATCTTAGTTCACTTTCCTCTTATCAAGATGTTGAATGTTCTCATTGGAAAACACAAGCCTGATAACACCTTTTTTGTTACCTATTGCACAAGAATAGTTAAGTGCTCACCAAATTGATGGTGACCTCTTCTTCATTTTTCCATTTTTTACTACTATTTATCCTGCAATACTTCTGTAGTGCAAACAAAGCAGTATCAGCTATCTGATTAGTGTGCACCATCATCAGCTACTGTAGCTATTATATTAGCCTCAACAGACGATTCAAACAACTGTGAACTAGAAATAAAATGCTGGGCAATTAAACTTATGAAGCAAGCAATGCTTTATTAAGTGATTGGTAACGCTTTAAAGCTAGCTACCTAACTATACACACGAGGCTTTAAATCAACTCAAACTGTGCAAAACTGGTTAACAAAAACTATTAAATCAGTTCACTGTTATATATAATGAAATGACTCCACAAAGGTTTACTATAAAGAGAAAATATCTTCACAGAAAATGGACTTAGAATATAAGATATTGGCATTTTACTGTTTTGAATATTATTTGTGTAGGTAATAGTCTTTTTTTATTGAGATTACATTGACAGTCATTGCATAAGTTTTCACAAGATTGTACTTGTAATTTAAAAATATAGTGCTGACACACAGTGTATTTAAATAATCCGTTCTTTGGTAATTTTATTTTATTTTCATAAAAATTGTGCATAAGATTTACTTTGAATACCCTGCCAACGCTGCTTGTGTTATAATTCTTCATCTGAAAGAGAATAATCACATTGTACTCATATTCACAATAAGTTTTATTACATAGGTAAGCGTATGATAAAAGTAAGAGCATGGTGATCGTATGTGCATATATTTCTTTGTAATTAAATGGATTTGTTTATAGTTATGTAATAATAAGGTTATTAAATAATTATGCTATTAAAAGACAACTTTCTGCTTATAAATTCCATTTCTATGTATTGACTGAATGGACTAGATTTTGGAAGATAGTCACTTTCATCTTAATGGTCACGTGGTAAAACAAAAATTACCTTGACAGTCGTATAGCACACACTTCAAATCGATGCTACATAAATTTATGACTACTAACATATTTTTCATGAGCCTTCTTTAAATGCCTAATTTACTAAATTATACATTTATCCCGTAATTAAAAAGTAGTAAAATTGGTATAAATGACGAAAGGTGTCTGTTACCACCCTTGAAATAGGATGGTCGAATGATAAAAGTGATAGTGATAGTTGTTTCTGCAGAGCTGTCACACTTATAATTGTTCAGAAAACTATTCGATTAAGCTTGACACTAATGTATCACTCATGACACCCGGTGTAAACTCTTAGTGACTGAAGTGAAATGTAGACGTGGTCAGTAGAGGTATCCTTCCGGTGACTTGGTGAAGCATCACTCTGATAACTTATAAGCCACCTGTTAAGTTCTGCTGTGATTCAAGCTTTTGTTTCAAACTCAGTTATTAAAAGGAAAATTGGAATTCTTTTATAAAGGAGTTCATTATTAGGAAGTTTATGAGTTTTAAAAATATATAACATTAAATATTTTGGCAAAGCAAGAACAGCATTGTGGGACATAACGAATTCATTTTATGTGCTCTAACTCTTCTACCAAATTTAAAATTTTCTACAGTAAGCTATCAGTTTCCAGTATAAGTCATTTGATAAATTTCATAAATAAAATCAACACTAGATGCATCTTTCACATCTACATATCAACATATATGAGCTAAGAGAGATGAATGACTAAGTTCTCAACCTAATTAACCAAAACAGGAAACAAGTGACATAAACCAGATCACAAAATCGATCAGTAAACAAAAAGAAAGTAATACAATGTAATAGTAGTACAGGTATATGATTACAGCTCAGGATGGTAGGAATTTTGATAAAAATGAGAGAACAAAAAAGTGGTGTGCGAAAGACATGAATTGTCGCCAGATAAGTAGAAAAGGATATGCTAAAAACCATGATTAAAATATACAATAGACTAAAGTAAATCGAAAATCATAGGAACATGAATAATGTTTGAGAATAATATGTAACAAAATATGATTAAAGATGCAACTAGTGTTGATTTTACTATTGAAATGTATGGGATGACTTACACTGGACATTGATAGATTACTGTAAACAATTTTATATTGAGTGCATATTTGTAAGATGTAGAGCATACGAAATAAATTGGATTCATCCTACAATGTTTGCAGTTCTTGCTTTGCAAGAATTTATAAAGGGAACTAATTGTATGATATAGTATTTAATTGATACTTCATTTCACAAGTTACTCTAATATGCCATAGTCATAAATATATGAAAAAGTGTTACCTTAGCGACGTTGTAAAAACAATGATAGCTTTCCATTTTGTTATCATATAGCTCAGTTCAGCTACTACGTCTGCAAAATGCTGTATACGCTGTTCAAATGAGTTTCAAAAATATAGCATGGAATGGGGATAATGTTAGGACAAAATTAACATTTGCTGCTATCGTCGGTATTGAAGACAGAAAGTGAAATGTGCTGTTACAAATTTCCAGAAGTATCTCTTTGAAACATCATAAAATATAATGCTTTTCTGCCAAGTTATATAATGTAAAGTGTGTAGTAGTTGCCGTTACTTTTTCATGTAACGTCTGCTTTCAGAAAACCTATCAAATTCAGTCAGTTGAATACATCTAGAGAAAAGCATCTAGATATACTACAGTCATTTCTAAATTTTATAAAATTTCCTCAAGAACTTTTAAATGAATGGGTGTTTGGAGCACAGCAGAGAAACTATGCAATTTAGGGAACTACTCACAGTGAAGAACAGATGGTCTTTAAGAGTTATGCTGCATCGTACTGTAACAAAGCGGTCAATTCAATCGATGGAGTGGAACTTAACCCATATCGGATTCCAAAAAGCTCACAATAACTCTATCGATGTGTCCTTCATGTTTAGTTGCAACCTCTAACCTCAAGTTATCCGCTAAACGATCTTCATCCTCATTTTGAACACAAACGAAAACCGTATGATTACTGATATTCACGAAATCCAAATGTTTCCAGTGGTTCCAGTTTTTGTCAGTCAATTATGTTTTTTAAGTGATATGTGTAACAGTTTCTTACATTGTTGGGTATTTTAAACTTATTTATTTACTTATATTTATGATTTTGTTTCATTTTGCATGCGTGCGTGATGACATGTCATAAATATACTGACCCAAAATGAGACTCTGTATCACAAATTTAAAATATTTATTATCTACTAGTTTCTTTCTACTCAGGTTCTTTAAATCATCAAGTGCTTGGTTACCAAACAACGAATCCCATTAATGCAAATGGTTTAAATTATTCACATTACTGTCGAAGTTATAATGCTGAAAATTTGCTTAACTCGGATATTTTTCGTTGAGAAGTAACAAGTTAGCATATCCAAACGCTGCACCATTACAAGTGTCTGAGCTTACTTGTCATTATATGTTTTGGATAATATGAGCACAGAAATAACATTGTCATCTACGAAAAAGCCAAAATATTCACCAGTTGGTAAAAAATATTCCCTAATTTATATTTTCTTTTCAGTAGCTAGAAGCACGGGTAGTCTAAATAAACAAAATAGTTTCTATTATCAACATCTAGGCCATATTTGTTACGAATGTCCCGAAAGAAGTTGAGCACCCACTCAGGTTCATTCATTATATAATAAAGTTTTATGATAATCTGAATATTCTGCTGGAAAAGCTGTGGCATGAACACAGAAAAGTTCAGAAAAATCTTTTTTCGATTTCCTAAACAAGCTGAGATTATATCAAAACCGAATATTACAAAATAGTTTCTAGATATTATTAAACATCTGGAGGATATTTTCCATCGACAGACTGATATTAGAACTACAGTAATCTGTTTTTAAATATTGACAGTATGCAGGAAATATAAGATTCAAATATGTGCACTGTGGTAGAATGTAATGACACTTCTATTGGTTCATTAGATTTATCACACAGTGTGACCTCGCCTAGTTTACTAGTTCACTAATTGCTAGCGGGTCCGAAGCCCGAGTAAAGAGGGAAGGTTTGGGCAGACAGCTAGCAACCCTACCTCAGAAAACCAATCCAGTCGCTAAACAAACTTCAAAGCACAAACAAAATATAAAAATAAAAGCAAACTCATTCCCCTCTTAAATCGAGGAGACGAAATGACGCCAGCTGGTGAAAGCCTTCGAGAAGCCGATTGGCTGATGTGCTCTCGCTTCTCTCGATGAAAGCAAAAGTAACATGGGGATGTGGAATGTCCGCACTATATTTGAAGCTGACTGGCAGGGCTATCGAGATTACAAAAGAGATGAGAAGGCGTAGCATAGAAGTGCTAGGAATCTGCAAAAGCAGGTGAAATAAAAGTGAACTCTCAAAACTGTCAACTGGAGAGTTAATAATCTACTCCGGTATTTTCACCCAGACGACAACCACAGTACACTGAGTTATGGAGTGGCTATCATGATGTCCCAACAGCATCGAATGCTCTCTCTCTCTTGAATTGGGAACCTATCTCCCCCTGTAGGATCACGACAACCAGAGTCAACTCGAAAGGAAGAGAGTCACAATCATACATGCAATGCTACGCACCTACAAACAGTGTAGATCAAGAGAAGAAGGAGGAATTCTACAGACAACTCCAATCAACACTGGACAACACCACACCCCAGATGGCGACATCGAAATTAATTCTACTGGGTGATATGAATGCTAAACTGGGGGCAGACAACACAGTAAGAGAAGCAACCATGGGTCGAGAAGCACTCGATGAAATGATGAATGAGAATGGAGAACTGTTTGCAGACTTCTGCGCATTCAGCGATTTCGTGATTGCAGACCAGGCAGTCTGTACAAACACAAGGATATTCACAGGCAGCGACATGGATTTGATTTCACCAGACACCAGAACACACTACACTAAAAATCAGATCGACTTCATCTCAATGTGAAGAAAGTGGAGACGCAGCCAGCCTACTCGACACAAGATCAGATCTAGAAGGGGAGCAAATGTAGGTTCACACCACTCACTTCACTATCTAGTGCAAGGAACCTACCTTCAAAATCAAGTGGAAAGCCTCCACAGAAGTTGGTGATGGTCGATCACAGTCCAAGTTGAACACCCACAACAGAAACTGAAGGACAAAACTTCAAAGGACATCTTCACGTCAGTTAGCCATCGGGACAAAATGGGAAACATTGAGCAACATCCCAGAAGCAGCCTGCGTGGAAGAACACTGGACTCTGTGAAAGAGATGTAGAAAAAACCTGCATAACAGTATAAGAAGGAAGAAGAAGCGGCAAGACAGGGAACGGATCTCGACAGACACCCGGAAACTGAAAGAGGAGAGAGAGGAGGATAGTAAAGCAGAAGATGAACTAGTGCAGTGCAGTGTAGGGATGAACAACGAAAACAGGAACTGAACATAACCTGTAAAACACTATACTGGGCAAAGAAGTGGAGAAGATTGCACGCAAAGACACTAGACACTCCTACGACACATTGGCAAGTGAAGTGGAACAGCCTGTAGGTAGGAGAGACTTGACAACACTGTATCAAATAACCAGGTTACTTGCTGTCTGGGAGGAGATCAACGCAGATGAAACCACTGAAAGACAGTGAAGGAAATCTAGTTACCGAAGAGGAGAAACAAGGAAACGATGGGCTGAGGACTTCAGATAACTCTTGAATCAATCACCATCACCACCTGCAACTCGTCCACAAATACCATCAGCAGCCCAGTCACAGGACTATCAGTGAACACAAGCCCTCCGACAAAAGTGGGAGTGAAGTCCTGAACGCTGCATCATAAAGTTGCAGAAATCCAGGAAAGCAGCAGGACCACATGGAATCCCTCCAGAAGCACTGAAAACAGACACACAGACAACGGTGGACACGTTCAAACCACTATTGCACAAGGTTTGTAGGGAAGGAAGGAAGGAAAGAAGGAAAGATAGGTACCTGCCGAGTCGTTGGGAGAAGGGCTACCTTGTCAAACCCCCAAACAAGGGAGACCTAAGTCCTTACAAGAACTGAAGCAGAATAATGCTCCTCTCCCTGTCCACCCAAGCACAATTTTGAGCCGCATAATCCTGGAGAGAGTAAAGGACGCGCTGCATTCAAAATAAGATTGAAACAGGCTGAATGGCTGCCTTCAGGAATAACAAACTATGTCCGATCGAATTGCAACGCCACGCATCATCATACAACAGAGCATAGAATGGCAGTCATCTCAACTCAACTTCATTCTCTTTGAGAAGGCCTTCGACAGCGTCGACCGAGAAGTAATTCGGCAGTAGCTTCAGCACTATAGTTTTCGTGCTACAAACCTCTATCAACGTCATTCAACAGCAGCTATATGCTGTATGCTGCAATATGCCAAGTGATCCACAATGGAAAGTTCAGTGACGCCTTTGAAGTGAAGACAGGAGACAGGAGTAAATAAGGCTGCTGCAGCCTACTATCACCCATGATCTTCTTGATTGTGGTTGACTGGACTGGATCATGCAACATACTGTGAGCAGGTGTGAAAGAATGGGCATACGCTGAGGGGACCGATGAAAAGACCTCAGAAGGAGATTTGGATTCCGCCCATGATGATTTATGCCTGATGTCTTGCCGCACAGACTCGAAGATTTTCAAGTAGAAACCAACAAGTTGACAGAAGAGGTATGACAGCGAAGTCAGAACTTTCTTCAGGTGAACGTAAAGAAAAGGGTGGTGATGAAGATACCCAACCAGCAACAACAACAACAACAAGCACCATCAATGGAAGAAATCTAAAGGAGATTGTCTCTTTCATCTACCTAACTAGGCAGGATAGCATTTTTTCAACTACAGGCGACACAGGCACAGATGAGAACGTCAAAGCCAGGATCGGAAAAACAGCAAAACAGCCCTTCAGTGACCTGAAGTCAGTGTAGAGATCTACTGCACTGCACTCAACTCCACTCAGCATAAAGCGTGAACAACATCCGTATTTACAACACTAATTCAGTTGAGTCAGTGCTTCTACGTGATGGTTCAGAAACTTGGCGCGTTATGAAAAACATTTCCAACGAACGACAGATATTCATCAACAGATGCCGTCTACGCTCACCCGATAATGAAGACGGAGATCAGATGGCCAGAACAATAAGAATAAGCAACAAGGAACTCTGGCTGGTAAGGAACCAATCAAGACCCCATCGCCCAACAAATATGCAGAAGAAAGTGGTGATGGGTTGGATTGGGTACACACTGAGAAGACTGATTGGGGACATCACGCGCCAGGCCAGGTCGTCGAGTGGTACCCGAAGAGGAGACGACGAGTTGGGCGTCCCAGCTGAGGGTGACATGGAGGAGATGGTGTGAGTAGGAAATGAAAGCTTGTGGGGAGTCGTGGAGCCAGGTTCAAAATACTGTAGGGAACAGAGTGAAATGGTGACGTGTTCCTGAATCCCTATGTTCCACCAGGAACCCAAACGACAAAGGAGAAATAATATTAATAATAATTGAATGCACTAGCCCCACATCGGATGGTTCTGACAGTAAATTCTGAGAATTTCATACTGTATCATACATTTTATTTGGAATAAAGCGACTATTATTATTACTGTTATCATTATTAGTATTTGATAGTGTATTTCGCTAACGTTTTATAACCATCAAACCTTTCTCTAGATAAGTTCTTAATTACTACTTGAATTTACACAAGATGACCATGCATGTGTTTTTCAAATCATCCTCAAAACTTATCGAAGTAATTAAGGTTTTTGAGAAACCCCTCATTTTAGTGGAAATCGATACCCTAGAGTATTAATAATTCTACTGCACTCAATAAATAAAATACATTCCTATCTGTTAGAATTTTATTGAAATATTCGCTTCATTTTCAGCGCCCTTTTACTTTAAACTTTTTTCATCTAAGTGTAACAGGACTGTAAAAATCACTCACCGAAACTGTTAGGAATTATAAAGTAGGCCAGAACATCAGTAAGCTGTCTTTAATATTGGTACATGTTATACCCAGGAACTCTAAAAAATGAAAGTGATTATTTTAAAAAGGAAAGACATAAAATTATAATATATTTATTCATATTTGTTTATTTCGACAAAAGTTTTCTTTCACTCCCTACAGTTTTAGGTTCTCTTGAATGTTTGGCCATCTGGTACACAAAGTATGTGGGTGGTCTAAACTTTGATCGTACCACATGCATTTAGCAAACCTAAATATTTCACATAAACGGATAGTCAGATAAAGGGAAGTTGAAATGGTTTTTCAGTATAATGACTTTAGCTATTTTGTCATCAAACTTGAAAACATTCTTTTCAAACTAACTGTCTACATTTGTATTTTGTATCATCTTGGAGTTGTGCTTCATGGGGTTTAGGGAGATGACTTTCAGACAGTAGATCACGGGTTCGAACCCCGCTCAACCTACCTAGATATAAGGAAGCACTTAGTATCATTAGCTCTCATACAATAAGTGTGAGTGTGTATATGAATGGGCACAAGCTTGGTGAGTGCATTTCAGCTCCAGTTTTTAATAAGTCAAAAGGCAGTCGAAGCATAAGTTATGATTTAACCCTGAGATATAAGAAAATATGTGACTTTTGCAGCTTTCATAGAAGGATAAGCATTTGCCTTGGTAGCCGGCATGAGGCTAAGGGGTGCAATTAGGTCTAACATTTAAATCACTGACATTTGAGAGGGGAAGTATACCAGTCCTAAAAGCTCAGTCATAAGGCACAAAACCATAAGTTCACATAAGCAGATAACTCAAGTACTGGAGCTACAACTACTCCAATGTCTACCAAGTACAACATATAAAACCATGAATCAATGGTAAAATTTCCTATCAGTTGAGCGGTTAGTTGATATCAGCTCCCCATGGATTATGAATAGGTGGTGAAAAGAGAGGGGGTTGTATAAAAAAGTTAATTAATCATAGATGACAGATTTGTCGTCTTCTTTATTACATCATGAATAACAAGATACTGATTTCTGAAGGAGACAATCAACTATACAGAATACTGTGACCACGATAATGACTTTAACAAGTACGAAAACAACAGGGATAAAATGATTGCCTCAGTAGTAAGGTCTCGGATTAAAATCAAAGTATCATCATGGGTAACAGTATTCCGAAACTCTGAACACATTTTGGACTTCCAACAGTGGAATCGATACTGCCAACTAAATCTAACTAAGGATTCCATATGCATTAGCTCTGAAATAATAAATTGCGAGGACAATAAACAATCACTCAGTTCATCGGTTAGAATGCTATAAAATTCGTAAATATACATCTACTAGACTTTCTATTTTGAAATTACTGGCTTCAGTTTCATAACAGTAATAATACAGGTCATGAAGAGATCAGAGTCTTGACTGAAAGTTATGGTTAATGAACTTTATCAGTAACTTACCGGCAATTCAACGTGTTTCAGTAATAAGTACAAATAATTCAATCTTCAGTGAATACTCTAAGTCATGTTTGATTTAATTGTTGCATCATATGGGTTATTAAGTTTATAAAAAATATAAGTCCTTTTTAACTTACTCGTGATAGATATCTACCTTTGGACGTGGATGGGGCGAGTATGATATCGTATTGCCATTTCTGGAAATCTCGCTGATTGGAGTATCATATTTAAAAATGAATCAGAAAACCACACCAGCGTAAGGTGTGTAGATGAGCAAAATTAGAGAATGTGAAAGTATTTAAGAAAAACACATCTATCGAGTTAAGCAAAACAAGTTAAAAATTATATGTGAATTTTTACTTGAGTGAAATTATAGAATGCCAAATTTAGGCATTTGATTTGGGCAAATGAAAAATCTCAGGAGTATATAAGGCGAATTTCTGCAGAAAGCGGAAAATACTTAGATGAACAATAATACAACATATGGGAAGAGAGTATATAAACGAACGAAAGGTAGTTAGATGTAGGTGGTTAAAGGGTACGAATTTTGCATGCAAATGCACTGAATTGAGACTTTTGTACCAAGCAAAATATCATACTGAACAGTTATTCGCCGCATGAAAATTAAAATGCTAATCGCCTTCAGGCTTTACCATTTACTTCATCATTGGAAAAATATTTTTTGGTAAAATTCTCAAATTGTATTTTCATGGAAAGTGAACATCTTGGCTAATCAATACTTTTATTTTTTTCATCCAAAGGATAAAATACCTTACTTATGGACAGATCCAAAGAGCGAATTTCAACAAATATTAATTCCTCAACAGCACAGAAGCAATTAATTCCTAAATATTAGTTAACTATTGCGGACATTCACTAGTGATAAGCTTGTAGGTAAGATGAACAAACAATCATGTAATAGGCGCTTTGATATACTGTTGTTGTGACAAGTAAAATCACTTTGTTGTGAATCTTATCTGCTGGTTTCGTCAGTGAGCTCTCTTAAACAGTCGTAACAGCCCAACAAATTAATGAAAGCATATTCACATAAAAGATTTTCACAAATGAAAACAGATAGATGACAAGCAGAATAACGAAATGAAAACGTCGTTTTACCCCATTCTCAGCTTTACTTATCAAATCACTACACTCTATCAATTCCAGTCCCACAACAGAAATTACCTGGTTTAACTAAGTTTTCCTTCAATGTTCAACAATACCTAACCTCTAGTATCTTTGAATATAGCTGGACATTTTTCATCTTATAAGTCATTATTTTTATTACAACTCCGGTAATATTATCCGCAAGACAAGCGTTTTATAAACAAATGAAATAGAAGGCTTTCAAAAATGCACTTACAACTTTCAGCACTTATTTAACTGATGAAATATTTTCGTGAAGAGTTTTAAGGTTAACAGTTAATACAATCATATCCAGATATATACAACTAATACACAAGTGCAGACTTGGTTGTTATGTAACACTAGTTTAGCTCGTGTGTCAAATCGGTCACTCATGGAAACAGGATTATTACCTGAAAAATGTTTTTTGATAATCATATCTAGGTAATGTCAAATTTTTTGGGTCAGTGTTTACCTCTTTGTTGTAAAGGTAGTATTAGTTGCATCTCAGACAGTCATTGCACTTGGATGTCGTCTAAACTGAACTCAATAGATCAAGAGGCAAATATCGAACTCTTTGTGCAGATAAGTTTTTAAGACTGTCATTCTACTTCATCTCAATATGTGGGACAGAGTATAAAACTGTAACTAAGCTCTTCGATAAGCTTCTACCTACAATCTATTACTGTTCATTTACAAAAGTATGTGCTGTATGAAAGCTTGTATTTTTAAGCAATAACCTCTGAGAAAAAATATTAGATAGAACTTGAAACTTATGAGTGATATAGGGGCATTCTAAAGAAAAAAGTAGCAAATAATGTTCAACTTCTAGGAAATAACTGAAAACTTCACAAATTATACACACTGACCATATTAGGGATTTCATCTTCTAGTCACCGCAGACTAAATAATCCACCATGATTGGTTTAATGTTTTATATATGAGAAAATGTATGTATATTGGCGTAAAACCTGATGACAGCTAATTTGAAAACGGTATTGTTCGCTTATATGTCTTCTTCTAATTTTGACAGTGGGAATTTTTAATATATATTAAGGATGTTTTTGATTATATCTTTCGTCAATGTGATGAGTTTAGACAGATAATGGAACTCTATGAACACAATATTGCATAAAGCAGACTTCATACAAACATAAAAACACTCTGAAGATAAATTGAGAGTGTATGACCACTGAAACAAATAATAAACCATCTCAAAAAGATAGCAGAAATTAAGTGTTATATTCTCAACTACAATTATTATTTCGTAACACCATTCTCTCCATTTTAAATGGATTAAAAAGAAACACCTCTCAATTACTAGCAATTTTCTCTTTGTTTCCTCTCGTCACATGATATTTAGCTATGGTACGCAGCATCCGATAGAATGACAGAGACTACCTGCTTGCATGAGCCGAAGCCACAGTCCATGAATGTATTTATTAAGTGCACACTATTTCCTTACAAGCACAGGAGTGAATAACTGGGAATCAGTTGATAGTGCGAACATAAAAGAGATAATTGACGTAAACCAGAATGACGTGCACATTTAACGTAACCTAGTCCAGCTGATTAGAGGCAATTCATGAGAAAAAGTGGCGTAAAAAGTACTTCAAAATAAATCCTCATCTGTTCTTGAAATAAAGACATTCTGTCTGTCGGTAACACTAATTAATTCCAGAAAAATATGACCATATTCAGCAGTTCATCCATGATTTTTTAAATTGTTGTAAGCCTTTTGAAAAAACTTTCATGCACTTCGATCAATTTTTAAATTTGGGCAAGGTAAGAAGTGTTCATCAAATGTAGTAATTGTTGTCTTTATTTGAGATTGGTAATCATCATGGATTGACACTAGTTGGAGAAATAACGCAAACATAGGGTCACTGGATAGTTGTTTCTCCCTACTATAGTACTCTTCAGTAGTGCTCACCCATGACCCCACCAGAGGTGGAACCTAGGACCTTCAGGTTACACAGTCGGCATGTTACGATGGGTTTGTCATATCTGAATAAAAATCTTGTAAGAATATTTTGTCAAAGTTAATGGAAAGAAAGATGCATTAAAAATCTGGCTAATTCAGTGGGAATGCAACCAAAATAGTTGTTCAAAGCATGATTCTAACTGTAAACAACACATGAGAACTCATAGTCAACGTATAACCAATGGTAAATTAGGTGCACTTATTTGAAGATAAGATTAAACAACTATGAGTTCGGTATATACACTGTAAATACACAGCTGAAATGATCTGTATCTGTCTTGCTTAGAACCAAATACTGTTTCTTCATTCAAGCTGTATGTCTTATGGTTCGCAGCTGATCACACAATAACTGCTGGCACATTTTATTGACAGCTAAAGCATGGATGAAAGTCCTGGTACACAAAACATTACTACTGAATTTGTTATGACAAAGAATATAGTTAATCTTAGTTAATTAGCCTATAAAGAAATAATTCATAGTCAAATGAACTTTCAACGAAGTGTCACCAAACTACTTGCAAAGATAAAAATGTCGCAAACAGGAAAACAAGCCACATTTGAAAATTTTGCTGAGTAAATATTTAGGTACAAAAGCAAAATTTCCAAATCTGCGATGAAAACAGACGACAAGTCTAATTTTTGAAGACGTAACTACAGTTGAGCTTCGTGGTTCAAAAGAATGAAAATCTAAACTTTAGGTGCCCTGTAAAACACTTAATGTTCTCTTAGAAATTATTATAAAGACCTATATCTCATTTCCGATAGAATACTTGGATTGTTTGTACACGTAATTTTACGGAGGCTCGATGTAAGTAGACAATTCTTAGCTTAGTGAAAACTAACGTATTTAATTAACCAACACCAAAAGTATTGCTTGAATAAAAATTATTAATTTTAAAATAAAACTGATGATGATGAAGTCATTACTCGAGTAATCGAATAAAAATACCTGATGCAAAATGCTAAGTTGTTAAACGAAAAATGTCCAATCATTCTAAGTAGCAAAGTATGTGAATAACTTACTCTGGTTCTATGCTGGGATCACTAGACAACGCTCTACGAACAGGGTACGGAGAAACGCTGCGTGGTTCATATGCCTCTCGAACAGATCTCAAATAATCAATAGTCAAAAACTTTGTAAGTAAAACAATTGAATACACAATAAATGGTCGTAAACAAAGTAATCAAAAGTTTTAATTACTATATGATAATCTGAAACTAATTACTTTTTTTGACCGTAAGCAACGCCCATGACAGTAACAGTTGTTCACATAATACAAGTGAGTTCAATAACTACTCTTAAGTAGTAAGTTAAATTTACTGGCATACAAAAAGAAATCTCATATAAATTCTCACCACCTTCCAGAAAGCAGCGTATGACTAAATACTGACAATTATGAGGGCATGATTTCAAAATAGCCCTAACATCAAATAGTAGTATGAACTGTAAACTTTGACCTTATAGTATTATTATTATTATATTATTTATCCCTTGGGTTCCTAGTGGAACACAGGGCTTCAGTAGCACGTCTTCAGTGACCTCTGTTCTCTGAGATCTTTTGAACCTGGTTCCACGACAGCCCAGAAGCTCTCATTTCCTCCTCGCACGATCTCCTCCATGTCACCCTCGGACGTCCAACTCCTTATAGTACGTTCACTAAAAACTGAACCCATCTATATAATCAGCTTTATCCACCCACCCTAAAAGAAATCTGTGGTTGAAGGATACAAATGTTTATAAACCTTGAAATATTCTCAAAGCTTGTTTTTAAACAAGAATACTTTGTTGAATTCTAACGTCCTAAACTAGTAAATGTTACAAAATTGAACAAATGGATGTTTTTTTAAGTTCTATAAATAAGCGAACATTAAGATAGTGTAATCAGAAGGTTTTCTACTAAATTCACCGATTGGTCAATGAAAAGTAAACAAGTTCATGTTATCTAGTCCTCAGCGTTGATAAAATTCTCTCTCTTATTGTGCAATGTGGCCAAAAAGCTAAAAGGCACATCATCACAATGTAATTTTGATGGAATTTAGTTACGTGGAGGTGATCGACAGGAAGTTTTGCACCTAGGTTTTGTGTATGTTGGCACTATTCAGCAAGCATGAAAACTAAGTACAAGACTTCCTAATGATCGCCTTTAACCAACAAACATGTGTCTCTTAAATGTTTCTCATAATCATTACCTTACCATCACAGTGTCTAAAACTATCACAGGAGCTAACAACTTTCAAAGTAAACTTAATGCAAACTAAGTGCACTGAAATTAAGGATACATTGCACAAGGTGATATATACTGTTCTTACGTAAAATTCCACTGAAAATATTATTTCATACAGATATCTCAACAGTGACCAACTAACAACAAAATGATTGTATTCATTTTAAGATCTAATGCAGCAGGACAAACAGGGTGGAAAAACCAGATAAAAATGCACCGGTGACCGTGAGAAAAACTTCAATTGCTTACCCGCGATATACCGATTCAGGCGGCCGATAGGTAGAGGGCGCGTATGAATAATACGGATCATAAGCAGGCGCACATGGATAGGGCCTACAAATCCGTGCCAAATTTCAAGAAAAAACATTAATTAACTGACGTTAAGACACGGCAAAATACACGAAAAGATATTCTACGAAATAAAACGAAGGAAATCAAATTACGGCGTAAAAATTCATTCCGATACCTGATGAAACGTTTAGTCTCAAAATACAAAGTTATTACTTAAGGAACCTAAATAAACACTATAGAAAATATATCTTGTAGGAAGCGCTTTAAAGGCAGCAGAAATTTATGAATATCAGAGAATCCATGTTACGCTCAGACAAAGTTAAAAACCATACGTAATGTGAAACAGTCTAAATAAAAGAGAAACATAAGCCCGATAAGGTGCACAGTGATCTCGTTCCTAACAAAGAGAAAACCTATGAAAGCTAAACAATGAAACGGAAGATTCCTCAGCATCAGTTAGTCGACAAAAAATTGATTATCGTATATTGATAGTTCCGGTCTATCCAAATGACACTGTAATCAAAACCTATAACTATGATCGGTACGAAGTCCAATAAACAACACTGTCTCATTTTCTGCCGTCAAAAAGAAGCCTCTGGTTTGCATACTATCCCTTCCTAACCCACTCAAAACACTCAATACCTCTGCAAACAATCCTACTCTTGGATCGGCTCGGAACTATGCATTCGCATGATATCAGTCAATTTTGTGGCTAACTGGTGTGCGAAATCCCAGTACTCACAAACACTCCAGTTACTTTCATCCCTTTACAAGTAAATGACTCATCGAAATGAATTTTTCAGTGGAATGTATCTTGTTAACCTCTTACACACAAGGAAATTACTTTTCCAATCCCGGTCACAAGTCAGATAGGACCAAGTGGTTAGTCCAGAGGTTCATTTACTCAGCATTCTCGAGCAAATCACTACTATCTACTCATAGTTTTAGTTATTTAAACAAAGATTAATTACTCACCCAGGGGAAATCGGAGCCACTGGTCGATATGTGCTGGGTGGACGCGAGTAATACGGGTCATATGCGTTCGTTGTTGGATAGGCCCTTCAATGGATGAACAAACGTACAATGCAATTGTTAACCACATCACTTCAAAATAAATACTGTTGACAATCAAACAAATGCGAAATTCAACTCTCCTAAAATACAAGACCTAAACATGTTTCCAGATTAGTAAATATCGTCACTGTTTTCTTTTTTCATATAGATAGAATTCGTTCTCTCGTGTAAATTCCACAAAATGACATCAGTTTATTGAATCTTTTGTACATGCAGTTTGCTTCTGCTACTAATTACTCTCTTTTCCACTTGACGTGAGAGTTTGTTTGCATTGTGGAGATTTGCATTAATCTTTGAACATGCGCGTGGTCAAAATGCAGCTTTGTTGGTGATGGCAAAATTTATTGAATACGATATCTAAGGTTATAGTCTATTTCAGATGACCACTTTTGCAGTATTCACTATCCTGGTTTGAATTAAGTCGGGTAATGCATCTTATTCAATTCATAGAAGCTAATTTGTCCAACTGAATAACAAACCACATTGCTTCACAACTTATTCATAAATTCCCTCACTGAATAAATATAATTTAAAATGATCTTGAACGAATTTCAGTAAAGGATATCATACACCAAAAGAATCACGGTACATTTGGGAAACAGTGTTATATTTACTATTATCGAAATAGTAAGTACTAAATCGGACTATGCCATATCAATGAAAGGTTTTTGTATTGTGGAGTGGATTAAAATACTAAAAGCAAAATTTCAATGAAAATTTTATACACTCTGATAAATGTTTTATTCTGGAAATATTTCAGGCACCATTATTGCCCATTATTACACCGACACTTTGAATGTTTTCATGAACCTTTTTAATAAGTAAATTATAAATTTCGAAAGCGTAATGAGAAGATGACGACCCTCTTCATCTGTAGCAAAACATATCATAAATACAGGTCACAAAGTTAATGTTCAAACAGCTTTCAAAGTTTATGTAGAAACAGTCAGGAAGATATTCTGAGATTTGTAGAAGCCATAGCCGTACACAAATTGGAACCACCTTTATATGTACAAAAACAATTTGTTCTTATACAACATCTACCTTAGTAAACTTTGTTTTCTTATCATTTAGGTCACTTCCTGTTTGTTCTCATCTTTCTTAATTTTAACACCTTCTTAAAGGAATCTGAACAATGTTACCCACTAATTGTGATCTGATATTCTGAACAAACTCTCCTTAGTTAATCCCAAAGACAACAGAATTATTACCTGCTTCCCAGGTACTTACATTTTTAAAGTTGTGCATATGAAATATCTATTGACACCTAAGAACTACTGGTAATAAGGGTGTTAGTGTCCGATTTTCTTGATTTGTCAGCCCTGACGCTGATATATTCAAAGTGATCATCATACTTAGCCTAGATGGAAGGGATGTGTGATTATACCTTATGCTTTTCGGCACAAACAGATTCATATTTATGCTTACAAATGATAAAATTACTCCTTAATATGGTTTAGGTTCAGTATTGATGGACTTAACTTGGGTCTTTCTAAAAATGCTACCCAACAATCATCTGGTACTATGATCATAGACAGCTTCGTCAATAGTCCTTTCTTGTCTCATTTAAGCAGTATCACTCGTCGACAAAAATAAATCTCATTAATAATTTCATCTTGTGAAAGTTATGTATATCACTGTCTAGTTTATAAGTTAATATGTATTCAATGTCTTCTACAAGCTGAACACTGGTAGAAAATTAATCAACTTTATACAACAATAAATATCCACCACACAATTTGAATCATCTATGCAAGTGAAAAACTTGAATGCTAATTTTAGTTGTTGAGAGATTCATACTTACATACGCTAAAGAAAATCAATTAGCCATTCTGCATGAAGAATGAAAAAAAGTGCTGTCGTAAGTTAGCGCTTAGTACATAGGATAACCAGGGCAAATTAGGCTTTTTTAAGTTTTCTATCTAATTACTATATGTGCAAGGTCTTTTACTGGATAAATACCAATTTTTAAGTGCTCATGTTTTATTTAAGTCGCCATTTAATCATTTTTATCAAATATCGATGCTTAGTTAGCAAGAAGAATTTTACGAACAAAACCGGCATTATATCCAGATCAACTTTGAGACGATCACAGATATAGCCGCATCACTATCAGTTAGTATTCTGATAAACTCTTTGCTCACTGTAACTCGAATTACTGTTGCCTTCTTTTTGAGGAGGATACCGAAATTTTATCCATTTATACTGTTTTGATGAAGTGGTTAGAGGTGGCTTACTTCAAACATTGCAAATATGTCGAGACATGAAATAGCATTAAGAGCATGACAAGTTGGATTTTGCACTTTTTATTGACATAAATTTTATTGATACCCTAATTATATAGCAGGTCATGACTATTGTAAAAATGATCAAACGTCAACGAAGATAGTGACAAAAATTGGGTGAAAATATATCGAGAAGTTAGAAAAAATGAGCAGCACAATGAAGAATTTGGTCAAGCTAACTGAATGTTAGCTATCGCATTACAATCACAGATGATGCCCTCTAATTGGTATCGATCTCTGAGTTTTCCAATTTACATGAGATGAGCGAAATCCTCCTTGATAACCAACGAGTCATGGGAATCGTCTGATGAATAAAGTGTCAAAGATTCTAGGTTCTATAATTATCAAGCATCTGAGTAGAGATTAGGAATAGCAAACCTGAGAAAAGCAGAAAGCCTTCCAAACTGTAGTGGTTGTATTGTCCAGATATTCATTCTTTACAAGGTCTCAGAACATGCGAACTGGCGACCATCACTAGTTATGTTTCTTGGTGAGGAGGTGGCATTCAACTTCCTCGATCGAGAGGTCTTATAACGTTGCCTCTCACTGAAACGGGTGGTAACTAAGCAAATCATCGTGCTGAAGATTGCTCAGTCGAACAACGATATGGGTGTTATATATAGCCTGTTGTCAGGTGAGTTTTGTTAGTCAAGGATGTCCATCATCTCCAGTCTTAGTTAATCTTGTCGTCGAATTGCTTATGGAGGTCTGTCTTCCGGTTGTCTGAATTTACGGGGATTGGTTGTTGACCACGTCACAGGAGACTAACTTCACAGTAGGCTTAGATTCTGCGTATGACATAGTCGTGTTGGGTGAGTAAGATGCATGGTCTTCTGGACAAGTTCAGTGTCTATTTGAAACTGTTTGAAATGTACTTCTCATCACCAGAATGGAAGTTGTTGCTCCAGAACAGAAATGGTCTGTCTAAATTGGTACCTTGTCTAACAATATGGAGTGAAGTCGTTGAACGCTCTGACCACTACTTCACTTACTTGAGAAGTCGGATCAGCTGCAATCGGTCTGTGATTGTGGAAATCTTGACATGGATACAAAAGTGTCAATCGACTCTTGTTAAGATGTGACATTTGTGGTTGCTTATTAAGTGTGGGGCGTATTGCTCTGCAGTTTGCTCTTATTTACTACATGAGTGTGAAGTATGTCCATTCAAAGTGGAGGAAATGAGAAATTAGGCTTCGTGTATAAGATAACTGTTGCCGTTGTGTCATAAGCCGTGTCATGGTTTCACCATATAGGCAACTTCGAAGTTGGATGTGGAGTTTTATGCAGAAGAAAATGATCAGTTGATAAGACTGTGAACATAGGTAGACTAAAATGGCCCCGGTTCCTGAACTCTTTGATTCATATGGACTTCTCGGATTGGTTTCACATGATAACTAAAACCGGGGATTGGAGACTGGTTAATATGATTTAGAATCAAGCTCACTGACAATGTATGCGTACATGACTTTCATCTCAGTCATCATTCTGAATTTCAGTACTGTCTCATTCCTCTTTTATCTTTTCTTCACAACTCTCTACCACTCTCACTACTTTGTTCCTAACTTCTTTATCTTCAATCTTACTGCATTCTCGCCCAAAATGCTGATAGGAATTGTAGGAACTTGGACTGTTACTCAGTGACTCCAGGTATCACATTGATATTGTCTATCTACTATTCAGAAACTTCTGACAGGAATTTCCGTATATTTAGTTCTTCTGCTAACTGTGAACTATATAGTAAGCATATTATTTGCAGAATTAGTTAAATTACTTATGACTCACTGGTTTCCTTAGACTGAATACACACAATCCGAATAATTAAATAATTCTACCAATTGTCACTGTAAACAAATATCAATGTTTCCACATTTTGTCTGGCTACTTCAGCTAATGTTTTCGTCAGAATTAATTAACACCGACATGCAGAAACGTGAAAAAAGTGACAATAATGACAGAGTCAAAATGGGTAAAATTTAAAAACGCAAAGAAGGGAAGGTTCTAAAAGGAAACATTTTAGGTTGAATTTAAGTGGAGACAGTTATTAAACCTTATGAAAAGGTTATCGTGACAAAAAGACAAATGATTAGTGTAGCAAATACAATATTTGTAAAGATAATGTTTGAAATGAAGGTGTTCAGAAGTGAGCTTCAGACAAAAGTGTTCCAATTTATGAAAAAGTAGAGGGCCCCGTTTTGATCAGAAATAACACTGGTTACAAGAGTAGTCTGAAGATAATAACTATATTCCTGAAATAGAAACTTCCTGTCGAAATCTGTGAATAGCAATAACTTCAATAACTTAAAGTTATCGTGAAATCTTTCGTCCTTTTATTGCTGTAGGGTGTTTCATTCCATCCATGTGATTTACTATGTTGCACTTCAGAATGAAGACGAAACTCTAGGATATGTACTGTGTGGTGACTATTCAAAATTTGAGGTATGAAAAAATCTCTCTTCCGTAGATAAATATGCATCCTACCAGTGCACTGGAGTGATAAATGCTTTAAGAGCTAAAGATAGCTGTAAGGCATTCTAATTTAATCCATATCAATTAACACAATGCTTGATGAACAGAAATAAGTTTGGGACATGAGCCAATCTAGGAATTTAAAAGCAGTCAGAGAAATACGTCATTTTTTTTCTTCCATGTTTAACTCTATCATTTCCTCCCACCTTTACAATAATCCTGCATCAACCTGTGGAATACCGGCTACTGTGTAGACATCATTTCATAAGCTAAAGTTCAGCTGTATTTTTTCTCTTAAACCTTTTTTCATTCTCCAGTATAGTGTCTTCTCAAATTCTCCTTTAAAATGAATCGAAGAAGAATGTTTTAGTTTAAATGTTGATATGTGCAAAATTTCCTACTATGCATACTCCACTCTAACCCCTTTATATCTCATGCAAAAATTCAGAAAGTTTAGCTAATAGTAATCTCTAACTGTTGCATTCAGCATTGTCGAAATCCTAGAGTGAATGTTTTATTTGAGAAACATTCATACAGACCTTAGAGGTATAATCAATACAAATATAATGACATAAAATGACGTCAATTTAAGACCCTACCCCTTAGAATTAGCGGAAATAGTAGATTCGTTAACTAAGTCTTTGGTTGTAGAATCCCTTTTGTGCCCTGGTAGATGATATAGGTTATATAATAAGATGCTACGAGTATACTTGGATCACAAACGTCTGAAAAAATCGTCACAAAATCTAAAGACCAGATTGTTTAGTTTTTAAGGATTATATACTCTAGTCCCTAAAAAAATCAGGCGCAACTCAAATAGCTTACTGATTCTGTCTGTAACTGTAGGAATCAGTCTTAATGATTTCCATCACAGATAAGGCGATTCGCTGGAAATCACAGACAATCTCAAGCGACGAATGTTTGTAAATACAAAATCCAACCTTAAATCTAACCATGTGACATCAACCAAAATAGCCACTGAGACTGATTTCTGATAAGCTTTTTTGAGTCTTCTATCCTCATCACCAAGAAACCAAAAACCTTGAGGTATGCAGAATTCGGCAGTCACGGAAAGAATAAGTTTGGTCAGTTAACATCGTCATGTGTTTTAGAATGTTCAGATGATAAAAAAAGTTTCGCTGCAGGTGACGTCGTTGTTCAACTTACTTAGGAAGTTCCATAACTTCACAAGCAATCCCTTTTTTAGCTGTTGCGTCACCTAAGCTTTTCAATTGCCGGTACTCCACCATGGATATTAATTAAGTTGCAACTTGAATATATAGGACGTGAAATTGGGAACAGAACGAAACGTGAGTTAGAAGATGAACTGACAACTTCTTTTCAATTACCTGGGTGCCATGTTATTCAAGAACTAACTATGGTACGAGGCAATGGCAAAAAAATACCAGAAAATATCAACTACAAACGTAGTCCTTCGTCACTGTCAACAAACTGTAGATCTCTTAGAACAATTATCTTTATAAGATGGATAAATACGAAATGTGCTAGATTAACTGAAGTAGTATCTGACAACACCAATAAAGAAATGCCACATTTTTGTCCAGGAAACACAATGAAATGGAAGATTCCTCAGCATCAGTTAGTCGACAAAAAATTGATTATCGTATATTGATAGTTCCGGTCTATCCAAATGACACTGTAATCAAAACCTATAACTATGATCGGTACGAAGTCCAATAAACAACACTGTCTCATTTTCTGCCGTCAAAAAGAAGCCTCTGGTTTGCATACTATCCCTTCCTAACCCACTCAAAACACTCAATACCTCTGCAAACAATCCTACTCTTGGATCGGCTCGGAACTATGCATTCGCATGATATCAGTCAATTTTGTGGCTAACTGGTGTGCGAAATCCCAGTACTCACAAACACTCCAGTTACTTTCATCCCTTTACAAGTAAATGACTCATCGAAATGAATTTTTCAGTGGAATGTATCTTGTTAACCTCTTACACACAAGGAAATTACTTTTCCAATCCCGGTCACAAGTCAGATAGGACCAAGTGGTTAGTCCAGAGGTTCATTTACTCAGCATTCTCGAGCAAATCACTACTATCTACTCATAGTTTTAGTTATTTAAACAAAGATTAATTACTCACCCAGGGGAAATCGGAGCCACTGGTCGATATGTGCTGGTGGACGCGAGTAATACGGGTCATATGCGTTCGTTGTTGGATAGGCCCTTCAATGGATGAACAAACGTACAATGCAATTGTTAACCACATCACTTCAAAATAAATACTGTTGACAATCAAACAAATGCGAAATTCAACTCTCCTAAAATACAAGACCTAAACATGTTTCCAGATTAGTAAATATCGTCACTGTTTTCTTTTTTCATATAGATAGAATTCGTTCTCTCGTGTAAATTCCACAAAATGACATCAGTTTATTGAATCTTTTGTACATGCAGTTTGCTTCTGCTGCTAATTACTCTCTTTTCCACTTGACGTGAGAGTTTGTTTGCATTGTGGAGATTTGCATTAATCTTTGAACATGTGCTGTGTCAAAATGTAGCTTTGTTTATTTATGACACAGTTTTCGTTTCAATTCACTTACTTGGTTTTACACTGCACTTTTTTTCTACTCTTACGTACACTGTCTTTTCTGTATTTGTTTGTGTCAAGCTGCTAGAATGATTATGTGACTTCATTTTATTTATGGTATAAGTTATCTTTTAGTAGATGCATTTTTAGTTTCCAAGGGTCAACTTCTGGAGCTTATAATGACATTTGACCTATGTATATAAACTAACCAAATGTATGAATAATAGGTATAGCAGAAGTATTTTGATTTTCTCTTCTCATCTGACCTCACATGCTCTGTTGACTAAGGAAGAGGAGTTGGAAACCTACTCTGTAAGTGGTCAACAGTTGTTTGTTTGAAGGCGTTTGCTATCTAAATGCATTTTGTTAGCAGCTTATTTTTCCTGCAGAATTTGTTAAGCTTTCAGTTTCAAATCCAAAACCTTTACAAAAGCTGATCTTCTGTTACTGAATTTGATTGGGGCTAGGTATTATTGGTGAAGAAAGTTAATTGACAACATCGCATAGAAAGTCATGAGTCTGCCCAACATCTGCTCAGTATTGTGAATAAATTACCATCCGGAAAAACGAGGGCTTTGAAAGTCAGTCTAAAACCTCAGTCATACTAGAAATACGTCTTAAAATGGTGTCGGCGATAATTTTACAATAGAATTATAAATGAAAATAATTCGAAGAAGAATGATGCAACAAAGATTTTTTAACGGAGAAACAAACCCGATAATTTTTCGTCATTTCGCAACAATTTTGATGTGTAATAAGCGAACTTTGAGCTAAAAGAACATACCTGGAACTTCTTGACCGTCTGTAGTTGTTACGATAATCATCCTAAAGTGAAAAGACAATGGATAAACAGTTGTCGGTACCATGTACAGTAGGATAACGGTTAGTAACGTCAATTAACACGAAATCCATGCCTGAATTCATAAAAGTTTTTATTTCCGACGTAGGTTGCTGAAAAATATCTCAAGTAGAGTGTTTCTAGCTCACACTGCATATGGAATGCATATGCCGTTAGTTATCCAATCCGAAAATCCAACATTTTTCTAAACTTCATAGTATACCATATATTAGTTGCACCTAAATCTAATATAATTTGCTTGAATTCCTGTTATCATGCAAGTAAGTTGATGAACAATAAAATGTTTTTCAAGTAAAACTCCAGTGCGGATTCTCAGAAGAAATAAAATTCTCTGAAGTAGATCATCTTTTTAAATGACATCATTATTTGTTTTGATAATGGTCTGAATACTGAGTGACTCCTGTGTTGCCTATCAGCAAACCATGTTAATACGCCGTCGATTTTGCAACTCAGCTACTACAACTCGATAGCTTACATATTCGGTCATGTACTGATATCTTATTCTTACGAGCTCACTCATTTGTGGTTAGGAAGAACCTAAGTTTGTCAAAGCAGTGATAATTACTATCTGCATCACACCACTCCTTGACTAACAATGATGAATGAATATATTTTGATTGTATTTCAGTCAATTTCGACAGACATTACGGCTCAAGGACTACGCCTAGTTGATTCGTCGTTTTTAAGCTCGTGTAATTTCAGTCAAGCTCAAAACATAACTTGGGAGCATGGACTCCCTGTTAATTACCCTTGATAACTTATGATCACAATTCATGTTGCTATTATCTTACACTTTATGTTTTCAATCACTAAAATGGAAGTGTTAATATCGTTGTAGGTGGGAAACTTTGTGCAATCAATAGCTCTTGTAATTTATTTCAGCTGGTATGATTAATAGTCTAGTGGACTTATTATTACTGGGTTGTAATCAGTATCAGAGTAAAGTAGTGCCAAAACACTGAGTCTTTTTATCTCAGCAAAAGTTATGCATAGATGACTGATGGCAAGTTATCCACTTCAACTGGCAGACACGACTGTTTCGTTGCTTCTTTTAAAGGTATTTTTCAGTGTATTCAATAACAATTAGTACACTTTAAAGTCTTAATGTAAATTTATAGGCGATAAACTATTCGAAAATAGCTTCAAGACTCCGAAGAATGTCGAAAATAGTTATCAGTTGGTCACAACATCCTAAAAATAAGATATGATGATCTCTGTCGTAATGCCGTCGTACTTGACTGTGCTTAAGCCCTTTACAGCCAGAAAGTGATTTTATATATGAAATGGCTCACTGCTCAAAGCTTGGGGCAACAGTATAATAGACGATGTTCGCATTACAAACAAGATTAATCAATGAAAATGTTTCACAGCTGTGATAAATGTTCTCTTATTCCCGTAAATGTGCAGTGGAGATGTGCCACTGAAGCCCTGTGTTACACTAGGAACCCAAGGGACAAATGATAATAATAATAATAATTCCCGTGAATAATAATAATAAGTTAAATAATTTGTATCACAGGAATTATATGACACTCGGTGACGCCTGAAGGTAGAGGAAAGGTTTGAGCCACGGCAGGATTCTAACCAGCGACCACCTGGTTTCCATCACGGTGCCCTACCAACTGGGCTACGAGGCCTACCTGCTGATCAGGTTTTTATTTCACTTCAATCACCAAAGATTGTATCAGAGTGGTAGATGAGAGAGTAATGCGTTACTATCCGTTCATCATATTTGCAGTGAAATCAATTTCTTGTCAGCAGCTGAGTCTAGTAGTTCAGTTTGTGTAGAGCACCGATAACCCACAACTGGTGTGTTCTAACTCCACCATGGCCTAGATTTTTATTTCACCCTAAATCACTAACCAGTATCAGCAATACAATTCTGCCACGCAACGGCCACCCTAATAGTAAAATAGTACGTGATAGTTCAAACGCCTAAGCCTTTTTTTCCAATAATGTTCTAAAAGAACAAAAAAGTACAAACACGCAGTGAAGATCGACAAGACATGAAAATACAGACTGATATTTGAGTCCAAATGAGCAAGAAAGTAAACATTAACAAGAACCAGAAGAAAAGATTATTTACTCATCGCAATCACCAAAAGATTAAAAGTGGCTGCATCTGCATTACTGTAACTGATTTTGAACGATAAAACTCCTTATGTTTGAAAATACGACTTTCTATGGGCCGTACTTATTCCTTTAGCACTCACTATCGCATGGATACATTCACATGACACTGAACAACAGTGGTTATGCAATCACAGCGGAAACCAGTTTCGTATGTATACTTTAATATTTTTATAGCCCAGTAGTCACCCAGTCGTGCCTCTGTATATGCCTTAGGTATGAATTCAGGAATGATTGTATCATCAAAGCATGGTTTAAGTGGTTTCAAGTGTTATTGACAGATTACTCATATTCTCAATATCTATGCTTTTGATCTATTGTCTCAGATATTAGAAATCGTGCTTTCATAATAAGTAAATTCTAATCTAAACGTCACTCCTGGCATGGTAATAGGCCGATTAAAAATGATGTCGGTTAAGGTAAAATTATTATGAAGCTAACAGAGACCAGATCAAAACGTGACGCCGATCTATAGTCAAATAAAACCAGTCCACCTCATGGACGAAATTAAATGTCCTCAGAAGACAAATAGTGGCTGGTAAAGATCAGATATAACATGCATTAAAATGAATTCAAATAAAGTAAACAGTATGGACTTTTATCTCAATTTAAATCCTCATGATTTTAATATTTACTAAATACTGTTTCTGTTTCAGTGATTTCCTTTCCTTCATTTTAGGATTTTAATTCTCTGCTCTATCTGAGAAAGCTGGCATATTTACGCAGCTTCTCTGCTTATCTCCACCATCTGTGTGTCTCTTTTAGATAACTTCTGACGTACTCAGTCTTTCATTTACTTTGCCTAGTGAAATGAACGCAATGACAAATTGCCATGATTGCAAAACAACTTCCTATCTTGGTCAAGCAAAGAACTACTACATAGGAACTATGAAATACAGACATCCAACAATCACACTTCCAGTCATGTTTTTATGATGTATTTAAGTTTTAAAAACGTTAGTGAGCTTTAGATGATGCACTTTTCGTGGATAACCAGGTATATAAAAACCAAACAACTGTGAAGTAAAGCTAGAATGAGCTTCTCAGTATGAATCAAGAATGCCTATTATAGGTGCATCAATATAAACGATCATTGCTGTAACAAACTGTTTCGAAAAAATGTCTAGCGATAGAGTTAATTTACACCAGTTCAGCCTACTGTGCCTAACAGCTGTATGAGTAGAAGGGATTCTCTGTGATAGGATCACAGTATCCAAGCAAACCGTGCAATGCTAAGTATGAAATGTAAGGCAGTCGATGAAATTGTGAACCTTTAGTCTGTAAATTACGCTGTGCGTGCCAAACTCCAAACAGCCTTGACCAACTCTACTCAGTGAAGAAAGTTTGTTCCCAAAATTTTGAGGGAAATGCTTTGCTAATGAAAATGATGCATAATCACTATATTAACAGTCCACATGTTTTTTAAATCAACGGGTAGAAATACGCATCTGGAAATGTAGTGGGTGGTTCGAGTAACTTTCCCGCACTTTTTGCGAGTCTTCAGGAGAAACAGCTTCATAAAACCCAAATCACTCTAAAAATAATATAGACTGACATGTATAACAAGCTCTTAATGTTTAAGCATTATATGGGATGATAAGTTAAGCTTCACTAAAATAGATTAGAAGTGAAAACTCCTACACTGGAAAATCCTCGATAAAACAAAGTCAAACTTCTTATCATACTACGTTTTAGAATATTTCAGAACGACTGCCAGAAACTTCTTTTGCTATGTACCTGAACTAATTCTCGAATAAATTTTAGGAGATAAAACATGCTTAGTTTATTTTTAACATTCTTTTATGTGGGACTGTACAAATGTTCATGCAGTTGGAAGGGTAGTTATAAAAAAACACAAATTTTACTCTTTTAAATGGTGCGAAGGAAAGAAGTGCGTAAAGAATAGTGGCTAATAGCCAATAAATATTTCAGAGATTTTAAGAAAGATATTAAACATATAAATACCACATAAAAGAAAAATAAGAAACTGAGGCGAAGAAGGCGAAACTATGAGAGAACTGGGAATACAAATACATACAAAAATACAAGCTAAGTATACCATACTGGCTTAGTAAGTGCATTTTTAGGCAGTTTTCAATGTTATCTATTTAAAAGTCTATTGGCGTTTTCTGTCCCTACCTCGCTGGCCTCTTTAAGATCAAAGATACCCTAAGGCGTTGTCCTTAAGGCGTAATTCTCGGTCTAAATTAAAAAGAATACGCTTTTAATACCAAAATGACAAGGGATATATATTGCAACACGAAATGTTTAAAAAGAAGACTTTTCTATGATATTAAGTTTCTCTTTTGCCTTAACTTTTATAGTAGCAGCTTTAGAGTTTATTCTGAGGGATCTTTATAAATGTTTGATGAAACAAGTTTATAAAAAGTAGTTAATCAATCACAGTACTGCTTTTCACTTTATTCATTCAGACTTGCTAATCTTAGTTACCTTGTAAGAGATAGTGTGTAAATAAAAGAGAGTTTAGTTGTATATCTAATATGAAACGAGTAAGATGGTAATCGGAACAATATGATTGGTTATTATCATTATATCGTTATAAGAAATAAAATAGAGACAAAACACAGCTTCTCTTTTCAAAGACCATACATGTATTTATCTACGCATATCAGTGGAGGACGTCAATCCGTATACCTTTAAAACTATAAATGTTATCTTGATTCGATCAAGATACGTATAAGCGACTAATATCTTTTAAGACTGACAAATTTGTCTTTATTTTAAGTCTGGATACAATTCATCACCTAGAGTTCAACAAAACGTTTAAAAATCATCATACCTGACTCAGGACAAACATTATGATACAACTATTGTAAACGATTCACAGCAATAAAACACGTTCACTCAGTTTTTCACCTACAATAAAAAGTGTGAAACTGTAGTTATATTCTTGAGTACTTGAGAAATGAGCTAGAGTACTGAAGAGATTTTCCTCAGAAGTGAAATGATATTATTGTAGATGCAAGCCTAACACTCAAGTCAAAAGGATGCGAACTTTTTCGCCAATAACACTTAAAAGATAACACAATTCTAAGTAAAAACAGAACAACCTTACTTACAAAAATTAACGACCGCAAAAGAGTTCCACAGTAACAAAAACAATAAATTGCTGAAGAATAACATATTGATCGTGCAAAACGGTACATTGGAGTCACCACAAGTTCATACTTACATATGAATTAATTTCACACTACATTTCAAGTAAGAAACTGATGCACTGTCACACTTTTAGATATCAGATAAGTACTGTAACATTTCTTGACGCACAACTAAAGTGACAACGTCTTTCACTATGTTAAAGGGTAAAGATTTCGTAAAACCCTGTCCCATACTAATTAAAGACCAATGCCTTCATTTGATCACTTTTTAATATATCTCAGTGTTCTATAAACTGGGGTTTGTCTTAAACAAGCCCTTTAACCAGCTCACGATTTTTAAGGTCATACCTTTTGACGAACTCTTGAATTAATGGAACTCTCTTGTACGGCAGATACCTCCCACACCTTATGGCATCTTCATGTATGCAACAGACTTCGTCAACATGATGAAGTGAATACATAACTAATACCTGTGAGACTGAATTCCTATTATAACGCACAAGAATAAAAAGTATGTAAGGTGATCTCAGAAAAAGCGAATTCACTCAGATTCATGTATAAACCACTATCAAGAAAATTTTTCAATTATTTTACAGTTCATCAGCATCGTTAACCGCTGAAAAGTGACAAAGAATACTAATGACAAATATTATTAAATTATTCTATGGCTTTTCCATATTATTTCAAAGACAGTCCTAGTAACAATAATGATACAGGTTTCCTTCATCCAGTTTCACAACTCACTAGCAACCGATCGTCCAACTGACTCGAATAACGACGGCTTCTTCGGCGACATGACATTTGTGACGTGCAACAGAAAATGAAACGCGATTACTTGTTATGGACTTTTAAGTTCAACCAATGACCTTAAACCAGCTACAATTTAAAACAAATCCCAATGCTTGATCATGAACCGCATTATCACAGCCTATACGCTCTTCTGTCACATGCAAGCTGTTTATTCGAATAATTCTAGCTAAGATTTTACTCGAAACTTAATGTCTGTTAACAATTACTTTCATGTACCACATTAAATTTTGAAAATACATATAACGGCTGAAATACATTTGTAGTAGTATCCTCTATTTCCTTCTACCTTATTGACCAGTTGACCAAAGAGTTATCAGTGTTTTGACACCAGCTACAGTTCGACTATTCGTTTAAATAGTACTGAATTCTTGTTGTTCATTCCTGCATTCTGACAAAACTTCATTAACTAACTTTGAGATTTCAATCTACGTATTCAAATAAGAATTCAAATTTGCTCACATACAATGTTTTTGTTTCAAGGTAAGAGGCAGCAAGCCTGTCTATCCTCTTCCCTGTGCTCTCTGTGCGCGTCTAATCCCAATTTAAACCGCTCAATGTATGATGCGCACACCGCTCATTCAGGGAGAAAGTTCCGAGAGTAGATCAATCAACTCTGAACTCCTTTCAGAGTGTCGAAGTCAACTTTTAGGCTAGGATATGCCCACTACGTACGGTTTTCAAATTTAGACTAAACTAAGGACGTAAAGCATTTGTCCTGGTGCGAACCTGACAGACACAAAGACCAATCACTAATTATTCGTGCTTGTTATATAGCCACAAATTCGAGACCAAGGAAGAATACTATAGCGTAGTCGGATGGAATAGTATACACGACAGGTTAATCCCAAGTACTGATGGGTATTGAATTCATTTGACCTTTCAAGCTGGAAATGTATTGTTAATAGGTGCTTAAAGGATGAGAGAAGGCTTTGTTTGTTGACCAAAAAGTCCTGAGAAAATCAGTGAACTCTTTCCAAATGCATATCGATTAAGATTATTCGTCATTTCATATTTATCAAGTCTTTCGAAAACGGCTTTGAATTGATTTTTGTGTTCTTTCTGGTCTGAGCTAACTTTGAGCAAGTCTTTGATGCAGATATGAAAAAACAAAGTCTGCGGAGAACCTGGTCTATGAAATGTTCAGATGTTTGAGCGGCGTTCATGAATCCAAAAGAAATTCGAACGAATTCATATAAACTAAAAGGGGTTTTGATATGTCTTTGGGATATCTTAGGATTCGTCGTGGTGCAAACTTGACAGACGCAAAGACCAATCACTAATTATTCGGGCTAGTTATTTACCCACGAATACGAGACCAAGGAAGAACACGATAGCGTAGTCGGATGGAATAGCTTATTTCGATGGTTGTGCCAAGATACCGATGCGTTCCAAATAACTGGCTAGACAGTCGAGTATGAGCAGTACGACATAACACGACAGCGTGCCAAGTGGCGAGGAAGCTTGACCGGGTGCCTTCAGCTTGGAGAGTCCAGTTAAACTGTCAAGGTCAGCATGACTGTCGAAAGTCGTCGAACCCTAGGCTATTGATTTGGGGAAGTGTGTGATGCTACAAACATGCATTACAGGGTGAACATACGACCACTTGTTACTATACAATATCTTCGTAAAGCCCAGTGTCCTCAAACTTCCAGCTGCGACCAGTTGACAGTTCACCTCGGTCTCCATGCCATCGCTCACTGTGACTTCTAGGTAATTGTGAGTTAGTATTGAGGGTGGGGGAATCGCGCTAATATCGCAGCTGTTGCTATCTGTATGCAGTATTTCCATGCTCACACATTTGTCTGTATTGATAGGCATCAGGCACTTCTCTGACCAGATAACCATTCTCTTTAAGTCTGTTCGAAGTACACATACATCCTTATCACCCCTAATTTCGCGCTAGAACTTTACATCATTAGCTTAGAGAACCATAAGGGATTTCGTGATATTTAGCAGCTCGTTTAGGTATAGGAGAGATAACATGGGTTCCAAGTTTGTGCCTTCAAACACTGCTTCCTAACAATTTTCAAGATAAGAGTTGGGAATTGATCCTTACTCTTTGTCCCCTACCAACGAGGAACTCTCCTATTCACTGAAGCAGACTGCCGGTAATTCCGGAACTTTCCAGTTTCTCTAGCTATCAGCAGTGAGATGCCTTGTCGGACGCCTTACTAAAGCCAGTGAAAATGACATCTACAGGTAACGTATCATCTTTGACAGCCCAACTGGCTGCAAGGAGGTTCTTCAAATCAGCGAAATTTCTACTAAACCCATACTGCGAATGAGGTAATGGAGTATCGCTCCCTAAGTGAACTGTGATGACCTTCTTGATTACCGCTTCTACGTTGTTTACTACGGCACTAAGCAAGCTTGTCCGTCTTTAATTTGACGGAAGCTGCCTAAAACTTTTCTTGTAGATTGCTGTAACTATGGTTTCCTTCCAATCACACTGGAGTGTGCCTTCACCTAGGGACAGTCTACTCCACTAAGGCTCCTAGGTCGACTGTCCAGTCCTCCGAAGGGCCTGCTATGTTAATGGCTTCCGTAATTGCCCTACATGCACTGCGCCTACCTGGGGCATCTGCCAGGTACAAGACGGCTACTGACAGCCTGAAGATGGTCACAGCATGATCAGTTTTACCAGGGGTACAAGGTGCCAGATTGGGCATATGTCATCTATTGTGAGAATACCCAGTTCAGAACTGATGCAGCAAGATGATGATCATATCTGACTGCTATCTTAATGTGCTGTATAAGGACCAAGGAAATTGATGTTTCCACTAACCTGTGACCGAGCGAGTTACGGGATGCTTCTGTTGTCAGCCTATCCCAGTCGACTGATAGTGCATTGAAGTCTCTTACAGCTAGGCGTCGACAATTATCTATCCATTGGGCCAGCCTGTTCAGGGGGAATCTGCCGCCTCAAATTCAAGGCTTCAAAATACCGCAATTACGTTAACATCTTGTCTGTTTGCATTTTAGCCGGGAACGCGACATTTCACTTGCCAAATTTTCACTTGCGACAGTTTCTACGGTTTTACGGTCAGGGTATCCCTAACACATATGACGGCACTTGCCTGTCACTTTTAAGAAGGACGAATTCTCGTGTCTCGTAATCGTTTGTCCAAAAGGAGAGCCAGGTTCTTGACATAGCAGTGATGCCAAGATTTTCTATACTTACCACATTACTAAGCTCGGGTCATTTGTGCACAAGGCAATATAACCACTTGAACAAGCTTCAGTCCTATCCATGGAGGCCTCGGCATCATTTGTTACTGAGACCTACTAATTTCGGATCTTGATCTCCAGCTGCCAATCTGGTTTCGTTTCTGCTTCTCCTCGTTTTCTGATTTAATCGGAAGGAGCCAAATCTTTTCTCACGAACACTATGTATCCTTGAAGTCTGCGAGCGTTGCTCAGAATCGGATCCCTCTCCTCTGATAATTTGGACACGACTTTAAGTAACGGTAGCTTGTCTACAATAGGAACCGTATCCTGTTTCCCACTCTGTATATCTTGACTAAGGGGACTCCTGGCATGTTTTATGGTAAAAGCCGGCCAAGCGAACTCCGTGATTTGCAAAGGCTATACTCAAAAAGTCTACGTGGTTCTGGGTCCATACTTTCTTCCACTGTGTGGAAGACTAAGGACCTACCAAGCAGCTCTGCGTTTTCGTTACTCCGTGGAGTGATAACTGCCAGTTTGATGGCCCCCACTGGCTTCTTGGTGTGCCGTTTAGACTTGATTACTTGTCATTTCTCAGAGTCATGTAGATAAAGCCTACTAAGACCTAGTCCAACGGCTGTACCACTGGCAGTCTCAGAGCGGACTTGCATCCCACCCTGTGTAGTTTCCGTTACTGATACGGTCGCCGAATTGAGTATCACATGCAGCCTGCGTGGGACAGTGGTCGACAGTGAGAGTGCCTCATTTCTGCTCTTTTTTATCGAAGGTTGACCTAGTCTCACGGTCGATAGTTTCCAGACTAAGTCTGCCAGCTCTGGGATGCGGGAACCTGAAGATAACTGCCTCACCCTACTTTTTGTGGTCTCTCCTAGGTTGCTGTCAGCACGCCTAGTAGGCAGTCTACGCGCATGAAACGCAGCTTGTCGTGGGACATTCCCAAAATTTTGCACTGCGATCTCCGTGTCAATGAATGCTGTTTCGTTATCACTGTTATAGTTATAGACTTCCCTATAGATTCTGGCTATCTCGTTACCGTATTCAGAAGCCTTTTGCCTCTCTCAGCATCATATAAAAATATCCAACCGGCGCGATACGCCACTCAGCCACTCCCTGTGTTACCGTACCTCTTGTATGCTAACAGCGTGAGGCTTGTGCAATAGTCGTGAAACCAACTTCTACACTCGGTAGACTGTATGTCAGAGGCCACTATGGATCTGCACCCTGCCATGTCACAAGCCTTTACAATAAACTCTTGCTTCACCACGTCGCAGACACTGGAGATATTAACCCAGACGGCCTTCCGCTTCACTTTAATCGAATAACAGTTTGACTAGAGCAAAAATAAAACAGCCTCTGATATGGAAACACAAAAAATGCCAAGAATCTAAACGAACATGAAAAGTCACTCTCTTTTTTCCAAAGTTGAAGAGTTCCAAGTGCGTTCTGATAACCTAGAGAGTTATCTCAAGTAGTTCGGTAGCCGAAAATACCACTAACTGACAGAAATAGACAACCGGCGTCTAACAAAGTTCATCTGGTTCGGTACTCATTTGAGAATTTTGACACGCAAATAGGCACTTTCATGTGCAGTATTAGTAAAAACCATGCAGAAATCAGGCTACATTGAGCCAAGATTACAAATATTTCTTTGTTGACAGGATCCTGAGCATGACTGAAAGTCGTTTAACACAGCCGCACCGTTTATTATTTCAGGGAGGGTAAACTGAGGACCATTGTTCACACAGCGCCCAATGTAATTTGTTCTTGATAGTCTAAAAAATGCCTCTCTTGGGAGTAGGGCACACCCACTGAGGTACTGATGCAAACGAGACGTGAAGTATCAATTCCGGTTTGTGGATTGAAACCATATAAAAGAGATTCTTAGATTTTCGATCAGGATGCTCAGAAGACTTCTTTCCTCTTTAAAGTCTTCACCCGAAAGTAATTTGTTTTCCCGGCACCCTAAATCTGTGGAGAAGTCATTGATGACAAGAACGCGGCCAACAAAACTGGATGAAGGAATTCGCAGCTTTGTGAGCAAGGTTCACAAGAAAGTTGCACAATAATGCATGCTGAGCATAACTGCGAACAGCTCATGCCATATATTACATCGTCACGAGCAGGTCAACTAGTGTTTAGATAAAAAGTTTTCGGCCGAGTTGCATATTCCTCGGCTTCTTTTTCAACAAGAAGACCTGCCGCAGGACCTCTTGATTGATGGTCTTGTAGGTAGTGCTGGCTGTATTACTACTACGTTACGTTTGACCAACCCTACCCTACTTGGCGTGCTCTAGTACCCACTTAGCCAGTACCTTACCTAACGTGTAAAGACCGATAACAAAACACGAATCGAAAGAACTGGCTTCAGGAATATATTCGAAGAAGCAATAAATTTAATTAGAATAAATGTGATAGTAATGGATGGGGGGAAAGTTTATTCAACTTGTCCGACTATTGTGGCTGAACTGGGGACTCTAAGTGTTGCGTGCTAACCAGCACAAAGGGGCGCAAACTGACATCTAGGCCTACCTGGATGCATGCTCGTTAAAACGAAACTTAAAGCAGCTTAAGCATCCAGAGGTGAGCGGTGGGTTCATTTGGCTGATTTAGTTCATTTGTTTATTTTATCCCTTGTTGTATTTTGGTGCCAGGACGGTGCACTACAGTCATGTTGCTGCCCTCTGGTCAAGAAACAAAATAGGTGTCGAACATCCACATACGTAACAACAAACACAAAAACTGATCGCTCTTGAATATCCCAGCAGTTCAGATACCATAAAGAGAAAGTATCCGGCTTAATTTCTCAAGCTGTTAGTTCCCCTGTTTCTTTTTCTAGCTTTTGACCATTAGACCAACAAACCACGATCATCAGGTTGTGTGCTCAGGAAAAGGGAATTTCTTCTATCAGTTTAAGAATAAGAAAAATGGTGGCTTAGAAAAGGCAAGGGTAGTCTCACTTGTTTTTCGCAAACCAGCTAATACTTCGTTGAGTCCCATCAACTGTCATCCGTCAGGTTCTGCAAATGCTTCAGATTCCTGAGCTTCCACAAGGAGTGAACGTGCCATTCGACATTACGTTCAGTATTCGGCTGAAAAGCAAGCAGTCGAAGGCTGGCTGCAGGTTGGCCGATCTTTTCCACACAGTAGATGCCCCATGGCATTTGGAGTGAAATAGTGCCATCCTTCTCGTGTATATTCTCGTTACCGCTGGCTTTGTCGCCCCGTTCCCCCAGTAGGTCTCAAACTCCTCAATTTTTCATCTACTTACCCTTCAGTGTCTGCCAACGACGAAAAACAAAACACACACTATCTGCGTACCTTTTGGACTGTCTTCCATCCTGACTCTATAGGGAGGTTGCTGGGACATGTTTTTGAATGGCCAACAATTTGGGACTGCCCACTGAGTGTCACTATAATTATCCATCTTCGCCTGGGTATCGATCAATAACATCTGTTGCCTCACGAAGGAAGCGTAGCGGATAAAAAACAGTTGAATTACATCTCAAAAATGAGGACTGTATAGTCGTGTGTAATTGTTTACTACCCTGCCCGTAGAGATGCAAGGAGGAATTTTCGGGTCCAGACTGTACACAGAATCCAGGGAAATCGCTCCATTCAGCTGGCAAAATGAATTCAAGTCCCTACGAACTAGAGTGCCAATAAGGTTGGCCTGGGAAACATGGCTACCCCGTTTGGCGCGTTTCAAGGCTATGAGCAATAGAAAGGTAATTTTTTGACGGAACAGGAGGGATTATGTGACAGTAAAGGAGAACAGGTTAAACACGGAAATCGGTGAGTTGTAAGCAGAGAGCCAACCTACACCAAAAAGTTTCGCCTTCTTTATGAAACATGTTTTTGAGAAAGCTCATGACACAAAGATCTGAAGGTAAACTGAGTTCAAAATGTGCTACGCTTTTCTTGCACTCTAAATTAACGCGATGAGTGGTCTGAGGTTAGCGTAGGATGACCGGCTACCACTAGTCTCCTTTGCGCCTCAGGTCGTCTAGGGAAGACCAGTGGGCAGTTCCAAATGTTGGGCAATTTGTATGGCAGCATACAGATTCTCGTGACTACCACTAAACTCAATCTCCCAAGCGCCCTGTGAGACGCTCATGGGTTAGACGAAAACCTTCCGACGGCTGGCGGTTAAAGTTCTGATGGGATTATATGCTCTGACTATTACGATTACTAGGATACCATATGAGTGAAGAAGTAATCAGCCCGACCTCAGGTGGGGCAGTTAAAGGAGCGAATTTGCGTCATCATTGCACCCCATCTCTAATTTCTATTATTTTCTCATTTATGTTCTGTTTTTTGCATTCATAAGCTATCACAAGTGCAAAAATCGTAGGTTGCATAATGTTACCGTCATGTAGGCAGGTGTATGTCCGGTTGGTATCTTCCCCTGTGCTTCTAATCATCCCATAATCTGGCCTGATTCGTCACGCTAAAAATGGCTTGTACCACTGAACGATATGGAGACGCGGAGCACCTTACAAAAAGAGGAAGGAACGGCGGGTGGGATGCTTTCTTGTAGAGGGGTATGAGAGTAATAAGGTAAGGAGAAATTAAGGCGGCACTGGCGTTAGGACCAATAACTAGCATTGAAGACATTATGATCATGAATACGGAGCGTATAATGATAAGATAATAATAGTAATAACTATGGCTTTATTCTAAAACCAATTTCAGGAGTGCTCTACAGAATTTTCAGCATGTCATACGGCATAAACTGGACAGAGGTAGTTTACATGTATACACAGCACAATGAAATAAGTACAATTTACACTAAAAACAATAAGAATATTCATTCCATCCACAACTTTCTTGAGAATGTGTAGTCAATTTAAGTAAAAATCGTACCGGCAATTACGTTAATAATGCTTAAATGGTAACTTGCTCATTGTCGAGAAGTTTGCTTTCAAAAACAGAAGTTGATGAGTCGGTTCACTTCCTATGCTTTCTTCATCGCGTAGCAGACGAGCTAGGTACGGTATTGTGGAATTTTTATATTTTGCAGTACGTGCATAACGACTTCTGTACTTGCTCCGTGGTTTTCCAGATGGCCGACGCGCAGAGAGCTTCCAGTGGGGAGGATGCCGGTCATTCGATAAAATGACTCCTACTAGATGTTTACACGAGTTGATATGTCTGTCCACAACTGTTTTCACCAGAGGGTTTAGAAGTGTACCACTAGTCCTGCTGACAATCTTCAAAGTTCTACGCAATATAGCGCAGTCTTTATCAGCAATCCGGGAAATGATAAAGGAGAACAATAGAGGAGAACAGGCAAGATGCGGAAGTTCATAAAACAGAAGACGAGAGGCTGAGCCAAACTAGATACTCTCAGCTTCCCAGTGTAGAGAGTTAAGTGGAAAACTGTTTTGGAAATGGGCGAAAAATGGGAAGACTAGGAAAGGTCTGAAAAAAACACACCGAGATAAATCCCACCTGTAACACTCCCCAACAGACAACTATCGATAGAACAGGAGTTATGAGAACTAATCAGTTTTCCATAGGTTGTGTTTGTACGTAAAAGTAAACTTTGTAGTCTGATATTTGAAGAACTAAGCACAAGGGCATTCACGGAAGGCAATCCTCTAACCCTAGATAGGAATTCATCTCGTTGGGAACAATCTTTTGGAGAGGAGACAGGTGTGGAAACTATTAGGTCATCAGCATGCTCGATGAAATTGATATCAGCTTATAATGGTGGGTCACTCAGAAAGAAAGAAAAAAGGCAAGCGGAGAGGATGGGCCCTTGAGGAACACCAGTAGATGGAACGATCAGATTCGTATGCTGCAAAGCTATTCATTAGATGCGCAAGGTCGCTTGGAATTAATAATGAGGAAGAAATGTAGTCAGCTGAAAAATGAAGAAGCCAGATAAGCTAAGAACTTTTCCTTTGTACCCAATTTGAAGTCAAATGTTATTGGCTCTTGCACATCATCCGCTTGTTGATGCACAACAGCACATAGGGTTCGTTGCACGATCTTTAGTATCTGTAGGGTGTCGTCACTAGGCAAAATCTTGAAGTTATAAGACACCTAAATTACCTGCAAGCGTCAAAATACGTTAGGTATCAAGCAAAAACAAAAGTGAAATACCCTGTTGACTTTAAGGAGATGGATGAGGGAAACATTTCATAGAAATTATATGCAAATGAGCGAAAACTGTTCACACCAAGAGTACCTTATCGAATGTTAAAGATCACTTTTGGCAAAAAGAGCTCATACTGTTTTGTACGAGATTTTTGAACATCTTAGGCGCCTACTACTCTAACAACCTTTGCCTAACACAGAGATTCATGCGGATGTCACACTAACTATCAATCCGTTAACACGCAGCAATATTCACCCATCGGAATATCAATAAATACACATATAAGCCTGATGGTAATTTCACCAATGGAAACGGACATGTGTGAGACATCCATGACTACTAACATTGACGCCATGGATACCCTGGACTTCAATAACTTGAGTTAAAACGGTGAGTAGAGACATATGATGAATAGGTTAAATATTATGCAGATCGCCTTCAGTTCCCAGTAATTTTTTAGATCATTAGCAGTTTTGCGATTTTCAAGTAATCTAAATGGGTAACTCGAAAGTGTTAAGTATAATGCATTTATCTTGGACAACTTTAAGCCTGATACAGCAGATTAATCCCAAGCACTGATGGGTATTGAATTCATTTGACCTTTCAAGCTGGAAATGTATTGTTAATAGGTGCTTAAAGGATGAGAGAAGGCTTTGTTTGTTGACCAAAAAGTCCTGAGAAATTCAGTGAACTCTTCCAAATGCATATCGATTAGATTATTCGTCATTTCATATTTATCAAGTCTTTCGAAAACGGCTTTGAATTGATTTTTGTGTTCTTTATGGTCTGAGCTAACTTTGAGCAAGTCTTTGATGCAGATATGAAAAAACAAAGTCTGCGGAGAACCTGGTCTATGAAATGTTCAGATGTTTGAGCGGCGTTCATGAATCCAAAAGAAATTCGAACGAATTCATATAAACTAAAAGGGGTTTTGATATGTCTTTGGGATATCTTAGGATTCGTCGTGGTGCAAACATGACAGACGCAAAGACCAATCACTAATTATTCGAACTTGTTATATACCCACGAATACGAGACCAAGGAAGAACACGATAGCGTAGTCGGATGGAATAGTATATTTGGATGGTTATGCCAAAATACCGATGCGTTCCAACTAACTGGCTAGAGAGTCGAATACGAGCAATGCAACGTAACACGACAGCGTGCCAAATGGCGAGGATGCTTGACCAGGTGCCTTCAGCTTAGCGAGTCCAGTTAAACTATCAAGGTCAGCATCAATGTCGAAGTCGTCAAACCCTAGGCTATTGATTTTGGGGAAGTGTATGACGCTACAGATCACTCCCCCCTAGTGGGTTCGTGAGGACCCTAAGACGATACCAGCCGGAAGTAAAAACCCAGTGGTTTCTCCACTGGTAAAACTCTTCCGATGGGCTCACTGCGTGAGGTGGCCCCTGGTTGTCTGAACCTTATTCTAGGGTGTCGTGGCGATTAAATAAATAAAATACAATAAATGAAATTGTACGTCGGTCGCGGTCATCTGTTCCTTTCGACGTTCCGTCCAGTGCTCGTTGCACCTGGAATATAAATAAAAGTCTTTAATACCACGAAAACGTTGCGTAAAAATGGGAATTATTTATATATAAACGTGTCGAAAAATAAAAATTTACGCTTATCTTCGCCGTTTTTTTTAGTTTTTATTACATGGTAAATAAAAATTGATATAAAAAGGCAAAGTGTACGAGGGTTTGTGCATTGCCGGTAAATAAGAAAAAAGTGCCTCGAAAAAAAGAAAAAAAAATGGTTGGCACACACACAGCTAAGTTGAATATGACTTCAGGTACTCTGGGAACCTGACGGTTCGACCTGATCGTGTTTTTTGTTGCGCCGCTGGTTGTTGCAGCTGTGCATTACCAGGCACATCGTCGAGAATTTCGATAATTGAGTCATCCGTCGGTCGGATGTAGCGAGCTGAAACGTCACTTACAATGGGGTTGCCTTCGAAATAAGCTGGTTTCAAACGGTCGATACTGACAGTATCTTCACGTCCGTCTCGCTCAATTATATAGAATTTCTCATGTCGCTTAATCACTTTGAACGGCCCGTCGTAGGGTGGTTCAAGTGGTCGACGAACAGCGTCGTGGCGAACAAACACGTGTGATGTCTTCTGTAAACTGGGGTGGACGAAAACATCAGTCGTTTGCGGTCTAATCGGAGAAGGCCTAACTGAACGCATTGCGTTTGTAAGCCTAGTCACGTAAGATGCCCTGTCGGAAACATGTTTGAAAGTTGAAGGGGAAACAAACTCACCTGGTAGGCGAAGAGTGGTCCCATAGACGAGTTCTGCAGGAGTGCATCCAGCATCAACTTTCAACGCGTTACGAATACCTAGTAGGACTAGAGGCAGAGCCTCGGTCCACTGAGGTATGTTTGTAGCTGAAAGGGAAGCTTTCAGCTGTCGATGGAAACGCTCTACCATGCCATTTGCTTGTGGATGGTAGGCTGTCGTTCGGAACCGAGTGCAACCTAAAAGTGCCGTTAGAGCGTGAAATAGTCCGCACTCAAATTGGCGCCCACGGTCGGTTGTGACGTAGGATGGACATCCGAAGTTCGCGATCCATCTTTCGACGAAAACACGAGCAACTGTTTCGGCAGTAATATCTTTAATGGGTACTGCTTCCGGCCATCGTGTGAAACGATCAACACAGGTGAAAAGGTAGGTACATCCATTAGATTCTGGTAGGGGTCCTACAATATCTATATGGACGTGGTCGAAACGCATGTCTGGGGCTAGAAATGAGCCTAAAGGGCTTTTCGTGTGTCGCGTGACTTTACACTTTTGACAAGCTAAGCACGACTGGGCCCACTCCTTAACGTCTTTGTTCATCCCAGGCCAGCAGAAACGTTGTGCGATAAGCCTAATGGTGGCTCGTACACCTGGATGAGAGAGTTTGTGCAACGTATTGAAGACGTTGCGTCGACAACTCTTCGGAACTATTGGGCGTGGTTGACTAGCAGAGACATCGCACAAAATTGCATCCTTGTCTGATCCAACAGGACAAAGTCGCAGTTTGAGAGTTGTGGACGACAACTCATGATGCAGCTCAAGGTCTTCCTTTTGACGCCGAGCTAGTTCAACGAGATCAATACCCTCGATATAGTTTATCGAAGCTATTCGAGATAGTGCGTCGGCTGCGGAGTTGTTTGCTCCAGAAATGTGGCGGATGTCTGACGTGAACTGGGAAATGTAATCCAGCTGTCGCGACTCACGAGGGGAGTATTTGTCAGACGCCGAGCTGAGGGAAAACGTTAACGGTTTGTGGTCTGTGAAAATAATGAAATCACGACCTTCCACAGAATGTCGAAAATGGCGTACAGAACAGTACATGGCTAGGAGTTCCCTACCAAATGTACTGTATCTTGTTTCCGCGTCTTGCAGCCGCCTCGAGAAAAAGGCTAACGGTTGCCACTGGTTGTCAGTCAACTGTTGCAAAACTGCTCCAATTGCTGAATCAGATGCATCAACAGCAATACTCAGAGGAGCATTGGGGTCATGATGCATAAGCATGGTTGCGTTCGAAATGGCTTCCTTGACTTTGGAGAAAGCAAGTCTAGCCGCGTTGTCCAGAGACACGAACTTCGCAGTTCCTCGAAGTAGATCTGTGAGTGGTCTCATGACAGAGGCACAGTTAGGGATAAACCTTCGGTAATAACTTACCAGGCCATTGAAAGTGCGGAGATGTTTCACAGTGGTCGGCTCTGGATAGTTTGTGATAGCCGCCACTTTATCTCTCAATGGGCGTATACCTTTGTTGTCAATGGTATGCCCAAGGAAGCTGAGTGATTCAACTCCTATTTCACACTTCTGTAAGTTAACTGTGATGCCATGTTTTTTGAGTCTTTCGAATGCGAGGTCCAAATGTTTAAGGTGTGTTTCCTTATCTGGACTCGCAATTAGACAGTCATCGATGTAGACATGAACAAAATTCAGACCACGGAAGACGTCGTCCATAAAGCGTTGGAATGTTTGTGCTGCATTCCGAAGACCAAAAGGCATGCGCAGGAATTCAAACAGGCCAAAAGGAGTAATAATGGCTGTTTTCGCGATATCTTCTGCTGCCATAGGTATCTGGTTGTACGCTTTGACCAAGTCGATTTTCGAGAAAATGTTCATGCCGCATAAGGTTGCGGTCAAGTCGTAAACGTGGGGTATAGGGTAGCAGTCCGGAGTTGTTTTGGCGTTAAGCCTTCGGTAATCACCGGTCGGACGCCAGTCGTTGCTATCCTTTTTGGGAACCATGTGCAATGGCGATGCCCAAGGACTGTTCGACGGTCTGATAATGCCCAGTTCGAGCATATGGTCGAATTCATTTTTCGCCGTTTGCAGCTTATCGGGGGCTAAACGGCGCGCTTTGGATGCCACAGGTGGACCTGTGGTTGTGACGTGATGCATAACATTGCTGGTTATGCACGGAAGAGTGTGTTTCGGTTGTTGTAACTCTGGATATTTCTCCAGAACTGCCTGGTAGGACGCGTCGCCTGATTGTTTAGTCCTAACGATGGCTAAACTCGGACCTACATAGGTGGTGCCGCCAATAGATAACTTTGTGTTGTTATCTATCAGTCGTCGACGGCGAGCATCTACGAGTAGATCGTAATGGTTCAGCAAATCTATGCCAATGATGGGCATAGAGACGTCTGCAAGGAGGAAATCCAGTGAATAGGTTTGCGTAAACCTAAGTTGAGGTAGGCATACCGTCTCCCGAATGTCGCGATTGCCTTGCCGTTGGCTGCTTGAAGATTGAAGGATGGGTCAAGATGACGCTCCTTTGTCGTTGCTGGAAGAACGCTAACTTCTGCGCCGGTGTCGACGAGGTAGCGGACTTTCGTTTTAATGTCGGTGACGTAGAGCAAACGGCTTTTTCCGCCGGCTACGGTTGCCGTGAGCACGTGCCGGCGTGACCGTTTCCCGAGTTTGTGTCCTTCTTAAAACGGCATGGTTTACGACATTTTCTGGCTTCATCCCCGTAAGTGTTATGAAACCAGCACCATTCAGGGTTTTCCACCCTGTTGGGTTTCGTTTTAGGGCTACCACGCGACTTGCTGCGATGCGCCAAGGTGCGTTTCTGTGAAGTGCTACGTGATCTAGGACTTCGAGATCGTAGCAACCGTTTCACAGAGTTGCACAACTTGGTCACCTCTGAATCCTGGCGCTCTGGTTTGTCGCAGATAGAATATACGTTGGAGACGGGTCTGCTGGATATCTCCAGTATTTTATCTGCTGAGGCTGCCAGGTCGTCGAGTGGGACTGACTGGAGTGTCACCAACACGGTTTGCACCGGTTGTGGTAGTTTCGAGAGAAATAGTTCTCGGAAGAAACCATCGTCAAATGTTCGTGCACCGATTACTTCTCGCATGCGTGCGAGGACTTCAGTAGCTGAGTGGCTGCCTAGCTCGATGTTACGAAGCAATTCGTCTAGACGTTGGCGATCTGTGAGATCGCTTTTCTTCAAGAGTGCGGCCTTTAGAAGTGCATAAGGGTCACTTACTTCAGGATTAAACATGTTTGCTGTAACATACCTGTTTAATTCTCGCGGTAGTGAACGTATGACAGCAAGAAATCGAGATTGAGGATCTGAGACACCCTGTTCTCGAAAATCGGCCTCGGCATACAGAAACCATGTTTCTGCATTGTCTGGCCAATATGGCACGAGTTGGATCGTGTTCGAGGTCGGCTTAATACGAATAAGCTTGGGAGTGTGGTCGGACATGAGAAAGTGTAGTAAATGGATATATAAATGTTATCGAAATGAAAACAATAAACAAATATAAAATGGAACAGGCTCACCAATTCAATACTTGTTATTGGTCGGGATATGTGATCACGTCGGGCTCACCAATTTAGGATTTGTCCTGGTGCGAACTTGACAGACGCAAAGACCAATCACTAATTATTCGAACTTGTTATATACCCACGAATACGAGACCAAGGAAGAACACGATAGCGTAGTCGGATGGAATAGTATATTTGGATGGTTATGCCAAAATACCGATGCGTTCCAACTAACTGGCTAGAGAGTCGAATACGAGCAATGCAACGTAACACGACAGCGTGCCAAATGGCGAGGATGCTTGACCGGGTGCCTTCAGCTTAGCGAGTCCAGTTAAACTATCAAGGTCAGCATCAATGTCGAAGTCGTCAAACCCTAGGCTATTGATTTTGGGGAAGTGTATGACGCTACAGATCACTCCCCCCTAGTGGGTTCGTGAGGACCCTAAGACGATACCAGCCGGAAGTAAAAACCCAGTGGTTTCTCCACTGGTAAAACTCTTCCGATGGGCTCACTGCGTGAGGTGGCCCCTGGTTGTCTGAACCTTATTCTAGGGTGTCGTGGCGATTAAATAAATAAAATACAATAAATGAAATTGTACGTCGGTCGCGGTCATCTGTTCCTTTCGACGTTCCGTCCAGTGCTCGTTGCACCTGGAATATAAATAAAAGTCTTTAATACCACGAAAACGTTGCGTAAAAATGGGAATTATTTATATATAAACGTGTCGAAAAATAAAAATTTACGCTTATCTTCGCCGTTTTTTTTAGTTTTTATTACATGGTAAATAAAAATTGATATAAAAAGGCAAAGTGTACGAGGGTTTGTGCATTGCCGGTAAATAAGAAAAATAGTGCCTCGAAAAAAAGAAAATGGTTGGCACACACACAGCTAAGTTGAATATGACTTCAGGTACTCTGGGAACCTGACGGTTCGACCTGATCGTGTTTTTTGTTGCGCCGCTGGTTGTTGCAGCTGTGCATTACCAGGCACATCGTCGAGAATTTCGATAATTGAGTCATCCGTCGGTCGGATGTAGCGAGCTGAAACGTCACTTACAATGGGGTTGCCTTCGAAATAAGCTGGTTTCAAACGGTCGATACTGACAGTATCTTCACGTCCGTCTCGCTCAATTATATGAATTTCTCATGTCGCTTAATCACTTTGAACGGCCCGTCGTAGGGTGGTTCAAGTGGTCGACGAACAGCGTCGTGGCGAACAAACACGTGTGATGTCTTCTGTAAACTGGGGTGGACGAAAACATCAGTCGTTTGCGGTCTAATCGGAGAAGGCCTAACTGAACGCATTGCGTTTGTAAGCCTAGTCACGTAAGATGCCCTGTCGGAAACATGTTTGAAAGTTGAAGGGGAAACAAACTCACCTGGTAGGCGAAGAGTGGTCCCATAGACGAGTTCTGCAGGAGTGCATCCAGCATCAACTTTCAACGCGTTACGAATACCTAGTAGGACTAGAGGCAGAGCCTCGGTCCACTGAGGTATGTTTGTAGCTGAAAGGGAAGCTTTCAGCTGTCGATGGAAACGCTCTACCATGCCATTTGCTTGTGGATGGTAGGCTGTCGTTCGGAACCGAGTGCAACCTAAAAGTGCCGTTAGAGCGTGAAATAGTCCGCACTCAAATTGGCGCCCACGGTCGGTTGTGACGTAGGATGGACATCCGAAGTTCGCGATCCATCTTTCGACGAAAACACGAGCAACTGTTTCGGCAGTAATATCTTTAATGGGTACTGCTTCCGGCCATCGTGTGAAACGATCAACACAGGTGAAAAGGTAGGTACATCCATTAGATTCTGGTAGGGGTCCTACAATATCTATATGGACGTGGTCGAAACGCATGTCTGGGGCTAGAAATGAGCCTAAAGGGCTTTTCGTGTGTCGCGTGACTTTACACTTTTGACAAGCTAAGCACGACTGGGCCCACTCCTTAACGTCTTTGTTCATCCCAGGCCAGCAGAAACGTTGTGCGATAAGCCTAATGGTGGCTCGTACACCTGGATGAGAGAGTTTGTGCAACGTATTGAAGACGTTGCGTCGACAACTCTTCGGAACTATTGGGCGTGGTTGACTAGCAGAGACATCGCACAAAATTGCATCCTTGTCTGATCCAACAGGACAAAGTCGCAGTTTGAGAGTTGTGGACGACAACTCATGATGCAGCTCAAGGTCTTCCTTTTGACGCCGAGCTAGTTCAACGAGATCAATACCCTCGATATAGTTTATCGAAGCTATTCGAGATAGTGCGTCGGCTGCGGAGTTGTTTGCTCCAGAAATGTGGCGGATGTCTGACGTGAACTGGGAAATGTAATCCAGCTGTCGCGACTCACGAGGGGAGTATTTGTCAGACGCCGAGCTGAGGGAAAACGTTAACGGTTTGTGGTCTGTGAAAATAATGAAATCACGACCTTCCACAGAATGTCGAAAATGGCGTACAGAACAGTACATGGCTAGGAGTTCCCTACCAAATGTACTGTATCTTGTTTCCGCGTCTTGCAGCCGCCTCGAGAAAAAGGCTAACGGTTGCCACTGGTTGTCAGTCAACTGTTGCAAAACTGCTCCAATTGCTGAATCAGATGCATCAACAGCAATACTCAGAGGAGCATTGGGGTCATGATGCATAAGCATGGTTGCGTTCGAAATGGCTTCCTTGACTTTGGAGAAAGCAAGTCTAGCCGCGTTGTCCAGAGACACGAACTTCGCAGTTCCTCGAAGTAGATCTGTGAGTGGTCTCATGACAGAGGCACAGTTAGGGATAAACCTTCGGTAATAACTTACCAGGCCATTGAAAGTGCGGAGATGTTTCACAGTGGTCGGCTCTGGATAGTTTGTGATAGCCGCCACTTTATCTCTCAATGGGCGTATACCTTTGTTGTCAATGGTATGCCCAAGGAAGCTGAGTGATTCAACTCCTATTTCACACTTCTGTAAGTTAACTGTGATGCCATGTTTTTTGAGTCTTTCGAATGCGAGGTCCAAATGTTTAAGGTGTGTTTCCTTATCTGGACTCGCAATTAGACAGTCATCTATGTAGACATGAACAAAATTCAGACCACGGAAGACGTCGTCCATAAAGCGTTGGAATGTTTGTGCTGCATTCCGAAGACCAAAAGGCATGCGCAGGAATTCAAACAGGCCAAAAGGAGTAATAATGGCTGTTTTCGCGATATCTTCTGCTGCCATAGGTATCTGGTTGTACGCTTTGACCAAGTCGATTTTCGAGAAAATGTTCATGCCGCATAAGGTTGCGGTCAAGTCGTAAACGTGGGGTATAGGGTAGCAGTCCGGAGTTGTTTTGGCGTTAAGCCTTCGGTAATCACCGGTCGGACGCCAGTCGTTGCTATCCTTTTTGGGAACCATGTGCAATGGCGATGCCCAAGGACTGTTCGACGGTCTGATAATGCCCAGTTCCAGCATATGGTCGAATTCATTTTTCGCCGTTTGCAGCTTATCGGGGGCTAAACGGCGAGCTTTGGATGCCACAGGTGGACCTGTGGTTGTGACGTGATGCATAACATTGCTGGTTATGCACGGAAGAGTGTGTTTCGGTTGTTGTAACTCTGGATATTTCTCCAGAACTGCCTGGTAGGACGCGTCGCCTGATTGTTTAGTCCTAACGATGGCTAAACTCGGACCTACATAGGTGGTGCCGCCAATAGATAACTTTGTGTTGTTATCTATCAGTCGTCGACGGCGAGCATCTACGAGTAGATCGTAATGGTTCAGCAAATCTATGCCAATGATGGGCATAGAGACGTCTGCCAGGAGGAAAATCCAGTGAATAGGTTTGCGTAAACCTAAGTTGAGGTAGGCATACCGTCTCCCGAATGTCGCGATTGCCTTGCCGTTGGCTGCTTGAAGATTGAAGGATGGGTCGAGATGACGCTCCTTTGTCGTTGCTGGAAGAACGCTAACTTCTGCGCCGGTGTCGACGAGGTAGCGGACTTTCGTTTTAATGTCGGTGACGTAGAGCAAACGGCTTTTTCCGCCGGCTACGGTTGCCGTGAGCACGTGCCGGCGTGACCGTTTCCCGAGTTTGTGTCCTTCTTAAAACGGCATGGTTTACGACATTTTCTGGCTTCATCCCCGTAAGTGTTATGAAACCAGCACCATTCAGGGTTTTCCACCCTGTTGGGTTTCGTTTTAGGGCTACCACGCGACTTGCTGCGATGCGCCAAGGTGCGTTTCTGTGAAGTGCTACGTGATCTAGGACTTCGAGATCGTAGCAACCGTTTCACAGAGTTGCACAACTTGGTCACCTCCGAATCCTGGCGCTCTGTTTTGTCGCAGATAGAATATACGTTGGAGACGGGTCTGCTGGATATCTCCAGTATTTTATCTGCTGAGGCTGCCAGGTCGTCGAGTGGGACTGACTGGAGTGTCACCAACACGGTTTGCACCGGTTGTGGTAGTTTCGAGAGAAATAGTTCTCGGAAGAAACCATCGTCAAATGTTCGTGCACCGATTACTTCTCGCATGCGTGCGAGGACTTCAGTAGCTGAGTGGCTGCCTAGCTCGATGTTACGAAGCAATTCGTCTAGACGTTGGCGATCTGTGAGATCGCTTTTCTTCAAGAGTGCGGCCTTTAGAAGTGCATAAGGGTCACTTACTTCAGGATTAAACATGTTTGCTGTAACATACCTGTTTAATTCTCGCGGTAGTGAACGTATGACAGCAAGAAATCGAGATTGAGGATCTGAGACACCCTGTTCTCGAAAATCGGCCTCGGCATACAGAAACCATGTTTCTGCATTGTCTGGCCAATATGGCACGAGTTGGATCGTGTTCGAGGTCGGCTTAATACGAATAAGCTTGGGAGTGTGGTCGGACATGAGAAAGTGTAGTAAATGGATATATAAATGTTATCGAAATGAAAACAATAAACAAATATAAAATGGAACAGGCTCACCAATTCAATACTTGTTATTGGTCGGGATATGTGATCACGTCGGGATATTTGATCACGTCCACGTCGGGCTCACCAATTTAGGATTTGTCCTGGTGCGAACTTGACAGACGCAAAGACCAATCACTAATTATTCGAACTTGTTATATACCCACGAATACGAGACCAAGGAAGAACACGATAGCGTAGTCGGATGGAATAGTATATTTGGATGGTTATGCCAAAATACCGATGCGTTCCAACTAACTGGCTAGAGAGTCGAATACGAGCAATGCAACGTAACACGACAGCGTGCCAAATGGCGAGGATGCTTGACCGGATGCCTTCAGCTTAGCGAGTCCAGTTAAACTATCAAGGTCAGCATCAATGTCGAAAGTCGTCAAACCCTAGGCTATTGATTTTGGGGAAGTGTGTGACGCTACAGAATTGATTTTTGTGTTCTTTCTGGTCTGAGCTAACTTTGAGCAAGTCTTTGATGCAGATATGAAAAAACAAAGTCTGCGGAGAACCTGGTCTATGAAATGTTCAGATGTTTGAGCGGCGTTCATGAATCCAAAAGAAATTCGAACGAATTAATGTAAACTAAAAGGGGTTTTGATATATCTTTGGATATCTTAGGATTCGTCGTGGTGCAAACTTGACAGACGCAAAGACCAATCACTAATTATTCGGGCTTGTTATTTACCCACGAATACGAGACCAAGGAAGAACACGATAGCGTAGTCGGATGGAATAGCTTATTTCGATGGTTGTGCCAAGATACCGATGCGTTCCAAATAACTGGCTAGACAGTCGAGTATGAGCAGTACGACATAACACGACAGCGTGCCAAGTGGCGAGGAAGCTTGACCGGGTGCCTTCAGCTTGGAGAGTCCAGTTAAGTTATCAAGGTCAGCATCAATGTCGAAAGTCGTCGAACCCTAGGCTATTGATTTTGGGAAGTGTATGGCGCTACAGTGTCATTAGTATTTTTAGGAGTATGGTGGCCAGCTCTTATGTGGTCTGCCTTTAATCAACAGTAACACCGGATAGTATACCAGCAACATAATAAATACGGGACAACGTATGTCGACCAGAGGCAGTGTGTCTGCCGAGAGCTCCATAGTCGCCACATGGAAGGATGTCAGGAAAAGATATTTTCGGACCATATGAAGTAATGGAGGCCACGCGCTACTTGAGAGTCCGATGTTACCAAGCTGAAGCATTTTTCATAAGTATCCCCTCCTGATCTCAAGTCTGCGCTGAGCAAGGCGTCTATGACGTAATAACACTAATGGTCCCCTTTTTCAAACATGGCAAACGACGCTGTGCGTCAAGTCCATTTGGTGACAGTCATGTTGCAATAGGTCAGGGAAGAGACAGTAACTTCAAAGCGGGGATGATTGGTTGCGTAAGCGGCTGCTGAATCCGTAGATGTTGAGTTTTTGAGTGTGCCAACGGTGTAAGCTGTATTATTTGGATTAGTCAGCCTGTGAAGTTTGGCTGCCTGTAGACAGAAGTAGGTCACAGGTAGTTTTTCGATCAGCTGATGTCTTAAAATTTAGGATCACTTGAAGACTTGTCGAAAAGAGTGGTTTTTAATTTTTCCTTTGCCTTGATGTGCTACAAAAGTGGCTTGAACTCCTTGCTATCCGGACGTAATTTCTGGTTTTACTTAAACGTCATGTGTTTAAGCAGGGGATGTTGAGCATGTTTAATTAGGCATGTATTTAGTTTTACGTAACAATACCTTTCCAATATTTAATTGCTAATAAGCACCGGAAATTCATCTTTCAAAGCATTTTGACTTCACTGTAATTTTTTTTCCTTTTTGACTCCCAGGTGTTTTCTGCTCCAGCGGTAATAAAATTATTAATTTTGCCGTGTTGTGTTATCCTTCTTGAGGTAAATACGTTAACGTGTTGGAAGCTTTTTGCCGATCTCAGCATTTTGATGGAGAGTGAAACTGCGGTCATGATGCCGATAGTTTTTTGAAGTACTGTCAGTGGTTGTAAATGAAACTTAACAAAATGATTGCGAGTAATACTTGAGAGCTAGTAAAGAGACAATTGCCTACTCTAGTAATAATAATAATAATTCTAGGAAACTGTATATGGTGTGACGATTTATTTCAGGATTTTGTCACTGAAAACATTAACATTCAGATATTGTCTGTATAGATGGCATGTTTTCGTACAGCTCTTTATTCGAAACAAATCGTTTCGCTTTTATAAATCTTTTTTTATAATTGAATAGGCAATCGCCGGTTTTGATACAACGCAAGGATATGAAGCCTGATTTTGAGGATCAGTATGCATAGCAATAGACATTTGGACCTGACTCTAGCTCTATATTTGTTTATGCGTATATGCATGTATTTTTTCTCGCGTGTATTTGTAAAGAATGTTGCTTTTATGAAAAGAAATTTCTGGGAAAATTGCTATTGCTTCTTTAATTTTTATCACGCTGCAAAGGGAAATACTATGGTGCGTAAGGACGGATGCCACACAAGCGAGACAAACGCTGATGTCTTCCGTGTGGTAGGTAGTTTTCACGAGGTGACGACCTCTGAAGGAAAGTAGTTACATAGATAAGAAACTACACCTTATATTTGATGGTTAGCTATACTACTTGACTGATCAGACTTCCATTGACGCGCTTGGGAAGTATAACGCACTGGTTGTGAGTTGAATGCCTATACCCATTGGTCATGATACAGTAACCTGAATCTTTCCATTTCAAACGCCATCACCATAACCCATCCCACTTTCCGCTTCAATAAACAGCAAAGGAGGAATACGTGAAAAATTTGTTTAAGGAGTGGAACAATATGCACATAGGCAGTTAGCAGGTATTCAGCAGTCTGCGAGGTTACTGAAGATTAATCATGTACATGCGCTCCTCATGAGATCTAGTGTACGTATCTAGCAGCAGTCTGCCTGCTCTTGCCGGGTTTGACTGGGCCAGTAAGTGCATTTCAGTTGATAAAGCGGGTGGCTAGAAAACGGAATTATTGACCTTAGCTAAACACCCTTCCTTAGAGGTGTTGTATGTCAAATCCATACCTACAACTCTCGGAAACTTCTTGTATTTTGTCATCATCTCCCGGGTAGCAAAACTAAGCATCTTGACTCTGCTATTTCTGTCCAGTAAGCACCACACCAACCCTGTCTCTCGGATTTCTGAAATCAGTGAACCTATGTCACGAATTCCTAAACACATATGAAACAAACATAGCACATTACTAGGGTATACCAGTTCCCGGAAATTTCTTTAGTCAGCTTACATAACTCGACGCCAACCATATCAATAATTTGACTTGGTGGTGCATTACGTTCGATAAACGGTAGAATCCTCATTTGCTCGTCACCACTAAGTCTTCCAAGACGTGGTTTCACAGACACCAGCAGTTCTGACGACAAGTCGTGGTTGTGTACAGTGTTAATAGGTTCTACAACTCCTAACGACCAAAATTCAGTTTAACTCAGAACGAGGATGAGCAACCCAAAAACTTAGATCTGTAATACATATGTTATAGCTTCTATCTCAGCACTTACTGTGATTTCCGTTGCTTACTACATTCTGTCTTTCTCCACTGACCAACATGGCAATAAAAGACAGTTTAGGATTTGTCCTGGTGCAAACTTGACAGACGCAAAGACCAATCACTAATTATTCGGGCTAGTTATTTACCCACGAATACGAGACCAAGGAAGAACACGATAGCGTAGTCGGATGGAATAGCTTATTTCGATGGTTGTGCCAAGATACCGATGCGTTCCAAATAACTGGCTAGACAGTCGAGTATGAGCAGTACGACATAACACGACAGCGTGCCAAGTGGCGAGGAAGCTTGACCGGGTGCCTTCAGCTTGGAGAGTCCAGTTAAGTTATCAAGGTCAGCATCAATGTCGAAAGTCGTCGAACCCTAGGCTATTGATTTTGGGGAAGTGTGTGACGCTACAACAGCATACCGGCACTTGGATGCCGGGTCTACATTGTTCTCGTCCCTGTTTGGGTGACAGTCATGAATCCAATGAAGGCTTTTAGTTTTCTTTGGCATTCAATAATGACTCCGTTAATTCAACAACTTACACTTTCAAATCATCTGATGCATGCTTCACACTCTGGCCATGTTTGCAAGTTTCTGTTCATCATAAGTTGTCTGAATTCAGCTACCAAATTTACTGGTCCTACATTCAATCTGAGGGACATTTTAATGTTGCTTTACAAATACCGATCGTTACAAAAACGCGTCTGTTCAGCGCAAGAACGAAGCCTTTATGTTTCTGGAATTAGAAAATACCGCTTTTTTTATAAGGGCTATATCGCACTGACCAATGAGAAAACGACAATTAACCCTTTATCTCACTGGCACGAAATAGGAAATTACGTCCGTCGGCTGGTACTCGTGAAGTTTCTGGTCTACCAGCAACCCAAATTGTCAAGGGAAGTCTATTCAAATGGTAGGCAGCGCCACATCTACTGGTATGAATAATCATGTGTATACATCGAAGCCGAAGTCCGACGTCAGTTTTTTGTCCGTGGGTAACAATATTGAACTTATTAGCATCCTGACAAGATAAAGCTGAAATGAGATTTCGATGTTCATAGCTATTAGGAGGAAGGACTCACTTCAGCTCCTGTATTGAAAAAACTTGGTTCTAGTATTTCTATCTGTTAATTAAAATAATCGGTTATGGGAATTTTGGTGCCAGCGACTGAAGTCATCACAGACCACCAGCTTGTTCGTCTCCCGAGAAGGAGTCATCTGAATTCTTGAAATTGCATGGCAACAAGCATCGGCATACATGACTGTCATATGTTACCACCAGATGTCTACGATAACCTTCAGTTGGTCAGGTTTATGTGGTCTGTGTGAATGCGATAAACATCTGCTATAGTTGGACTTGTGGTTCGTTACTAATGTACTTTTGCACTTGACCTCTGATCTAATGGTTGTTTCTTCGTGTGGTGGTGGCAACAGTACAAGACATAGGTCTTTCTTACATACGATCAGCTATTGATGCAAGTCTAATAATGTCAGTATTATCACCAACAAGTGCGAGAAATTGATGAAGGCTTGCTAATAAATGTCATAATCTCAACAAAAGGTCTTTAATGCATTTCGCGACCCGAAATTATATCTGCATGTTTCTAAGTAGTTTTGAAGGAGCTTTATCTTCTTGTTCTGCTTTGCTTATCGGATGACCAAACGCTTATCTATCGGAAAATGAGATACAGTGAATAAGTTTCTACCTAAAGTTATTGTGTGGAATTTCTATACTTGATTGCACAATGTGTTGGTGCACTTGGTCTGCAATATCACTTGACAGGGCGGTGCTAAGAAGACCTAATTTCACATTCCCTATTATTTTGTTTAACGGGATTACAATATACCATAGCGTTGCTCAAATTTCATTTTCTTTTATGCAACTGTGTTTGGGGTGAAACAGTTTTCTAATCTGGCAAACCATAAATGAGAGTCTGTACAGTAGTGAATGTCGTAAAATTGAAAGAAAGGGCTCTGACTGATCTTGGTTCTAAATTAGTATTTACATTACTGTTTGACATGATAATAATCATGAAAATACAAAGTAAAATCAAAAACGTATATATATGCGCAAGTTGTAAGTGGAAGCAAACTGCTCAGCAAAAGTAACTGCAGGTTTGGTGGAAATGACACTCAGTGAAAATGAGTAGGAAATATGTGATGTGTTTACTAAAAGACTTCACTAGCCTCGGAAATTATGAGATAAACACCAGCAATTCGACTAGTCAGGCATCGTGCTCACCACCTCTGAGCCCCACATGCTCAGTTGAAATAGTTCTAAATAAGTCACAACATGAATACGTAAAATGCAGGTAGATATTGTCTTCTTTTGACCGGAATGTTAAAGTTTTTATCCTAACCGGTAGGCAGTGACAAAATACACGTTAACAACCAAGGCGAAAGACACAAGGCACAGGATTTGAAAGGCAGCAATTAATTGCTTTCTTCGATATATAATATACATAATAAGACTACCACCACCATGTATGTGGTGCATTGGATATTCGCAGAGATATTTCAATAAAGCTACACGGTATAAACAACAGTTTAATGTTTACAGGTCGGACAGGTGTTTCTCAAACTCACAAAAATAATATTTATGAGATGGTTTGGTACCCTCATTCTCTTTTTTTCACCATATAGAAGTCGATTTTAATAACCTGGACCTAAGTGGTATTCCTTGCTCGGATATTTCCCTCCATGCTATTATTTTTTCTTTTACACAGAAATGAAACTGTCTGGTTTCAGCATTGGGATCTTATTTCATTCCTTTTTGAATGGATTCATAGCTCATCAGTGATATTCTTAAGTAAATAATATGTTCAAAGCCTTAGATGGAAAACTACATTTAAGGTTTATCAACAGCCAGATTAAATGTCTAACAGAATGTTTCATCCTAAATAAACTTTGAAAAGCAGTTAAGATGACAGATAAATTTTAGTTTCGTAAAGACCATTTCTCCACGTTTCTGCATCACATTTGTAATTTTTGCAGTGTGACAAGTTTTAAAATGTCTTTTATCGCTTAATAATATCCTTCAGATATCATGTCTGTCATTGTTAAAGGAATAAGATAGTATCATATTACACCATTTGCAAGAATAGGATTTCTTTTTAAGAAAATTAAGCGTCTAGTTAGCGATATGGAAAATTCAGTATGTTATAAAGAATTATTAGTTACGGGTTGGCAGCAGTTAAAAAACCCATTGAGAACCATATGGTCCTGAATAGATGTTTCATCTTGGTATGGGACTCCTCAGTAGTGTGCCCAAGATTGCTCGGGGATCCAACCCAAGACCTTCAGGTCTTATGCATATCATGTTACCATTCTCTCACCTCATGTTACAGTGCAACCATCTTCTAATCTCAGTGACTAGTATTTTTCCTCACACACAATTTGGTGTTATAACTTGAATAAAAGCGAAAGTATCCTGAGGTAGAGGAGTAAGTGAAATATTCATATTGCAAGTCCATTGTCAACGTATTCACTTAGCTTGTGGACCAACATATTTACCACACTGTGTTTGTTCTAAGGTCATTTATCTCTGATTAGGCAGACTATGGGTGTTTATGGATGCATATTATTTTGGACAATCTTCAGCTGATTCCATAATATTTCGATACTAACTAACATTATTTCTGGTACATTTCAATTACAAACGCTACGCTTAACCTTTTTCCATCGTTAACTGCATCCAAGGTTCACTATTCCTCATTTTCAGCTATGATAATAAGTTTTAGTTCTGACTAAGGAAGTTGAATCTTTTTGACATATAGAAAACTATCATTGTTGAGGGAGTCTAATTCACACTATGTTGCTTAGTTCGACTTATACTAATAAATCCCCATTATTCTGCGAAAACTACGTTGTTATAATAACACTTTATAACAGATACCTTGATTTCTCTTTGAATTGTATTTTGATGTTATTCGGTCGTTAATAAAAAGAAACCCAATATCCTGACTTTTCGACGGACTAGTCTCAAACAGGAGAAATGTGCCTTCTGGATTCTACAGCTAACCACAACTAACTAAATAGCATTGCTTGTTAAAACTAATATTTTTAGGAGTTGTTGCTTTATCAAATGCCAGTTTCACCTTCAAGATTAAATCATGTCCGCAAGCTGTTGTAATGCTTCTTCTTCATGGGTACAAGTACTTAGGTAGTGGCTAGATAATGGTTTCAGTAGTTGGATTTCATGGTGTCGACATTGAAGACGTCACATGAATATGGCTAGCAAATATCGTCTTTGTGGTCCAAATGATCATGGAATCACTATTACTGTCGACCAGAAAGGTAGAAAATTCAGTGAGTACTTGTGACATTTCTCAGCCTGTTCTGAAATCAAAGTTTTTTCATTGTATAAGGAAGCCACTTTAAATTAATTTCGGAAGGAAAGTGTCAAGCATTCCCCTACAACCTGATAAAAAAGATTTAGAAACTGTCTTTGTGCGAACTTGACAGACGCGGAGGCCAATCACTAATTATCCGTACTTGTGATATGCCCATAAATACAAGACCAAGAAACACAATAGCGTAGTCGGATGGAATAGCATATTTGCAAGGTCGTGCCAAGATACTGATCCATTCCAACTAACTATCTAGAGTGTCGATTACGAGTAGTGCAACGTAACACGACAGCGTGCCAAATGGGGTGGATGCTTGGCCTGGTGCCTTCAGCTTAGTGAATCCAGTTAGACTGTGAAGGTAAGCATCAATGTTGCATCTTATCGAACTCTAGGCTATTGATTCTGGAGAAGTGTGTGACGCTTCACCGATAAAATTACTTTTACAAATGCATTCAGAATAAAAAATCTGTAACTGAACTAAAGATGATCATTAGATTTCTCTTTATCTGCAGATAATAGCCTGTCAATTCTTCAACAGTAACAGTCATTAAAATATAACTGATTAAGCTTATTTTCAAGAGGAATTTATTCTATTTGCATATGAAATATTTTATTGAAGAAGATATTATTAAACAAGCAAATAATATAGTGTAATAACAAACAATTCATTTGCAGCTAAATATGAAAACATTTCCACTTTATTAAATTAAATCGGAAATCTTCGTTCATTGCTGGTAAGTTGTCTATGTATTAGTCCCACTTTTGAAATCACTCTCTTGCATATTACTGAGTTCTCAAAAGAATACTAAGTAACTAAAAGCCTAAAGATTTCTTCATACTTTGATGCAAGATTGTCACAACTTAATCTGTGTCGCCCTTGTGGTACAAATTGCATAATGGCACAACTAACTGAGTTTATTTTGACTAGCAGACTTGATCCTAGGGAACTTTTTACGGTTATGTGATAACATCCGCTGCTGAATGAGGATACTAGTAGACGAAATAGTAAAATCAATGAAAACGCATCAGTATTATGAGTTTTGGTTATCTATCAGTTCATTGGAATTATGAGTAACTTCCGATTCATAATGCTTTATCTTGGTTGTGTTGGGTTCTTTGAACTATGTGACTTAATCACAAACTTTCGTTGTCATTCTAAATAACATTATTGACACTTAATTCGGTATTAAGTTAGATTTGAGGATTTCTATGAAATGAAACTTTGAGACACTGAAATAAGTGATTTCGTGTAAAAACCATCACTATTATAGCATATTCTGTACACCGAAATTGATGAACTAACTTTCTTGAGTAACTTGGTCAGTTCCTTCTTCAAGTTTAAAAGTGTCTACTAGAAATTTGTTTTCAATTCAAACTACAGAGAGAGAGAGAGGTATTCTGATTCAAGCACGTTAGCTGTCAAACGACATGAAGCTCTAGACCTAAACCTCTTACATTTCGATATTTATCATCAATGGTGTGTTTGAAATCTTTAGAAAATTCATTTCTACTCAAAAATTTTAACTTGATTCAGATATTTCACCGTAAGCCATTCAAACTATGACTTCCCTTCTGCTCGACTGGATTCTGCGCATGAATTGACCCAACTACGTAACAACAAATCATTCTGACATGCTGTTATCGTCATGCATGTGTCTTTTAGTTCTCCATGTAAGCAGCAGATTTCTTTACTGTTATTAAATAATATTAACCTTCAAACATCCTGGAATCAACAGGTAAAAGTTATGAATATTGCATTCATATTTTGTATTATGTCTACAACATTACTCTTTTGCAATGATGCAGAAACTAAACTACAGGTATTAGATATGCTCACATAAAACTCAGTAACATTTTCAAGGATAGAGTAACTTTCTTACCAATTAACCGTACTTAAGGATTTTATTTTGTCTACAGTTTCAACTTCTCATTTTTTGTGACAGTCTTCTTCATGGTGTATGTTGTTGATTTTTACTTCTCCTAATACGAACCAGTTTCCTGTTGATTCACGTATATTCTATTGTTACTGGTAAGCTTTGTGTTTATGATCACTGTATATATATTAACTTGGAGGAAGTGTTTATATCTGTTTACAACACGGTCTTCCAACTGATTGCACAAAACTTTGCTGTTACTTTACAAAGTTTTACAGTTCTACTGTATACTCTTAATCAAATTATTTCTTGAAACCAACGGTGAAAAGCTAATTAACTGTTCGACTAATTATGCTTAAATGTTTATATCATCATGTTCAGTTAGCCTATAGACAACAATCGAGAAACAGCAATTAACAGACGGAGTTGGTCAAATAACTTGATAAACTTTGATGTATTTTGCTAAAGATAACAATTCCGATAAATTTAGTGAAGAGAATCACTTCTATTATATCCAACATAAATTGACTGGACCAGTTCTTGAAACTTCAGTAACATAGAATAGACATGTTATTTACTTACGAGTGAGTGCAGCATCGAAATACACTTTTTCAGTAAATTGTGTGTACTTTCTGAATCGCATCTTCAACTGGTAACGTATTAAGTGATCATGATTATCTACTGTCTGCATTATTATTAATGATCAGTGCAGTCAAACAAATTTAACAATTTCTTATGGTTAAAATTGTAAATTTAAAGCAAAATAGTTACACTTCACTGAAAGTTAGACTGCCTCAAAGTTATCACTTGATTCTCACTATCTGCTTTATTTACTACTTTATAAAGTGTATAAAACAATATGTTGAATGTAATGTCAATATTTCTCATGTTGAATTCATTAGTGACCTAGAATTAAAACTTCTGATCAAATTCTATTTACTCTCATGACTAATAATATATAGATATTGTAGCTAAGCTTAATGAAAAGAACAGACAGTATGACAGGAGGAAAAACGTGAATGAAACAAGATGCAGAGGAAGCAGAAAGAAGCGAAACAAAAATGTGCAGATCATTCACTTATCTAATGTGATAGCCTTGTAGTTTTATTACTTCAAGTATAATAAACAATATACTTAGCCTGTTGATAAAAGTACACATTTGCACACAAATACTTACGATAGAAATCTCCTAAATGAAATGTTACCATCATAGAACTTAACTTGTGATGACTACACAATTTAAGTGATTTTGATATTCGTATAAGTAAATGCAATCAGCTAGAAACAGATTCACCATCTATCCTTTTAGTGATTTAACTAAAATTATGTTATGAAAAAAAGTAGTCTGCCGTTTGATACTTTGATAATTTTCCTACAGTTTGAATGATATCGGTTATCATTTATTCTCTCTCTCAATTATCACAAATACATAGTGAAAACACTTCAGCTTAAGAACAGATGAAATTTTCGGTTAGTTGCATTGAATCACCAGTACCGACTGCATGAGTTAAAATGACATATTATTACATTTAGGCATAATCAAAGTTTCAGTTTCCTTGTTCATTTCTGTTCATAAAGCTTGAATGTACTTACATTTAAGTTATCATAATTAACCATAATACACTACTCTATAAATCTCTATGACGAAGAAAATTCACAACTAAAATATGTCGTCTTGGTCTATCCTCTGGTAAGCTCTAACCATTTTCATTTCATTAAAACATTCATTGACTGACTCATGGTAATGTATGTTTTGGGGTTGTGAAACACTCGATGGTTAGCGGAGGGATCCAGAGTACGTGTTTCTTTCTATTTGGGACTCGTCGGTTGTATTCATCTACACCCAATTCAGTTGCGTCTTTCTCATTGTAGTTGTCTCTTCAAGTGCCGAAACGTTATCCACTAGTTCACCGTGGCAGGCAACTGAGAAGCAACCAATTTATGTTCTAGGAACTTAAACATTGTGAAAAATCATCTTTTTCAGTTGACCTGTTCCACTTAAAACGTGTAATGCTTTTCTTAAAATGCAGGCAACGCATTCAAAAATAGTCTCACGATTATTGAAAACGAATACATGGTAGTGATAAAGTAGAAAAACTGTTTGAGTAATTCTTTGCAAGCCATTTTTAACTGCCAATAATTAAAGCATATATTTTGAACCTACAAAAGCATCCATCATGAACAAGTCGTTTGATTCGTTTGTTCTACTTGTATTAATGGTGGTATATCACTGTAGAGTATAGAGTATGCAAGACAGTTTGCGTATAAAAGTGTATATTAAAAAACAACAGACAATTAAAATAAAATGGGTAGTTGATGATTTGGCAGTAGATTCCCTCTGTATAACATGATACGACATGCAATTTCTGAAAATCTGCAAAACAGAAATAATCGAATATGCAATGATAATTTTAAAAAGTTTTATTTAGATTTCTGAGTAAAACTGATTTCGTTGATTGTGGTCAGTCAAAGCTATGCGTAACTCCTGGTGGTAAAAAGTGACTTGACGAGACTACTTCAAAAATCAGGCTTCCATGTCTCTACTGTGACATAAAAAGTCCTACTTATTTGATTTTTGGAAGACCATCTTAAGTATCTAAACAACTGAAGTATTCAGAGACTTTTTAAAAATACACGGATCAACAAGACTTCAATCAAAAGTTCTTCAAGGAAAAAATGGTTAGTGTACAAGTAAATGAGATTTACATATCAAATCTCAAGTTTTCTTATCCTTTCGCAAAGTACCAAGAATTTTGATCTTATTACTAACATGAAAAGACAGATGCTAATCAACTGGTATCATAAAAGTAGGTTTCTAAAGTCTTAAGTAAACTCAAATTTATGAAGCATTACAAGTCGAGAAACAATATAATCATTCAAAACATCCAGAATAATGAAGATTGTTGTGATGTTCATAGATTTTTCTTAATGTTGAAATAAATCTTACCGATGTTCAGTCAGTCAATGATACATGGCGAATATAAGTAATGAAACAGGTACAATGGCACTGAAATTAACTCACCGAAATTATACATCATTAAAAGATAAGTTTCTAGATGATACCCGTGAAGAAGCCCTCTCTAGTATCTGCTATACATGCCGTCACTAGAGAAAATGAGATAGAAAGGTTATTTTGATCAAAAATATTAATTTAGTAAATTATTGCATACTTCTCATAACTGATTGTCAAATAAAAAATGCAATCATTTCTTTGCCTTCATTTCATGGTTGACTGACAATAAACATCACCCAACAAACTTCACTTTATTGGGAGTTACATAAAAGTATCCAAGTAACTTCATCAAAATAAACTATCTTTCCAGTCACATTATCGACACTCAGTCAGTTGTTTCATCCATAGTATATACAATGAGGTGGTTTTATTCTGATGCTAATCCAAGTGATGGAGCTAATAACCGCCACAACATCACCTACTAGGGTGAACCTGAAAGTCACACTTGCTACAACAATACATCTTATGAGAGTAAAACCTGAGCTCTGTGATAGATCGTCATTATATATTAAATTTTTATATTTGACATAGCAAAAATTCCAACAGCGTTGTTGGAGGACGATGCTTTGAGCAAAACTTATTGCTTATAACCATATCAAAGTAGTTGCATAGCTTCCGATATCTTGTTTTTATAGTCTTATCAACTAGTATTTCTTGTTTTTAGTGGTAGGAAACGTGTAGCCATCTTCGAAATGAGTATGCATCATTCTTAGCACACTTATTGGGTGCTATTTTGTCAAACAAATATTTGGTAATCAGTCTTTTCTCTTAACTTTTTACTAGCCTTTAATACAATTGCCTTTTCCAACCTTATACCATAGTTTTGCATTGGTGATATATTGCGATAGCTCAGATTTTCCCGAGATCTGTCATCTTAAATGTGGTTTGGTTCCCCTGCTCTGATAATCTGACTGAACAACATCGTCTGATTTTGACGTATGGAACTGATCTATCAGTGGTTGCATTCTGTTTATTAGGTCAAATTATTTTTCTAATTAAGTCAATATGATACCTAGGCTGGTAATGTTTACTTCCGCTTTAGTCGGTAGATCTGAATACCACGTCAACTATAGTCTTGTTAAGAGTTCTAAGTAAAGTTTCTGACGTTGCTTTGCCTACTGATAACTTCTACCTTGACTTGGTGATTGCACCTGTATATCAAAATGATTCAACAAGTTATGCTGGTGAACAATTATTCCCTCAAGGTCACACCACACCACAAAGGTATGTTGGACTGCGATAAAGCTAAGGCCAACTACGATTATAGTGTAAGTTGCTACACTTTGTGGGGATTCCAAAAGTGAAGTTGTACTGCTGACTAGACGGGATGTGACAGCAGTAATTTATTTCCCTTGGATGATCAGCAGTGCCACGCTGATACTTACTTACCAACGGAAAAGGAGGTTAGAAAGGTTCAGTCCCAAAAACAACACACGCCACCCTGCCCCACGATCTTCCGGTGCCGGTGTTACGGGACTTTCTTATCCAGCATCAGAAAGACTCAATCTCAAAGCAATAATTCTGATAATTCAGGTAGATGCCCCATGAGCTCTGTGTTTACACAAAATATTTTCTTTTTCAGATACCTTAAGAAGAAATAGCCGTTTACGCTTTTTGCATCCGGGAAATAGCAAACACCAGAGCACTTCTAGTTGTGTCCAAAACCCAACCAAACATAACCTATCCTTCTTACCTCAGCATCCTGCCTTGTCCTCACCCCCTGATAACAATATTCAGCCTCTTACAAACTGATCAACCTCCAAGCCTGAAACTCCTGTCAACGATCCAAGTCAGTGGAAACTATTTATAGCCTTCTATAACCCCGTTGTTTGTTTTCCATTGGATTCCTCAACATTCAAACCCAATTCCACGTCAGACAGAAGGCATCACATACCAGAATCTGAAGCCATAATTTCATGCTGTGTTTTGAGACAGGCACACAGGACTTGAGTGTATGTGTTCACTTGACTCCACCTGACCGATGGAGGAACCTTCAAATCTCGCCTTAAAAGCATTGATAGGTTTAATGGTTACCTGTCGTGGGCTTGCTGGTGTGGACATAGCATTGATTTTAAGATCCGAAAGTGCACTTTTTGATTTCATACTAGTCAACAGCCGTCTGTATGCTGTTTAACTGAATGGATCTGTGAGAACTAGCAAAAACCGTGAAACAACCGGTGACTATCCATAATTACCACCTATGCGCCCGCTGACTGCAGTTTAGATGATACAGATGACTTTTTTTTCGAAAGATGTCGATTTTGCTACAGAAAACAAAACGTTTAAATAAAGTCATAATAGCAAGCAAATGTGATGCTTAAGAAGGAAAGCTGACCAAGTAGGAAAGGCAAGTTGGAGGTATTCACGAAATCCTGTGCCAGCAAACCGATAACGGTGGTCGTCGGTTACAATTTTGTTCTGACAGCCAGTTGCTTCTGGTTGGCACTAACTCCAAGCAGAAGAAAAGGCAGTTTCAGATGGCTTCCACCAATATCAAACTGACTATGGACACAGATAGACCATATTGCTATAAACCATTATTGGAGAAGATCGACTGAAGATTGATGTTTTTCCTAGAATTCCTATTTAGAAACAGATCACGCCTTTGTAACCTATTTCCCAATGTTGCCAAATGCCAATCGATTTTCGCAACCTCGTCCAAAATGACTGATGAGGCAAGACTAATTTTAGTTGGGTTTAATCCCAGTGAGGAGTGAAAGAAGCCAAACGTAAGTTAACTGACAGTCTTTGCAATAAATGAGACCAGAGGTGAGTGGAGAAAGTGAAAGAGATGGAGAAGGCATCAAAATTGGTAATACCCTGTGGTTATTTAAGCGCAATAATGAAATTAGCAAGAAAACGACGGTTAGTGAAACTATCATCGAAGTGATGGGACCCTGACAACCTCTCAGAACAGAAGACTAAAACGTTGGGTGGAATAATTTAAAGACTGCTTCGGTTGGCCACAGAGACAATTTATTTACCCAGTATTCAGCATTAACGACAGTGGGACGTAGATGTCTATCCCCAAACCGTACTTGAAGTTGAAAAAGCTGTTTCCAACCTGAAATGATGATAAGTAGCAGCAGGACCTGGTGGTTTTTCACCTAGTGTTTTTAAGGATGAAGATACTGAGTAGAGTAACTGAGGTAATAAGTATTGTATGGAAATCAGAAGTAGTTCCGTCAGACTGGTTTACTTCACTGATCATCCCCGCCTATAAAAGCGAAAGGTCTTCTTTTGATAACAATAACAGAATCAGTTTAACTAAAATCGTACCCTAGATCCTAGACTTCATAGTTATACAATATCAAAATGAAGCTTGAGAACAGCAAACTCGAAGAAATCAGGCAGACTTCAGACCTGGACAAGGGAGCATGGATCAGGTTTCCACCCTTCAACAGGCTCTGGAACACAAATATACTTGCTGGTTGCCAACACTCACCATATTTCTTGACCTGAAGACGCATTTGACTCTTAACCGTGGGATGTTGCGGCATTATCTGGCTGTGAAACGAGTATCGAGCCCGAACCACTGCCTACCTCAACATGCAGTGGTAGGAGAACTTGCATCAAGTTGTAAAAAGGCTTTGGGTAGTCGAACCAAGTCGTGGCGACAGCTTATGAACCCTTTGGCTGTTGGTCTGAGCCGTGCAAGGAGGTCTACACTTTCTGTCTGGGATCCTAAAAATTTTAGGAATCAGTCATTGCCAACTTTTGATGACATGGATTAAAATCTGTCACAGTGGAGCAGACGTATCCACCTTTTGACGTTTTTTAAAACTTGAATATTCTCACTAACCGCTATCTTCAGTACCATTCACCCTTGACTTCTTGGCATTCTTTTTCTGTTCAGATGTTCTTTGAATGCTGGTGTGAATTATAGAAATCTGCAGCGATGCACTCGTGTGTGATGTTCTACGTTGATTTTGGCTGTGTTTGTCTGCTACCTGCCTATCTGTCTGTCTCACTACCCATCCTCTCCTTTCCCTACACGGTACATAATATAAACCCTCATTTGTTCTTCGCTTTACTTTGCAACTCAACAAAGATAATTCCCTTTGTTCACCTTCGTACTCTGACTCGTAAATGAAGTATATCGAATCCATTTTAGAGGTTGTATATATTAAGAAACCATTGATATATTTTGAAACTTCATCTAGTAAATAATTCTGTGCATTATATCAAATAGAGAACCCAATATGGTGGGATATATATTCTTTCCTCATCTTAGAAAGAGTTTTTCCGTGATGTCTTTGTTCAAAAGAATACTTAGGCAACTGTAATATGCCAGAACTAACTGAAAAGTGAGTTTAATTTCGATATTATTACTAGCTAATCATGTACAAAGATTAACTGAGTAGGTTAACTACCCAATTATTGGCAGTTACTCTGCTGTGTTGTAAAGTGTATCTTTTCAGCGAACTGAAAGAACCTCACCGTAAAAAGGGGCAGTGAATTTAACAATGAACTGAGTCATATACGTTTGGGTTGTTCCAGACTGCTTAATAACGATCAAACTGAGAAAAGATGACTAGTCGTTGGTGGGTTAATCTTCAGATATAAGTAAGAGGCATAATGGACAGTTTTCATCAAGCTATTCATGTTTTCATCAAACACTGGTGTCAAATTAAGAAAAGATGCACCAGCTAAATACTAGAATTTGTCAGAAGGAGAGTGACTTTAAAGGCCACCCTAGCAACTACTGAGATAACCAGTCAAGTTTGTTCTTTTTTACATATCTACCTTCCCAGTTGATTAGCTATTTCATCAGTTGCAAGCGTGGTCTTTAAAGTCGATACAGAAGCAAATGTAACAGCAGCAATTACGGTACTAGTAATCATGCCAAGCCCAACAAACATTACCACTGAAATGCCATAGCCTTTATGCTTATTCACAAACAGACGTACGGTATGGCTTTTCATTGGTATCATCTATTCTACCTAATCAGAGTGTTGTTCCACAAAGTGAATCTTAAACTAATGTGGACTCAACGTCTCAAATAGAGCTATTTGTGCACTACATGGGAACGTGTGGTAGTGGCAAAATAGTCAAGTACTGAACACTATACAAGAACTGTAGAACCTTTAAATTGGTGTTTACTTACTCGAATATGTCCACTGTTTGACGCCGATAAGGTGAAGATGGGTATGAATATCCATAAAGTGAGCTTATTTAAATATGTAATCAGAAACAAAAATGAAAAAGATTAGGAGAATACAAGGCATAAATATCCGAAATCAAAATATTTTTAATATATATGTATATAAAATATTTTTACATCAAGTGGACTTTCTGAACGGTGCTAGATTCACCGATCTGATAAATTACTCCTCAAAAATTATGATCACCTAAATGACAACAAAAGCTAATAACAATAGAAGCTTCAGAAGTCTACCTATTTACCTGACAAAATATGACACCATAAAATTAATCAAGTCTTATGGTTTACAAACAACTTTTCAAAATTCTGCTTTAAGATTCACTTCTAATTTTTGATAGCCGAAACTATGCTAAATCTTTTAATTGTTGCTGTTAAAAGCATTTGTTCAGAAAATATTATGGAATGAATGAAATATAGTGAGGAAATACTTCAAAATCAGTCAGTCCGAATACCTTCCTAAACTGAAGTACTGCTTAGAGCTCATTAGTGACATGCTTCATAATGGAACGTTCCGTAGTCTTACTGAGAAGTGATGACATATGGCACAAAGCAATTTGCACGTAATGATGAATACACAACGATGGGATCAGATGATGGTTGCGCTATATTGCTAGTTGAAAGAAGTAGAGAAATGTGGGTCATTGGGATAAAACCTAACAGCTGAAATATAATATGCTCTGTATGAGACCTGATTGTATTGGTTTCCATCCTTGGTGGAGTCGTAAGCTCACGCTGCTGAGTAGTCCCATACTAAGACTAAACAGCTGTTCAGTGCCACTAGACTTTCAGTGGTTCGTGTCTAACACTACCTTGAAAATAACACGTGTTCATAAATGTGAGAAACTAATTAGATAATCATCATCTCCGTATGAAAGCACTTGGAATTATATCCCATACATATTCCGACTGATATTCAGATAAAAATAGACCACCGTTCGGCGAAACAAGTAAATTTAGGTACAACGGTATTCATTTTGAATAGAATAAGTCAGAGAGTATCCGAATTACCCTATTTAAAATCACTTTAAATATCCCAATCAGAACTTCATCGAAAAATTGAATCACCTAATAAAATAAGTGAAATAGTGCCCTGCTTTTCATCTTAGAAAACACTAGTTGGGTATTCATCTGCTGTAAGGTACGCAAAATGTATTTACTTCGGGTAAAACGTTCACAGGAAGAAACGATGACCAATCTTTTTTTATGTTGAAATTACTGTACTTACCTATTATCAAATAGACCAATATATGACTGGGTTCGACGCAGACGAGAAGATGGGTAGTAGCTAGATCCAAGTCCACTAGAATAGTAACTGAAAGAATAATGGTTTACAAAATACGTTGTGTATGTATTTAACAGAGTACACAAGGATTAAACTAGGTAAAATTGAGATGAAAAAATTAGTAAGAACCAAAACTAAAGACAGACAAACAGACAGTAACTACCTGAAACCTCGAATTACTGCATATAAGTGCAAGTTGCCATACCTTATATCATCACATCAAGCGGAAATTCACCAAGATAGAAGACAGAAAAATTTGTGAAACAGGAAGATTTGGAGTGAGGGAACTGAAATTCAGCATGACGATTAGGATAAAGATAATGTTTGAATACATCTGCACCGCTGATATCGATTCTGAGGCATACCAAATGAAGCCTCCAATCACTGGTTTCTGTTGCCATATGGATTTAAACCAGACAATCTACATTTGTCTTGCACAGCTTTGAAATGAAATAGAAACTTCAGTGCCCGACTCCATGCTTCATTTTGGTAAGGTCTAACCATTTGACAAGCTGAAGCTACTTAGGCTAACATAGTGTGAAGAGGCACACAGTGAGTAAGCATGCGTGGCACATGTCCTAGCAATCTGAGGCGATCAAATTTCACAACATGATCCACTGAATTACCCAACCTCCCTCCTCCTTAATCCCTCAAAGCCAAGCTACTGCATTACTGTCCTACTGACTACACAACATACAGCCTATATTACGAAGTCAACGGTGGTCGAACAACTGAAGCCTGCCTTCTCATGTCATCCACCTGGAATGACCGTGCTTCACACTTATATCATAGATACGAGAGAACTGCAGCGTAGTACTCTCCACACCCAACAGGCAATCGGATATCAACAGGCACCACAAATGACAGAAGTTTACAAAGGCTGGTTGACACTTTTTATCCATGTCTATATTTCCACGGTCACTGACCAATCACAGCTGATCTAACTTCTCAAGTCAGGATTCTCCACAGCTTCACTCCCTATTAAAACATACCAATACTGAACGACTTGAGTAATTAGAAACCATTCAGGCTGATGTGTAATATTTCCGTAGTAGCATTTTGCTACCTGTTGTTAGACAAGGCACCAATTCAGACCAGTTCTCTTCTGGAGCAACAACTTCCATTCGAAACTTTAGAAATGGTAATTGCATACATAAACTATATGATCTGCACTGGATAATAATACAGATCGGGGTTTGGTGAAAGACATCCTTTAGTGGAAAACTCAAACCGGTTTATGACAAGATGTGTTCCATCCTAGCATTTTCGGGTTGTATAACAAATACTCACAGTGTACATAACATGTGCCTTTCCTTTCAAAACTTTCATATGAGTTCTGTCCCACGGTATATAAAGATGTAAGTAAACAACTGGGACTCAAATGTACTGATTTTTCCATTTGCATCATTACTTGGTGGTGATATTTTTTCTAAATGATATGTCAATAATGACAAAAAAAGTTGAATAGATTTCCAGAAACTACTTTTCATGAAGAAGAAATGTCTAGACGCTAATATATATATATATATATATATCTTTTCCACTAGTCTCAAATAATGAGATTGCTTTATACAATTTTGACTGTAAATAAATGGATAAACATGGTATTAAAGTGGTTATCGTTCAAAGAGTCTTTCAACAGTGCAAAAGGTGAATTACAAAATATATTTCCCAGAAACAACATAAGTTTACTGAATTATTCAATAGTGTCCACTCCATAGATGCAATGAATAATGGTAAATTTGAAATAATGTTTGGAAGTGATAGTCGATGAATTTAGGGTTGCTATTGGCAGCATCATATTCAAACACAGTGAAACGTTTTTCCGGAAAGCTGATCTAGCCCAATGTATGACCTGTGTATCAGAATAAATTTGGCCTAAAATGTTTAACTAGGATTTAAAATTCATGAAACTGCGAATGTGAGAATAGTGTTCATCAGTGCACCGGGATTTAATGAAGGTAAAATTATGACTGAAAAACATGACTGAAGACTACTGACTTGATTTCACTATAGAGGAATTTATACCTGGATAGTGAAAGGACTTGTCAATGCATGAATGCTGACCAACCTTATAAGTGCAAGATATTTCAATAGTCCAATTGGAAAATAAATGAAATGTTCAAAACTATTACCAGCAAAATTCATTTGTACAATCACTTAATGCAATAACTAGACTGAAAAGCTGCTGGTTATAATTGCTATCACTACTGTCAAAGAAAACTTTGAATAGGATGACATTAAAAGATACAATAAACAGTATTAGCTGACCATAAAATTCACATCTCCTATTTTGAAGAAAACAGAAGCATTTAAAACTACTACCTTTCGAATATAATACAGTAACTATGTTCTTTGTTTACTAGTTTGTAAGCTTTTATGGTGTAATTTTTAGTCTTCATTCAGTAAAACAGAATTATAGAAAAAAATATCTGAAAACTCAAAAATGACAACCTATTTTTGAAGAGACTGTATTCTGAAAAACCGGAAATGTAACCAGAACATTACTGCTTACTGGTATAAAATTTGAGGTTGCAAATTTCATTTTACAATTCAAAATATAAATCAATAAATTGCTTGTGGATTGCTATCATACGACCTGAATGGGTAAAAAGAACAGGAGAGAAATTTTTTTATTCCTCGATGCTGCATAGGTCATTGTTGAAATGGAGGTTACTATGACAATACACAACATTTCATCTATTGTATCCAGAGTTCGATATATTATTTAACAAAAATCAAGATATCAGAAAGTAACAACCTACCTAGAAGTGGATGGGTAGTCTCGGTAGATATAAATACGTTTGCCATAATTCAAGTCATTCTGTGAAATAATAATAATAACGCAAAAATCAGATTGATCATGAAACAAATTTACATTTTATGTGTACAAAAATTGAGAGCTGTGGTAGAACGTAACAGATTTTCAAAGAAAACAGAAGTGGCATTCGTGTATTCTTAAACTCATATGTTTGTCAGTAAATCTTCTTGAGGAGCTTCAAAGGCTGCATGGTAGATTTTGATAAGAACATTTCTGCAGCTACCCATAAAGCAAGGAATCTGAGTCATTATTATCTGCCTACAGCCTAAACGAGTGGGAATTCGTACATTTAGATTATTGCAGAATGAGATGTATCATTGTAGAAGCTACAGTAACATGTTCATCTACAGTTAATAATTACTACCAATTTATTGCACTACTTTGGGGATAATAGCTGAAAAATCTTGGGCAACACAAATAACTTTGCATTGAAAGGCAGATCAAAAGTGATATTCCGCCGAAACGTCTTTCTAAAACCTATTTAGAACCCTGCAATTTATGATGCTTTTCTGAAAGCACATTCTACCAGCTAATCTTAAAGCCTTGGGTTTGTTCCATTCTCAGCGTTGGATGAATTAAAGATGAAGTGGATATTAAAACACTTCATTGTGTGAATAACACACTTGCTATTACCTTGAAAGGTTCCAGAAAACAAGCATGCTGTCCTGATGTCCACAATGATTCTGAATGTCAAATGTCTATCGGTTTGTGAATATGCCTGCTAGAAGTTGGTGAACAGAAATTTCAACCAATTTTACTTGACTAAAACTAACTACCACTCAACTCTTCCCATAATTTAGTAATATTCCATCCTTTAGATTAATTCACTAGGTTTTATTAGGGAACATTTCAACGAATAAGATGACTATTCTCCAATTCACAGTCCTATTAAACTAAATGTAAGCATGAGCAGGCATAAATAAAATACCTATGATGCCGTAGCCGAGTGATACGAAGCGACAAAAGAAAAGTCACTTCTGAGTAATTTAAGAAAATCGTGATACCTCACCCAAAGTTTATTTAAATCCAAAATGATTCGAATTAACGGTGACATTCTGCCGCTCAGAATTAGGTTTCTTGCCTCAAATGATCATTTGTATAAAAGCGAATTAAAAAGTCTTTCAAAAAATTTGTAGTACATGACAATACAGTTCTAGCCTAAGGCAGTCAACTTTGCATATGAGCACGACATATATCTATCCCAAAAGTTACACATCCTAATTATAGAACATAAGTCATTAAGCATAAGTTGACAGAGATAGTCATCCTATATATGGTTGGAAAAGTTGTTGTTATGATGCAACAAATGGCTTAAGTACTGAAGGGTTGAGGATTTTGAGTGGTATCGGAATTTAATATATATAAAAATGCAAACGACTATGACAACCAGAAACCAAGTGAGTATGCACCTTTAATAGCTTTTAAGGCAGAAAATACAAAGAGATTAACTTAGGAAGGCTAAAAACAAGACCTCCATGTTCATTACATACGAACTCCGCTTAAATGTTCTTGAAATTAGTTTCTTACACATATTTTGTGAATGAGACACTCAAAACTGCATCGTCTGGTACATTTATTCAGCAAATATTCGTAACCTGTTCGTTTAATACTGAGGAAGTGCAACTTCAAGATGCATTTAAAATCCATAAAACATTGGCTTATTAGGAGTAAAGTAGTTTACTAGAGTAGATAATTTGACAACAGATTTGTTGCACACATAAGAATCATGTGTAAGCTTGTTTTCAGAATTATCCTACACAAGAAAACAATTGGCAGCTTAATTACTGACATAGTACCCAGCACACAGAAAACCTTCCACGGACCAATTTAGGCCCTCTATTCATTTCCGGGTCACAAGAAAGTAAACAGATCATCCTATGAATGCATATGAGAACCAGCTTGATCAATGAACAGTCCAAGATTCTGGGCCTATAGTCACTCAACTGATTAGAATATCTCGGGGAAAGTAAACCCGAAAATAAAACGTACGCAGCAGATTTGAAAGGTGATGAGCTGGTTGGATTTTTTCCATTTCACCAATTTCGCAACACTGATACGCAGAAGTTGCCACATTTACTGATCTGAATGGGAAATTTTACTTCACTTATGAAGAAGGGTTGTGACAGTTTGGTTGTGAAAGTAGCTTAGAGAGGGCAAATTATTCTAATTGGTGCTCTCCTTATCTGTATTCAGGGACGTAGCCATTTGAGCACTTACCATGAGTTATCCGTACATATGATAATAATCAACGATATACACACCGAGTCTCCACTCTCACCATTTCTATTTAACTTTGCTATAAATTTGCTGATGTGTATAACTTGCCTACAGTTCAATAGCACTTTATCTATCATTCAGACAGCACTAAATAAAAATGCGCCAGTAGCCTACGGTAGGCAGATGAATAGGTTGGAAAGTGTTAGCTACCTTAAACACACTAATTGGAGGTAAGAGTATAGTTGTCATTATGTTAACAACCTTTGCGTGTAGAGAAATTTGCCTCAAACAACTTATATTACAACGGTATGCAATAAAGTGACTGGATATGTCGACCAGTTTTCTTAATTTACAAAATGTACATGCAATAAATGTCTGACAGGTGAACAAGACTCAGAATGGATTTAATAAGCTGATTCGGCACTTGTGAACTTATGCTATCTAAACAGCCAACGCAACATCCGACCAGTAGCCAAGAGGTGAATATACTGTACAGTAATCCCTTAATTCTTATTTTTTGCCTGTGAGGTAAGGTCAATGACAGCAAAATGCATGAAGTGACTTCTGATTACCAGTGTATTAGTTGAAGTGCTCACCTGTGTTGGGATCATTAGGCAAACATTGTTGTGGAAAAGTGTTGTATGCCAGGTAATCAATGCAACTGGATCAAGTAGAACATGAACATGCACTAATGATGTTGCTTTTATTTCCTTGGTATATACAAATCTATTATCTTCATCTACGAGTAACGCCAGTCTTATTAGTAATATATCGTAAAGGCATTTCAGAGAACCAACCCAACCAATCAGGCATCCACAATATCCTTGACTGTCAGTCTTAAAAGTGGTGATAAATTTTGATAATCGATCTTCAATCGTCATCATGTTTGAAATTACTGGTAAGATACCTTCAACGACAGCTCACAATTTACTACAGCTCCACAGATTTACTCACCTTTTACTGCTGACAAAAGTATAAACATTTCCTCAGCACTATTGTCTCTTTCATGACATCACTTTTGCTCACTTTCGCATCAATCTATTACCGATTGCCTTCGTTTTCAGTCTTGCTGAAAGACGTGGCAGTAGGAAGTAACCTAACTTTATTCTTAGCATTACGCTAATCATTTTTTCGATAACAGCTTTAGTGTAAGTTTAGTGACTCCAAGACAAGCACCAGCCTTACAATGATGTCACTATGCAGAAAACTCTATACAGGATGCTGAAACCACAGTAGGAATGACAGTTTGGATTGAAAAACTAGTTGTAGTTTGCCACAGTTTAAATAACAAATTCCAGCTACCTATACAAATCTGTGTATTCAGGGATAAAAACTCATACGACGTACAGGATCTTTCAGTAAGAAATACCAGCAACCCTCTAGGTTAAATATTTCAACTACTTTTTGATGGAAGCATGTATAAAGTCTAATTGTTCACATATTTTAGGAAAGCTAACGAAAGTATTTCCGCATTTGTCTACCTCTCAGTTCAAATTTAGATATAAAAAAATATTTGTGAGCAGTTACCTGCTGTATAGAGGTGTTTCACTGTCTAAATATATCTTTCAAAAATCAGAATATAACCGGAAATCAATCACTTGATTTGAAACCGTCTCATCAAGTAAGTGCTGAAAATTTAATTTTTAACACTCCATATAAGTATATACGTACACACGTTATTATGGCAGACGTGATTTCCAGTTGTTCTGTGGGCAAAAACACAAGGAAGGTAATGAATTTTCAAAGAATTTCTAATGAAAACACAAGCAGTAGTCCATATATATATATATATATATATATATATATATATATATATATATAAAACGTCGAAGGCTGAGAATATCTTGGTAGCTATATTCTCTTTGGATAACCTTAAAATATCCCCCCACAGCATAGAAATATGTCGCGAAGTCCATTCCAACAGGCATTGATAGACAAAATTTAGTAGAAAACGTATTTTACTGGTAAAAAGTACTCACACTAATTCTTTCTGGATTTCTCGATAAGTAACTATAACTAGAATTCATCCAGGGTCTGAAGTTTCCGTTTGAATCGTAATAACCAGGTAAATCTGAATCGTAATATGACATTTTAGAGATGTATCACACAATGATACACGAATACGTATTACGGCTTTATAAACACACAAATGATTCACATGATTAGAGACATTTAAAACAATTACTCGCGAAAGTAACATGATGAGACAATATTCGTTGAAATAAAAACTTTTGTTTCCATTCAACTGAAAAATTCGAACAATAAGATTTTTAATACTGATATAAAAAGAGAGTCTGGCTGAAGCAAATGTCATCTTTGCATCAGCCTCTTGATGTTGAGTTGTACGTACGAGCAGAAAGTACACCAAAGGCAGTAGTTTAAAATTCAACGACGTTTATAATTGATTCCGAATTTGAAAGGATGCGTAACGTCATAGATGGCCACTTCTGACATGACGTACCTGTATGCGCAGCTCGACTTTTAAAGCCACCATAGCAACAATCAAATTACCGACGAGATTCAACGCTGATACTGACCTTCAAAGTCTTAAATTGATTCGCTAAGCCTGAGGCATGCAAGTGGGCATCCACATCAACTGGCATGTTGTCGTGTCACGCTGCACTGTCTGTGCTCAGTTCTACAGCTAGCTAGTCAGAAGGAATCGGCACTTTGGCACGGTCTGTTATATTTCTTTTTCCGCCCAGCCAACGTATAGTGTTCTTCCTGAGTCTCGCACTAATGGGTACTTCACAAGTTCGAAGAGTTGGTAATTTGCCTCTGCCTCTGCCTCTGCCAAGCTAGCGCAAAGACAATTCCCAAGAAAGCATGAGGTTGTGGAAAACGATGAGCTTTCACAGAAGATAGTGTTGTTAGGTTAGCAGGAGTTATGGGCAGATGCAAGTGGCGGTAAACGCTAACTTTTTATATCACAGACGTAGAAGCGAAGCTTTCTATCTCTTTTGATACTGCTACGCACATTGGAATTCCCCCCGAGACCGAAACCGAACATCGTCGTGACCCGATCATCAATTTACCGGGCGACAACAAGAAGTTGACCACCACATTTGGAAAGAGGTATGCCTATCTTAAATTTCAGGAAAATTGTTCACCTGATTTTCTTTCTAGCTCTTGTCCCCATGTCCAGCGGTGGCACAGATATAATAACCAACGAAGATCAGTTCGTAGTCACTTGCTGACAGTGGACGATCGACAACAGCACAATCAATGGGCTAGGCCATCCATGCCGTGATCATTAGGAACGAAAAATCTCACCAACCCTTATCACTGCTAGGCAAATATTTGAAGTTTTGGTAACCAGCACCACTCATACTCATAAGTTATCCATCACAAAACAACCGCTGCGCCATAAAGTCACTGAAAGCAAACTTCCTGTCCCTGGATAAGTTGAGAATTGAAAAGAAGGAACCCGACGATATTCTCCGTCTCTGTACTATCTAACCGTAGAATAATCCATGAGCCTCGTTACTGTGTGTGCCACTGCCGAAGGGTAGAAATGGTTGCCATCTGACTGGATACTACCGACAGCTCAAACCAAAACAGCACTAGACTGTTGCCTCACACCCTAGACCCATGGCCTAATGGAGACTTCCAGTGCAAATAAATATTTTTTCAATTTTTAGTCACAGTGTGTCACTAGATACTCATAGAAGCAAAGACCATCTCGAAAATAGTCACTGCAAGATGCTTTGGATGGTTTAAACTCCCGCAGGTGCTTCTCAGCACTTTAGATGCGTCAAAAATGTTCTGATGCTTCATTAATGATGCCTTTCATGGCCTGGATTTATCCACGTGCATATCAACGACTATCTTGTTGCAAGTTCTGGTAGGAATGATCTCCTCATTCAGCAGGATAAAAATGCATGCCATCACAGCAGATATTCGAACATGACATTTAGGAGTGGAATGGCTTGATTCCCTTGCGTAAGCTGCTTACGACGAAGGCGTATTCCCACTTGTAGATAAAGTGGCGGCGATTCCGGACCACCCGGAACCAGAAATTGCAAAACAAAACCCCATTTTCAGTGACCTTAATGGACACCACAGAAGGTAACCTGTCTGCTTTGAATTTCTATAAGACTGATGACAAGTATGCTTCGTGAGGATACAAAGTGTATACGCCCGAATACCCTAGAAAATCAAAGAGTCTCGAAGTGCAAGCTCACCATTGCAAGCGCAAACATGTCCTTACATCATGACCCGGTGTTTTCTTTCTAGTATAACCGTCAACTAATCCAAACCAGGATCATCTACTACCATTTTTCTAGATATTGGCGAAAGAACTCCATAAAAAATTCTGCGTAGAACCCGTAGCTACGTGCCGTTTCGTGCACCATATTCGAAATCTCATCGCTTTTCACGATTTTCTCATTTTCAAAAACTATCAGTGGCTGAGGTTTCCTCCGACTCAGGAATCGATGAGCATATACCATGGGATGCAAGACAGTTGGGCTAGATTTGCCCGTTCCCCTTGAATATCCATTACGTAGCTCATCCAAATAATCCTGTAGCTAATGATGGGCTGATAAGAGAAACATAAACACATGGAATTAGGATAACAAATTTCGAACCGCCATGTAACTGAGCTGAAGATGTCCTGTGAGGTAAAGTGTTCACAGCAGACGAAGAAGTGAGGCTGCAGTCAAACCGTTCTATGGTTGAGAAATGGACAGTCGGGTTCGCTACAATCTCCACCGATCCTCGGGATACTCACAAAGGACAAAAATGATCAAAGTGGCGCCATGAGCTCTCCGTTCGTGATGGTTCCTTCATATGTCCAAATTCGGCTGTTCACGCGGTATCAGCGTGACGTGGAGTTAACGTAGAAAGCACTTTGATCTAAATATGAAATTTAAAGAACTAGACACCAGTGAGTGACAGACTCTATCAGAAAGACAATATGTCGATCAAAAAACTGAAAATATTTTTGCCACGCATAACAAAACTCACCTAGTTTCCTAAATGAAATGCATGAGCGTTTAAGACAGTCACACAGGCGCTGACCAGTAAGTTGGATACATCAAGTGAAGAGGCCACCACTGCCACAGCCCCCACCCAAGTTAAAAACAAAACACAAAACGGAACAGTGGCAGCCCTTTGAGGACTCGCGATACTAGACCCAACCACGTAAGCGCTCATCCCGCAAAAATGTACAACCAGACCTCCCCTCTCACCAGGCACACTCCAATATGTATGTACAACAGCCTTAGGGGGCCAGGAGGGAAGGTAGCAGAAATGAGGACGCTGCATGAACATCAGCACTCCGGCATCGTAGTCATTGCCGAATCCTGGCTCTCGCCGGACATCTTCGACGAAGAGATGCATGTTGCTGGCATGGAACTCTTCCGCAGGGACAGGGAACATGGAGTAGGAGGGGTGGCCCTCAACGTAAACTCCAGTGTAGAGGCAGGGGTGGATAGCGATACGGCCTTAACCCAGCTCCCAGAATCTCTATGGTGCCACTTCACTCTCCATTGTACCAAATACCTGCTAGGAGTCATAAATCGGTCCCCCACCAGCTCCTCTACACATAAGGAAATGGTAATCAAGGCGATCTTAACGACTTCCTCTGCAAATTGCGATTCCGTAATCATCGCCGGCGACTTCAACACCCCGTTCATCCTCTTCGAGACGGAAGGGAGACGCATCAGATCCTTCAATCAGATGCTGAAGGATGCAATTAAGACTGCTGGCCTCTCAGAGAAAGCGGGTGATGCTACACGCTGGGGACCTAACGGAAACGCATCTCGCCTTAACTACGTTCTGACGAACTTCTCATTGAGGACGTTTGCATCCAACCTCCCTTTGGCCTTAGTAACCACCCAGTAACAACCTTCTCCATTATTACTGGGGAGGCTCTGCAACTGGAGACGTCCAACACCTTCCCTTGCTACAGCAAGGCCAACTATGAGGCCATAGGGGACCATCTCATGAATGCATCATGGCCGGTAGACTGGGCGCATCTCACAATAGATTAACACTGGTTGGGGGTGAAGAAAATAATCACTGGGGCCATCAGTCACAGTGTGTCAGAAGTAACACACAGACAATCAGTGAGAACCTCATGGTCAAAGCGCGGGACACAGAGGCTTATCCAGAGCAAGAAGCAGGCTTGGTTCAAGTGGCGTATATCACGTAGGGAGTCTGACTACCTGAACTGCGAAAGGATTCACAACCGCTGTAACATTAGAGTGCCCAGCGACAGACTTTTCTATCAAACAAACTTGGAGCGAGGTTACAAAGCAATCCTAAAAACTTGTACCGCTTCATATGGAGAAGAAAGTCGATAAGTGAGGGGCGAATCCTGTCACAGGCCATGAAGGGAGTATACTAGGCAGTCCAGAGATTGCCGAGCGTTTGAGCTCACACTTCCAAGCCCAACTTAGCACTGACACAAGAACCACACAGACTCGCTACGACACCGACCAGGTCGCAAATAACGAATACCTCTGTCACGTCTCTATCACAGGGAAAAAAGTGTTGGAGAAACTATCTGGGCTACGTCCAGGCAAGTCCCCTGGCTGCGATGACCCAAAACCAGTGGTTCTAGAAAACTGCGCCCAGATGCTTACTAAACCACTTCGCAACCTTTTTGAGCACTCAATAGACTCGTGCGAACTCCCTAAAAAATGGAAGAGCGCCATCTTGTCACCCATCTTCAAGGAAGGAAACAGAAAAGGCCCTAGCAGCTACAGGCCAATTGCCCTACTCTCTATTGTGTCGAAAGTGTTGGAAAGCCTGGTAGCTGACACTATCTGGGAATTCCTCAATAGGGATAACACTGTCCATACTGCCCAGCATGGCTTTCGGAGTGGTCGCTCATGTGCCACCAACTTACTAACTGCCTGGGACACAAAGCTGGGAAAACAGAAAACCGGTACATGTTGTATTTCTCGACCTAGCCAAAGCATTTGACAGTGTCCCACCCACAGTACTGCTTCACAAGATCATGTCAGCTGGTATAAGTGAACCCCTACTCTCTTGGTTCAAGGAGTACCTAAAGGGAGGCAGTTCTGCACTAAGGTAAACAAAACAAGGTCGGAGTGGAGACCCTCGACGTCAGGAGTATCCCAAGGAGCAATCCTAACACCGATCCTGTTCCTCCTGTTTGTCAACGATCTGCCAGATAAAATATCCTCACCCATCCTCCTCTTCGCTGACGACATAAAAATTTGGAGGGAAGAAACGAAGAAACTGATTGTACAGCACTATAAAAGGACTTGCAGCAACTCGAGCTCTGGTCGTCGGAGAATGGCCTGAGCTTCAACCTGGAAAAGTGCAAAGTAATGCGCATCAGTAAAAATGAAGCAATTACGACCGACTTCCAGTACATGTTCTTCGACACCTTGGACACTAGCTCCGACTACAAAGGTATGAAAACCAGAGCGAACACCATTCTACACTTTCTGCGCAGACAGCTTGGCGCCCTCACTCCCGAACTCTTCCTCACCATTTTCAAATCCCACGTGCGGCCGCATCTAGAGGTCTTCAATACGGTGGCGCCTCCAACACTAAAGAAAGACTCTAATCTCCTTGAAAGAATACAAAGAACTGCAACAAAAATCTGCTGTGAGGCTAAGGGAAAGTCGTATCCTGAAAGACTTAAACACCCAAACCTATTTACATTGGGTTGTCGCAGGAAAAGGGGGACCTTTTTATGGCATACAAGATCGCCCATCGGCGGACCATGCAAACAAATCAGTTTTGCCCGCAACTCAAAGGTCTTCACGAGGAAACTTCATTAAGATGGCACACCAGAGAGCCAACACCATACTCAGGTCCAAATGTTTCTCCCTAAGAGTATGTGCTTTATGGAATGGCTTACTGCGATGTATCGTTATAGCTCCCTCAGTCGACTCATTCAAGAGGCGATTGGAAAGTTATGTCACCTGTCATGGACTACCACGGACATACTCAGGTAGCCACCAAACTCACTAGCCCCCAACTCCCTCCTAACTACCACTCAATATCCCCCTCCCTAATACACCCACACAACCTAATAATACAAAATCGCCCGGTTAACTAGTCCACTAGTTACTAGCCGGTCCTAAGCCCGGGTAAAGAGGGAAGGTTGAGCATAGGGCTAGCAACCCTACCCCGAAAAACAAATCTAACCGCTAAACAAACTTCAAAGCACAAACAAAATATAAAAAATGAAAACAAACTTACTCCCCGCTGGAATCGGAGAGGCGAAATGACGCCAGTCGGTGAAAGCCTTCGGGAAGCCAATTGGTCGATATGTCTTCACCTCTCTCGATGAAAGCGAAAGTAAACATGTGGACATGGAATGTCCGCACCATGTTTGAACCCAGTAAGGCAGCCCAGATTGCAAAAGAGATGAGAAGTGCTTGGAGTGCTTGAAGTGCTTGGAATTCAAGAAAGCAGATGGAATGGGAGTGGACTCTCCAAACTGTCAACTAAAGAGTAAATAATCTACTCCGATATTCTCACCAAGACGACAACCACGAGCACACTGAGTTATGGAGTGGCCATCATCATGTCCCCAACAGCATCGAAGGCTCTCATGCAGTGGGAACCAATCTCCTCCACTATCATGACAGCAAGATTCAACTCAAAAGGAAGGAAGGAAAGTCACAATCATACAATGATATGCTACGCACCTACAAATAATGCAGAGCAAGAGAAAAAGGAGGAATTCTACAGACAACTCCAATCAACACTGGACAAGACACCACCTCAGTTGGCGATATCAAAATTCTAATGGGCAGGGTGACATGAATGCCAAACTGGGAGCGGGAAACACAGGAAGAGAACTAACCATGGGTCGAGAAGCGCTCGGTGAGGCGATGAACGAGAATGGAGAATTGTTTGCAGAATTCCGTGCATTCAACGATTTGATGATTGCAGTGAGGCAGTGTGTTCAAGCACAAGGATATCCACAAAGCGACATGGATTTCACCAGACACCAGGAAACACTAAAAATTAAATCGACTTTATCTCAATCTCAAGAAAATGGAGACGTAGTCTACTTGACACAAGGTCAAGAAGAGGAGCAGATGTAGGTTCACACCACTCACTTCACTATCTAGTGCAAGGAACCTACCTTCCAAATCAAGTTAAAAGCCTTCAATTCAAAGACGTTGGTGATAGACCGCAGTTCAAGTACAACACTCGGAAACTGAAGGATGAAACTACAAAGGAGATCTTCAAGGCAGCCATCAAGACAAAATGGGAGACATCGAGGAACATCCCTGAAGAAACCTGTGTGGATGAACACCGGAACTCTTTGAAAGCTACGTGGAAAGAAACCTGCACAACAGTATTAGGAAGGAAGAAGAAAGAAGACAAGGAATGGATCTCGATGGACACATGGAAGCTGATAGAGGAGAGGAGGATGGTGAAGCAGAAGATAAACCAGTGCAAGGATGCTCAACGACAAGAGGAACTGAGCACAATGTATAAAACACTGGACAGAGAAGTGAAGAAGAGTGCACGCAAAGACAAAAGACACACAACACTACGGCACACTGGCAAGTGAAGCAGAACAGGCTGCAGGTAAGAGAGACCTGACAACATTGTATCAAATAACCAGGTTGCTATCTGGGAAGAGATCAACACAGATGAAACCAATAAAAGATGATGAAAGAGATTTAATTACGAAACGAGAGAAACAAAAGAAACAATGGGCTGACCACTTCAAGAAGCTCTTGAATCGACCACCACCACCACCTGCACTTCGTCCAGAAATACCACCTACAGCCGCTGAACTACAAGTGAACATAAATCCTCCAAAGAAAATGGAAGTCCTGAACGCCATAAAGCTACTGAAATGCGGGAAAGCAGCAGGACCAGACGGGATCCCGCCAGAAGCACTGAAAACAGACGCAGAGACAACAGCAGCGGACATGCTCACACCACACCACTATTGCAGAAGGTGTGGAAGGAAGAGAAGGTACCTGGCTAGTGATTGGAAGAAGGGTTACCTTGTCAAACTGCCGAAGAAAGGAGACCTCAGTGTTTGCCAGAACTGGCGCGGAATCACTCTCCTGTCCACCCAAAGCAAGTAAAATATTAAGCCGCATCATCCTGGAGAGGCTTGAGGATGCACTGGATTCAAAACTACGACCGGAACAGGCAGGCTTCAGAAAGTACAAATCATGTGCAGACCGAATTGCAACGCTTCGAATCATCATAGAACATAGCATAGAATGGCAATCGGCTCTCTACCTCAACTTCATCGACTTTGAGAAGGCCTTTGACAGCGTCGACCGAGAAGTAATTTGGAAACTGCTTCATTACCACGGAGTACCGCAAACCTTTATCAGCCTCATTCAACAACTACATGAAGATGCCACATGCCGGCCAAGTAATTCACAATGGGAAGCCCAGTGATGCTTTTGAAGTGAAGACAGGAGTGAAACAAGGTTGCCTACTATCCCCCATGATATTCCTGATTGTGGTCGACTGGACTGGATCATGCAGCAAACAGTGGGGAGCGAGAAGAGGGGGATACGCTGGGCTGCGGAAAAGAACCTAGAAGACTAGGATTTCGCCGATGACTTGTGCCTGATGTCACACAAACTTGAAGATCTGTAGGCAAAAACTAACAAGTTGATAGAAGAGGCAGCGAAGACGGGACTACAGGTGAATATAGAGAAGACAGAGGTGATGAAGATACCGCACCACCACCATCAACAACAACAAACTCCAGTCACCATCAACGGGAGAAACTTAAAGGAAGTAACCTCCTTCACCTATCTAGGAAGCACTGTTTCAACTACAGGCGGGACGGACGAGGACGTCAAAGTCAGAATCGGAAAAACAGCAAGACAGGTATTCATCAATCTGAAACCAGTGTGGAGATATTCTGCACTCAGCATGCGGAACAAGATACGGATTTTCAACACCAACGTCAAGTCAGTGCTCCTGTATGGTTCAGAGAATTGGCACGTCACGAAAGGCATTTTCAATAAACTACAGACATTCATCAACAGTTGCTTACGCTTGCTACTGAAGATCAGATGGATTGCCAGAAAGAATAAGCAACAAGGAACTCTGGGAACGAACCAACCAAGAACCTATCACGCAACAAATATGCAGGAAGAAGTGGAAATGGATTGGCCATGCACTGAGAAGGCCGACTGAGGACATCACGCGTCAGGCCAGTTGCTCGAGTGGAATCCCCATGGGAAGCGACGAGTTGGACGTCGAGGCGAGGGTGACATGGAGGAGGTCGTGCGAGGAGGAAATGAGAGCTTCTGGGCTGTCGTGGGACCAGGTTCAAAAGATCTCAGAGAACAGAGTGTACTGGAGGCGTGCTACTGAAGCCCTATGTTCCACTAGAAACCCAAGGGACTAATAATAATAATAATAATACCTACTAATTCTTCTGTAGGAGCCAAACCCACGCGACCATTTGCTCAATTCCCAAATACTTTTCTTAGTTCTTATTTCCCTTTTTCACTCTTCCTTTCTTCTCCTTCCCTTTTCTCTTTCCTTATTATTATTATTTTCTTTCTTCTCTTTTTTATTCTCTCTTCATTCTTATACAACTACCTTACTATTCTCTTTTAGGTACCTACACAGGCAGGAGTCACGGCAGTTCCCTAAACGTCCCAGCAACCCGTAGCTCCCCAATCACTCTACAAGCTACAACTTGCTGACCCACAAAACATCCACCTCACCGAAGTTAAAAGTAGGAAAACAGAGGGGATTTCCCAGCCCACTGCAGGAGTGAACCGAATAACTCGAACCAAGCCCTAAGAACCAGACGCGAGAGATCAAAGACTACCAGTTTTCTACGCTCGCTTTATCAACATTGGATATTGGATGTTACGAACTGAAACTAGTATGAAAATATGTTATTGTACGCATTGTTTCTTCGTTCAGACAACCTCCAGTGGGTGGAACAGGCATTTAGTTAAAAGCCTTTGCAAAGCCGTTGAGCTTGCAAGTCAGCCATCAAATTTATTTCAAGACACACGAATTAGACATGTCTCATGTGCTCCTCACGTCAGACGAAGAGGCTTCAGCTCATTCTCACCTAACTATGTCTATAAAGGCATGGTTAATATTTGCACATCTTTCGACTTCCTCGATGAGCTGGCTACAAAACTACTGAGTTTCAGAAACCCGTGCTAGAATGCAACCCCCTAGTGTGTCGGACGCGAAGTTTCATGCTCTAAATCTTTGAGGTACAAGCTCCTGAAACTGCTGCTGTTATTCCCCACACATGATCAAAAAAGCATTTTGCCCAACACTGAGATTATTGTAATTAAGGTTCCTGTGGTTCATGTCTACGCTGAAGTTGATTAAAAGTAGCTTTGCATCGTCCGGCATATTTTTCTAATTTCCAAAACCTCACTGGTTGTGGAAAAACAGTACTGTTGAAAATCACTGCAGAGTTGATGAGAAACCTTTATCTTGATCCGGGATACAGACGTTTCGTTTGCAGTTTCTCAAAGACAACAGTCGCTAAAAATTTAGATGCTGAAACCATACCAGAAAATAGGGAAGCTCAAGTTGGTATAATCCGGTATTTGATGGATACGCAAAGTGAAACCACGAATGGTAAAAATGAAACTAGAGCGCCTTAGAAAACACTGTCATTTGTGGGAGACAAGCGGATATTATGCTGAGATTGAATCGTCTTCATACACAATGCAATCCTGTAGCTGCAAAACTGAAAGAAGAAATCTAAGTCGATTATTTTTAAATATTACAGTTAGTCTTCTTTTCCTGGAATTACATGACGCAACAGTGTTAAATAGCACAGGGTGAAATTTCGAAAGTTACAACAGAAAAGGGAAGCGTTTTAGTGAGACAAACTAAAACCAACAATTGATTATCAGAACCCGATATCTAGCCCGTAAAAAAGAGTGTCATCTTACAATCCATAGCATTTGGGGTTTACATTATTTATGCAACCTGTTTCGGCCAGTATACTGAACCATACCTCTTCGCATACCACGATTATTTAGTACGTATTTCTAATAATAACGTCCATGCTGATCAAATTAAAATTCTAGCTGATCTAAATAACTTAGAAGATAAAGCACAGAAGCAACTATGCTTCGCTCTGGTCAAGTAACATATAGCACGTTCCGCACGAAAACAATCGGATACACGACTCTATCATCACAGTTACTCTAGCTCTCACTTAGCAGCAGTTACAGACTCAGACATAAGACAGTGTTACTTGGAGGTTATTTGAGAATACAAGTTACAGTAAACTTGTTGCTTTCCTCCGGGACTACAGGAAACAACTGTTTCAATAAGTTTCAAGCATTTCGTCTTTATTGAAACCCCGAATGATACCTGAATTTCGACAGAACTAAATGAAAGCCTAGAACTCAGTTCTTCTTCAATAGATTCAGCAGGAAGTCGTTTACGATACTAGTTTGGATACTGGCACGAAAGATTGCTTTATTTTGAAAATGCAGTATGGAACTTCATCAGCATGAAATTTAGCACCGATTAACAGCCAAATAAATCATGTCTTACAAGATATTAGCATGATATTCCCCGTAGGAACCCAGTTAAACTGCTCTTTCGGTGTCAAAAATATAGCTCAATAACCGTATGGAACGTGTACAGTGTACAGAAAGCTACACTTACAGTGTAAGGGTCAGTAATCTTTATTGGTTACGCAGACCTACGTTGGTGCGTATAGACGCAAGTAAACTCGTAACTTAGTGGTTAATAGTCAAGTGTCCAAACCTATGAGCTACAGAATCGGTGTCAAAAGAAGAATGTAAGAGTGAAATTATGCATTCATTAAACTGACACCGACTAATAATGATCATTGGACTGTAATTAGTTCTATCAAGGGAATAATTTGAAGCCAAAATATAAATACTCAAAAAGATTTAATTATCCCTATTTTCCTGGGTGGTTCATGCAAAGCCTAAAGAAACTCGGGTTCAGAATCCATTCCAACAGGTGGTTTGTCATAGTTTGAATACATAAGCATTTAAACCTCTAACTTTGGCACAGAGCTACTCAAGTTCGAACCAGCAAATGAATACCAGCAGATAAGGCCTGCTGATGGGCACCTGAAACCTAGGTCCCGAGCTTCCGCCTACAGAATTTCATCACCTGACACGTTGACTTTTGAACTGAAAAAGATTCTAAAGTCATTGATAAACAGGTATTGACAAAGCTAACAAACGCCTCTCAATGTCAACTTATCAATGATGATTCACGGAAACAACAGTAAGGTAATGATTGTATTTTGTTATGCAGCGATTAAGGATTAATTATCAATGTCAGTGATTTTATCTACACTTAATCGACTAAAAAAGTATACATTCAAACCAATATCTCCTTCTTTGTCTTTATCATAAATTATCTTCGTCAACAGTATTAATTAACCGTACAGATTAACTGTTCTTACAAAAAATTTTTTCCTTACCTTGAATTTTAACTGCATACGGTTACCAATATCTTCACGAATAATATGTACTTCATATACTTTTCAGTTCACTACAGATGTGCACATCTTGAAAAAGAAGAATTTATCCGATGGTACAGTACAAAATGATTTCAAGTCAAGGAGTTCAAGCCTTTCATTCATGCACAAGCAGACTTACTATTTAATGTACTACATGCAATCCAGTGTCACAAGTCAGCATGCCCTCTGATGAAATCAAACTGTGTAGTAAACGACTGAGAAAAGGTTTGAATGAAGAAAATTAACGGCCAAATTGGTAGCTTTTATCTTAATTACAGACAGATATATATGAATAAAAATTACAGCTATTACAAGTCTGAAATACATAATAACTTGCTCATTAAAGTTGTCGTTCGTATAGAATGTGTGTTGTTAGATTAATGCAACCTAGAAGGTCAGCGCATACAGCCTCCTTTTTGCCATAAGGCACTGATTTTGTTGATATAAAAACTCTATGATACCATATTAAGCTCGTATCCTGTGCGAGGAGGAAAGCGTTAGGAATGAACTAATCAACTTTTGCTTTTACAGTAAACTAATTAAAGGTTACACAGCTGGCTATTATTTATCTATTATGAATTTAATTGCTAATTTGATTGTTTAGCTAATTTGACTCTGCGTTTTTTGGGAAATTGTAGATGGAGTCAATCGTCTTATCTTTTATACGTAATTTATAATCATTTCATATTATTTTGTATACATATACCTTATTTCCGTTCACTTGATGTTATATGACATGCCGAAAATTCTGTAAAGTATTCTCAGAATATCTTGCAGAATAAATTTATTATTATTTGCATAATTACCACTATTTATTCAAGAAAACTGTGTAACGTTTCATCTTTTTTGGAAAACCGGAGAACCACTGGATTGGACCGGGAAGCATATAAAGTTAATTATGCAGAATTAGAGAGTATAGTTAAATACACAATGCAGCACCCCATTTAGCTTTTCTTCAATAATCCTCACTATGATACATGCTTACAACTGCATGTTTCGCTGTAAGCCTTTTACAACGCAGTTAGACTACGAGATACCCTAGACACCATTAAGCATTCCTAATGACCTTTAGTGAG
>OX104134.1:112340068-112374222 GCA_944470555.2 Heterobilharzia americana | reverse complement strand
TATTTATCCGAGTTTTGTAGATTATCAACAGTTAAACTTTATTTTTTCAGAATTTAAATCATTTATCATTATTAAAATCTGTTAATTGACTGACCCACACTTATTATTAAACGAACTATATATCGGTACCTAATATGACTTCTAGTTTTCTTGATCTCTTTGATCGTCAGTGTTAAAGTTAGTTCACTGTTGATTGTGTAATGGGCAGTTATGCAGCAATACCTGAAGTAGTTGAAATATTTATACGACGATTCCAACAGGCAGCTTTCTAGAATGCATCGATCAACACAAAAGCAATAGACTAATGATGTAGCAGGACGGTTTGCATCCTCCAATGTCAATATCAGTGTTCTGTACTGGTCCAGAATCTTGTCACGATAATTAGACAGCCAGACTGAATCTTAGCATAACAGTGATTCAAAGGGAAACCAAAGTTTTGTATTTAAACAATGAATTGATTGATCAGTTATCAACAGAATTCTAAAATAATTTGATAAAATAGTTGTCAATTTGATTCAGTTCACTGCCTCTAAACACTCGAACGATAACATTTATCAGTAAATCTAAATTTAACTAAGTATGGGGAATGAATTGTCTTTGATAACTGGATCTAAGTATGACGGTTTCATGACCAAGACTTTCTGTCTGTTGATATCATCATCAAGTAGATACGTCCAAATTTTAACGAAAAGCAATACTTTGTTTATGTTGGTTAACGCTACCATTTAAGTTGTGACCAATCAATACACTAAGTTGAAAAAAATGTCAGTAGAATAAGATTTAGCAGATTGTTAGGTCAGTCGATATGAGCCCGTCTCCTAATACCCTACCTTACCCATTCTTTATCAAACGGTTATATTATACAAGTAAATTTCAATGTAATCTTAAGGTGTTTCAGAAAATCAAAACATGATTTTTCTGAGAATTTTACTTTTTCAAGACAATCAATTAGTCTATTTGGTAAGAATAAAGAGCTAAATGACGCAACATTTCAATATTCTATATTGCGTCGAACTGTTAGAGTAAATCTATGAAAAGATTAATAGTTTTTGGACTGCTTCTATAATACAGTATACTCCAGTTCCAGCTTTTCTAGATCACTTCTTCTGAATGCATTCAACAGTTGTAAGTGGAATAAAACCGATTCATATATGTACACCTTGACGAATAAGTTGAATGTTTTGTGGGCTGATTCAAAATTATGACTCGCTACGAGTGTTCGCACTAAGTACTAACAAGAACTCATGGACTCAGAGTTTACACACGAAGAATAAAGACCGTGATTTTAATTAGGTATACATATGAAAACAAAAACACCAAAACACTGACTTTAGTGAAGCAGTCAATACAGTAGTACGTACGTAAACAAGCACAAAAAAGAATTAATTTCTAGTCACTGCAGAATAGATAAGCACCAACAGAAGAATATCTAATACTTAGTCAGATGTCAAGTATGCAGAGCAATTTGTGAGATCGCTATAATGCTTGTAGACTAAATTCATTTGTATTCTACATAATAACAAAGGTCTGCAAGTTTGATGAGACCCATTTTAGTCCCAATTTTAGATTCCTCAGCCCCTTTAGTTTGCAGAAATTCATTTCTGATGAGTCCCAACAACCACGAAACAAAGATCCAAGACTTCCAACCAATGGGGGCCAAACAACTAACACCAGTAACCCTAGCTCGTATAAAATTTGTGGAAAAAAATTAACTTCTCAAACCACTTGAAGTACAGTGAAACACCCGGTGTGCTGAGAAAAACAGTGAAGTTCGATTCTCAAAGAGGTATTCGAAAAGAATAATATGAATTGGGAAAAGCTTGCTGAATAATTACTTCTTCACCCCAAGACAAAAATTTGCATATTAATATTCCTCCATTGGGTTCCGAGTGAATGTACAGCTTCAGTAGTACGTCTCCATTGCACTCTCTTCTCTGCAGTCTTCTCAACCACCATCTTCTTCTCCACCACTGCCCACAAGCTTTCATTCCTTCCTCACACGATCTCCTCCATGTGACCCTCAGCTTGGATGCCCAACTCGTCGTTTCTCCTTTGGATTCCACTCGACGACCTGGCCTGGCACGTGATGTGTCCCCAATCGGCCTTCTCAGTGTATGCCCAATCCATCTCCACCTTCTTCTGCATATTTGTTGGGCGACGGGATATTTGTTGGTTCGTAGCCAGGTCAGAGTTCCTTGTTGCTTATTCTTATTCTTCCTGGCCATCTGATCTTCAGCATCGAGTGAGCGTAGGCGGCATCTGTTGATGAATAACTATAGTTTGTTGGAAGTGCTTTTCGTGACTCGCCAAGTTTCTGAACCATATAGCAGAACTGACTTGACATTGGTGTTGGAAATCTGGATCTTGTTCACACTGTATGTTGAGTGGAGTGGAGTGGAGTGGAGTGGAGTGGAGTGGAGTGGAGTGGAGTGGAGTGGGTGCAGTAGATCTCCACACTGGTTTCAGATTGATGAATGCCTGTCTTGCTGCTTTTTCCGATGCTGGCTTTGACGTCCTCACCTGTGCCTGTGTCGCCTGTCTAGGTAGGTGAATGGGACTACTTCCTTTGGGTTTCTCCCGTTAATGGTGATTGGTGCTTGTTGTTGTTGTTGGTTGGGTATCTTCATCACCTCTGTCTTCTCTACGTTCAATTGAAGTCCCGTTTTCGCTGCCTCGCCTCTTCTGTCAACCAGTTGGTTTTTGCCTGTAGATCTTCGAGTTTGTGCTATAAGACATTAGACATAAATCATCATGGGCGGAATCCAAATCTGCTTCTGGGGTCTCTTCATCGGTCCAGCCAGGGTATGCGCATCTTCTCACAGCTCCTCACAGTTGTCTGTTGCATGATCTAGTCCAGTCCAGTCCAGTCGACGACAATCAGGAAGATGATCGGTGGTAGTAGGCGGCAGCCTTGTCTTACTCCTGTCCCCTGTCTTCACTCCAAAGAGTTCACTGAGCTTTCCATTGTGGATCACTTGGCATGTAGCACCACATAGCATCCAGCTGCTGTTGAGTGAGGTTGATCAAGGTTTGTGGCACTAAGATCGTAGTGTTGAAGCAGCAGTTGCCGAAATACTTCTCGGTCGACACTATCGAAGGCCTTTTCAGTGTCGATGAAGTAGAGGTAGAGAGGTAGGTAGAGATTTGACTGCCATTCTATACTCTGTTCTATGGTGATGAGTAGTGTAGCGTTGTAATTCGATCGGGATATGATTTGTTCTTCTTGAGGGCATCAAACCTGTTCCTGTTGTAATTTCGAATGCGGAGTATCTTTTAGTCTTTCCAGGATGATGCGGCATAATATATTGGTTTGGGTGGAGACAGGAGTGGAGCATGATTCCATGCCAGTTCTTGTAAAGGCTTAGGTCTCCCTTGTTTGGGAGTTTGACAAGGTAGTCCTTCTCCCAATCAATTGGAAGGTACCTTTCCTTTGCAAACCTTGTGCAGCAGTGGTGTGAGCATGTCCGCTGTTGTCTCTGCGTCTGTTTTCAGTGCTTCTGGTGGAATTCTATGTGGTCCTGCTGCTTTCCTGGATTTCAGCAACTTTATGGCGCAGCGTTCAGGACTTCGCTTCTGCTTTTGTTTGAGTGTTTGTGTTCACTGGTGGTTCTGCGGTTGTCGGTGATATTTCTGTACTAGTTGCAGTTGGTAATGGTGGTGGTCGATTGAAGAGCTTTTTAGAAGTGGTCAGTCCATTGTTCCCTTTGTTTCTCCTCTTTGGTAACTAAGTTTCCTTCACTTTCTTTCATTGGTCTCATCTGTGTTGATCTCTTCCCTCCCAGATAGTAACCTGGTTATTTGATACAATGTTGTCAGGTCTCTGTCTCTCCTACCAGCAGCCTGTTCTGTTTCACTTGCCAGTGTGTCGTAGTGTTGTGTGTCTTTTGTCTTTGCGTGCACTCTTTTTCACTTCTTTGTCCAGTGTTTTGTACGTTGCACTCAGTTCGTCTTTTCGTTGTGCGTCCTTGCACTTGTTCATCTTGTGTTTCACCATCTCCCTCTTCCTCCTCTATCAGTTTGCATGTCGGGATCTGTCGAGATCCATTCCTTGTCTTGTCTCTTCTTCATTCCTAACAGGGTTATGCAGGTTTCTTCCCACGTCGGTTTCAAAGAGTTCCAGTGTTATTCCACACAGGTTTCTTCAGGGATGTTGCATAATGTCTCCCATTTTGTCCTGCTAACTGACTGACGTGAAGATGTTCTTTTGTAGTTTCGTCCTTCAGTTCAGTTTCTGTTGTGGGTGGTTGTTCAACTTGAACTGTGATCGATGATCACGAACTTCTGTGGAGGCTTTCCACTTGATTTTGAAGGTAGGTTCCTTGCACTAGATAGTGAAGTGAGTGGTGTGAACCTACATTTGCTCCCCTTCTAGATCTGATCTTGTGTCGAGTAGTCTGGCTGCGTCTCCACTTTCTTCACATTGAGATGAAATCGATCTGATTTTTAGTGTAGTGTGTCCTGGTGTCTGGCGAAATGAGATCCATGTCACTGCCTTGTGAATATCCTTGTGTTTGTACAGACTGCCTGGTCTGCAATCACGAAATCGTTGAATGCTCAGAAGTCTGCAAACAGTTCTCCATTGTTTTTGATCATTTCAGCGGGTGCTTCTCTACCCATGGTTGGTTCTCTTTGTGTGTTGTCCGCTCCCAGTTTGGCATTCATGTTACCCATTGGAATTCTGATGTCGCCAACTGGAGTCTTGTCCAGTGTTGATTGGAGTTGTCTGTAGACTTCCTCCTTCTTCTCTTGATCTGCATAATTTGTAGGTGCATAGCGTAGCATTGAATGATTGTGACTTTCGTTCCTTATTTTTGAGTTGAGTCTTGCTGTGATGATCCTGATTGTGGAGGAGGATTAGGAGGATGAGGATGAGGATGAGGATGAGTGTGAGGAGGAGGAGATAGGTTCCCACTGCATGAGAGAGGGAGAGAGATGGAGAGAGCCTTCGGTGCTGTTGGGGGCCTCATGACGGCCACTGAATAACTCGGTGTAGTTGTGGTTGTCGTCTGGGTGAGAATATCGGAGTAGATTATTGACTTTCCAGTTGACAGTTTTGAGAGTCCACTTGCATTCCATCTGCAGATACCTCTCATATTCCTAGCAGTTACATGTTATATCTTCTCATCTCATTTGCAATCTGGACAGCTTTGACAGCCAGCCAGCCAGCCAGTTAGCTTCAAACATTGTTCGGACACTCCATATTCGTGTGTTTACTTTCGCTTTCATTGAGGGAGAGAAGACACATCGGCTGACTGGCTTCCCGAAGGCTTTCAGCAACCGGCGTCATTTCGTCTCTCCGATTGCAGCGTGGAATAAGTTTATTTTAATTTTTTATATTTTCTTTTTGCTTTGAAGTTTGTTTAGTGATTGAATTGGTTGTATGCGGTAGGGTTGCTAGCCGTATACTTAACGTTCTCTCTTTATCTGGGCTTAGGACCGGCTGGTAACTAGTTAGGTAGGCGAGGTTGCGGAATAAATTGCGCTCACGTGTATTTCGCTATTTCTCCTCATCTACAAACAGTTTGGAATAAATGTAGAATTAGCATTCTTAATATTTGTTAACTGAGATTTGCCTATTGTATATGTGTTTCACAACGTAAGTAGTTACTTTGTTCCGACTCAAAAGTATGTTTCACACTTTATCTCATGCTAATTATTTATTTATTTCAGACTTTACAGCTGTGGAGAAGTCGTGAAATAAATGTGAGCTAAGTTTATTGTGTGAATTCTCTTCTTCGTGCTTTGGTGTAAATGATCAGGCGAACATATTTAGGACTCATGATTTAATCGTGGTAGGCGTATTTAATATTGGAAGAAAAATTTTTGAATAACGGTTGCGGTGTTTCTTTTGTCATTAGTAAGTACATGAGTTTGGTGCAAGGGCAGAAACGGAGTGGTATTTTTTATCAAATAGTGAATATGCGAAGCCGTCGTGATATTATAGTATAGTATAATACTTCCAGGCATACCGTTCACCTAAGCAGTTCCGAAAAAGGATGTACTGACTTGATACCAGGAAAGCAGATGTTTAGCTTCGAGTCTGCAGGTGATTTTGTCTAAGGAGGCGAAGACGCTATCGGAACGCAGCGTCCTCTGAACGCTTTGACAAAAAATCCGACGATGTTTGGGATGCTTTCCGCACCTTTCGGATGTGAGATGATGCTTCAGGGTTGGTCCGTACTGCTTCGCAGTTTAAGTAAAGGGAGCGAAGTAATAAGATACCTTGACTACATCACCTTGGGAAGTGGCATCAGTTTGGAGAAAGACATTTTCCAACGTGACGCCCGGTGACTCCAACTGATGACCGATGACCGAGAATAGACTGTCTTTGTATCGGTTATCTGTGAAGGTCGGTGAGGGGTTGACAGTCTTTCTTGGAGAAGTGTTTTTACAGTGATTATACGTTGATTAGTGCATGCCAACATGTGCACCTGAATGGATTTTTAAAAAATGCAGCTGGTGAGACAGATAAATAAATAGAGTTTATAGGTAAGCGCTCAACTTCTTTCAGGCTTTCTTGAGAGGTTTCTGAATATTAGTTATATTTGCAAGTTTCAGCGTTTTTGGAAAGACGAACCTCATACTTTTGCATAGAGAGTTGGTTCGAAGTGATTTGCGTAACATCTAAAATATGGGCAGTGCATTGTGACGTATTGCATGCGGTTGCCTACGTAGAGTTTTCTTTTATTTACGGCTTCACATTATCTCGAGCTACTATTACAATTCATGGTCAGCGGTAGTTTCATTATTTCGAAACTGGAACAATCGCGAATAGTGTTCACAAACCACATAGAATTCTACCAGAAGCACTGAAAACAGACGCAGAGACAACAGCGGACATGCTCACACCACTGCTGCACAAGGTTTGCAAAGGAAAGGTACCTTCCAATTGATTGGGAGAAGGACTACCTTGTCAAACTCCCAAACAAGGGAGACCTAAGCCTTTACAAGAACTGGCATGGAATCATGCTCCACTCCTGTCTCCACCCAAACCAATATATTATGCCGCATCATCCTGGAAAGACTAAAAGATACTCCGCATTCGAAATTACAACAGGAACAGGTTGGGTGCCCTCAAGAAGAACAAATCATATCCCGATCGAATTACAACGCTACACTACTCATCACCATAGAACAGAGTATAGAATGGCAGTCAAATCTCTACCTACCTCTCTACCTCTACTTCATCGACACTGAAAAGGCCTTCGATAGTGTCGACCGAGAAGTATTTCGGCAACTGCTGCTTCAACACTACGATCTTAGTGCCACAAACCTTGATCAACCTCACTCAACAGCAGCTGGATGCTATGTGGTGCTACATGCCAAGTGATCCACAATGGAAAGCTCAGTGAACTCTTTGGAGTGAAGACAGGGGACAGGAGTAAGACAAGGCTGCCGCCTACTACCACCGATCATCTTCCTGATTGTCGTCGACTGGACTGGACTGGACTAGATCATGCAACAGACAACTGTGAGGAGCTGTGAGAAGATGCGCATACCCTGGCTGGACCGATGAAGAGACCCCAGAAGCAGATTTGGATTCCGCCCATGATGATTTATGTCTAATGTCTTATAGCACAAACTCGAAGATCTACAGGCAAAAACCAACTGGTTGACAGAAGAGGCGAGGCAGCGAAAACGGGACTTCAATTGAACGTAGAGAAGACAGAGGTGATGAAGATACCCAACCAACAACAACAACAAGCACCAATCACCATTAACGGGAGAAACCCAAAGGAAGTAGTCCCATTCACCTACCTAGACAGGCGACACAGGCACAGGTGAGGACGTCAAAGCCAGCATCGGAAAAAGCAGCAAGACAGGCATTCATCAATCTGAAACCAGTGTGGACAAATATTGATATTATTTATAACAATAATAATGATAATTATAGAAACACAGTTGTTTGTCTGAGCACAATTTTAGCCTGGGACCACCCTTACTCCTATGCTCGGCTGCTATTCTCAATGCACCACTTAGGCGCCTTGCTGTCTCAGTTAGCCTGCCTAACCACTTTTGCACTGAAATCACCTGCGATAACCACCACATCTGATATTTTGAGTCCCACTGGGAGGCTGGACACCTGCGCAGAACTCATTTTTCACGTCAAAATCTCTGTGAGTGTGTAGGCAGTGATTACAAATAGACAACGACGGGCCTCCCTATTGCTTTCACTCTTCCCTGCACCATGTGGGCGAACAGAGTACAGACAACTCTCAACTACTATCCAGTTGACCAGTGCACTTCTTATCATAAAAGTGAACTCCACACTGGCACTGCAAGATCGCCAGAACGTGACAAGTTTCCATGAACTCGAAGGATCAATTTCACACATTCACAATAATGTACACGTGAAATTAAGTGATTAAACACTTTCGGCTAATCAATCCTCTCCTCCGTGAGTCAGTCAACCAATCAGCAGGCATCAAAGTTGCAACTGGCATTATTGTTTAATAGCACAGGTCCCCATAGCTAAACCACCAAACCAAGATGGAAGACATTAAGATCAAACATATATAAATAGGCAAGAAGGAATGAAGTAACAATCAAATTCCACATGACGATTAAGATGACGATAATGTGTGGATGGCGTCTCCACGAATGGGTTCCATTTCAAACATATCACCAACAGTCTCTGACCACCGATTCCATTGAGGTTGTCACGAAGACACCAACTTGGAAGTCCACATTCCCCGACACACCTCACACCAACATTCAAAGGCTTCAGGGACTGAGGCCATGTTTTACTCTTCTCGCCACCAACCCCTTGCAAGTCTGAAACTTTTTCATCAGCTAACATCGTGTGACTGCTCAGACCATGACTACGCGTGCGTAGCACATGTCCCAGCCATCTGAGTGGATCAAATTTCACAACATGATCCACTGAATTACCCAACCTCCCTAATCCCTTAACGCCCGAATTCTACATTACTGTCCTAATGACAACACAGCACACAGTGTATACTACGTAGTCAACGGCGGTCGAACAACTGGAGCCTGCCTTCTCATGTCATCCACCTGGAATGACCGTGCTTCATATTTATATCATAGATATGAGCGAACTGAAGCGCAATACACTCCGCACTTAATAGGTAAGTGGATATCAACCAGTCACCACAAATGGCACAACTTTACAAAAGGAGATCGACAATTGTACCCGTGTCCAGATTTCCACAGTCACTGACCGATCACACCTGATCTAACTTCTCAAGTAAGTGAAGTAGTGGTCAGACCGCTCGACAACTTCACTCCCCATTGTTAGACAAGGCACCAATACAGACAGACCATTCCTGTTCTGGAGCGATAACTTCCATCTCGATGGTGAGAAGCGCATCGCAAAGTCTCAAATCGACACTCAACGTGTTCAGAAGACTATGCATCTTCCTAACCTAACACGACTATGTCATCTACTGACTCTAAGCCTACTGAGGAGTCAGTCTCCTGTGACATGGTCATTAATCAATCTCCGTAAATTCGGACAACCAGGAGATGATAAAATTAAATAACAGTGGAGACGATGGACATCCCGGACAAGCAAAACTCGCCCGATGCATCACATCACTGTAGGCTATATATAACACCCACATCGATTTTCGACTATGCAACCTTCAATACAGTGATGTACTTACTAACCTCCCATTTCTGTGAGAATTTCTTTGTTTCTCTCCATTGTTTAAAGGGATCTTGCGGAACTCTTCTTTTCTATAAGGAATTCTTCACCGTTATATTACTGCTGGTCATCTGCGCTATACATGTGACCGTTTTCACACCTACTACAACTGATATTAATGCTTCTCTGCCGACTCTCAACACTGCATAGGAATGCTGAATGCAGCTATTTCCGTTTTTTGTTCGATTATATTGTCAGTCTTTTTCTACAGAGTGGCAGGTACCAGACACGGAGTAGACGTAGGAAAATGCGTTTAAATAACTCGGCAATCAGCATTACCCTGCTATTTTCAGATTAGCCACAGATGTTAAAAGCTCCAAATCAAAGTTATTCGCGTAAACAGGTTTTGAATCCCTTGGAAATAAACTGCAAGTTGCGGCATCCACATTTCCCTTAGCATAGACTTGACTACTGGGTCCAACTCAAACTTTTCATTCTTTTCGTCTTTACTTTATGTTTGGAGCTGCGATTTTTCCTTAGAGTATACTCAATTATCTCTTTCAATACTCCATAAATGTTGCTTTAACTACACGTTAAATTCCTTCAAGAAACCCTTTCTAAAACACACAATCTGTTCATTACGTGCTTCAAATGTTATCAACATTTTTTGGTGAAGATTACACTTATCAATTTTGAAGTATGTCGATATTCATTAGTATTCCTACATAAGATGTTTAACCCTCTTAGCTCCCAGGTAGCTGAAGAAAACGCAGCGAAACAAGGAATTCGTCTTGTTTTGAAAACTCAGTCTTTTTCACGCTATTTAAATTCAACTAGTATCGTCTTCCAAGGACATCCATTGTGACCATTCCTTTTTAATTTGATCATAAGTTCGCAATTTGATATGAATCTGTTTAACTCCGATCTATAATAAATCAGTTTTCTGTCAGCTATCTGACTTAAAGCACTAAGATAAAGTAGTTCCGTTAAGTGAAGACAGACAATATGTAGTCTTCTAAGTGTCGACAAAGTAATAAAATGTAGTTTATCTGAAACGTGAGATGCATCAGAGTAATACATTTTGAGCAATCTGAACACATACTCACTGGCCATGTCTAGTTATGTGAATTATAACAAAGAATAATATGGATTTAAGAAATGATCGATATAATAAATAAAAGGTCAAGTTGTCAGTTCAGATGTCAAACAACAAATGAAAAGAGAACATATTGCATTTATCACCCTTGATATTTAAGTTGGGTTACCAAGGGAGGATTACTGCGATAACAAATTGTTTTCCAATGCATAGAAGTGTGTGATCAGACTTTTCGAAATGTATTATGCCAATACAACACACATTTCAGATAAACTACCTCTTCTTATCAACGTATAAATGCTTTGAGCGAAAACTAAGCACGTTCGGTATGAGTCTTACCATATGTAAGACAACAGATGATGTCTGAGGATGACTGTATATGAACTCATAGTCTAAGGATATTTATTGGAGTGAGTGAATGGGGTTACCACTTCACTAAATTTAAAAGTTGCACCAGCCTAAATGGATTCGTTGCTGACAAAATCTCGGCTTGAAAACAGATATTTTTCCTGGCACTCATCAACCTACGCCATATCTAGCGCACTTTCGTAGTACGCCAAAGACCAAGACTAAAAACTAAGATCGTAACACGTTATGCCCACAAGAAGCCATTTCAATGTTTATCTGATCTACTATGAGAGAAAAATTAATAAACACCAGTTTTGAAATTTGTTCTAATTTATATTTTCTAAAATATGCAATTTATTCTTTGTAGTTATTAGGAAATATTTCTAACTTAAACAGGAAAACATACTAAATCAATAACAAAAAAGTGTAAACGAAAAAAGAATAGCTGAATAATGTAATGCACACAATTGTAATAACCAATCAACCCAATTATTGACATCTTATAGATGCACGATCATGAAACTTTGACAGCATTCATGATGATGATGGTAATGACGATACAGGGACAAAGACAAAATGGTACTACACTAATAATAATAACATTCAGAGTAGTGAAAGCAGTCGATTAAAATAGAACATAATGAACGAACTGACCAACGGCCATTATCCTAACAAAGTACAATAAAATCAAAATAATCACAGGTGAGCTTTAAACATTTAATCAGCCTTTTTAATTACTTATCAATTTAACAATGCATTTTCTACAATATGAGAAAGTAGAAAGATGAACAAATGCAGTAGATAGATTGGTTTTCTTCGAATAAACATCCACTAATTTTGTATTTCCTTTGCATCATTTTTCCTCTATGTAACAAAACTTTAGAAATCTGAGAAACAGGGAAGAGTAAGAAGGGTGAGTGTAAGTGAACAGAAAAGGATGAAGAAACAAGACACACTAACAGTAGAAAAGAAGCTAGATGTGTCCAGCGATAGTTTCGCATTTCGAATCTAAGTCTTGGGGTGTCTATGGCACCTTTCAAAAGCAAGATTATGCTTCAGGACGTCTGCAGCTACTCCTAGTTGAAGTACAAGGAGTGAAGCCATCGAATGTGTTAACGACTGCTAAAGACTGCTCTCTGATGGATTATGAATTTAAAATTCTAAAGTTTGTTAATCTTGCTTAGTTTCAATATTAATACCCTTTAAAAGTGTTCCAAGAGAATAAGATAAAACTCGATAAATACCACAAAATTCGTTTTAGTTCTGCTATTCAAATTTACAAAAGAAACCAGATGTGTGACTAAGTATTTCATATTTCATATGGATCAGGCCTATTTTTCTTAAATAAGTGGAAGTTACACAGTGGTCGATAAAATTGCTAACCAGTTAGTTTTTAACATGTATTAGTTTATTCACCCTACAACCCTTTTTCATTTGAACTGTGGTAAGGTTTGTGTTGTAATTGACGTTTCCCATATATATACTATTTGGAGAAATTATTTTCTTTTCTAGCTAATTTATAATTTATATGATTCTACATGGTGGTCGGGTCGATGAGACTATAAAAGGTGTTTCACAGACAGATAAAACGTTCTACTCGCGAATTCAAATACCTTGGAAAGTAAAACAACATATAGCTGTTTTTCAAAGTTTGCACTGCACGAATTTTTGTTTTGTAGTGTTTTTGTTTACCATTGTCTTACATTTAGTGTAACAAACACTTAAATGGAGGTGAATTTTTACTGGCTTTATCATTTTAAATAAGTATGAATCAGAATCGAAATTTCACCGGTTTATGACAGATATTCTGTAGTTCTAGAGAAGTGTTTAATGGACGTTTTTGAATAAACAAACTGAACGATTTTAACAAATATGCAGTGAAGACTGAACTGCTTAAACTGATTATTCTGTTGTTTGTCAAACAGTAGTATAAAGAAAGTTAAGCGTGTACACAAGCGTCACAAATAACTGAATGGAACAGTATTTATTAAGAATAGATGTATTAGTGAAATTTTACAAACTGCGACCAGTAAATCAAAACTACATGCACATTATTATCTGTTAGTTTGTATAGATGGTAAACTCTTTTGATATTTTTGATGTACAGATATTTTAACAATGCTATTAAAACATCTAAAGATGATTGAATTTCGAATAATTTCAACGTAAAGTATGTACCTATAAATTCTATTTAATTCATAGATAACTGGTCGTTATAAACTTTCACAAATGGTTTCTTTTTTATTTTCAATTATTTTCCTTATCAGTCACTAATCAATTATTTTATTATTATTATTAGTCCCTTGGGTTCCTAGTGGAACATAGGGCTTCAGTAGCACGCCTCCAGTACACTCTGTTCTCTGAGATCTTATGAACCTGGTCCCACGACAGCCCAGAAGCTCTCATTTCCTCCTCGCACGACCTCCTCCATGTCACCCTCGGACATCCAACTCGTCGCTTCCCATTGGGATTCCACTCGAGCAACTGGCCTGACACGTGATGTCCTCAATCGGCCTTCTCAGTGCATGGCCAATCCATCTCCACCTTCTTCTGCATATTTGTTGGGCGACGGGATATTTGTTGGTTCGTAGCCAGGTCAGAGTTCCTTGTTGCTTATTCTTATTCTTCCTGGCCATCTGATCTTCAGTAACGAGCCAGCGTAAGCAGTTGTTGATGAATGTCTGTAGTTTATTGGAAATCCCTTTCGTGACGCGCCAAGTCTCTGAACCATACAGGAGCACTGACTTGACATTGGTGTTGAAAATCCGTATCTTGTTCCACATGCTGAGTGGAGTGCAGAAGATCTCCACACTGGTTTCAGGCTAATGAACGCCTGTCTTGCTTTTCTGATCCTGGATGCTTTGAAGTCCTCATCTGTGCCTGTGCCGCCTGTAGTTGAAACAGTGCTTCCTAGATAAGTGAAGGAGGTTACTTCCTTTAAGTTTCTCCCGTTGATGGTGACTGGAGTTTGTTGTTGTTGATGGTGGTGGTGCGGTATCTTCATCACCTCTGTCTTCTCTATATTCACCTGAAGTCCCGTCTTCGCTGCCTCTTCTATCAACTTGTTAGTTTTTGCCTACAGATCTTCAAGTTTGTGTGACATTAGGCATAAGTCATCGGCGAAATCCAAGTCTTCTAGGTTCTTTTCCGTCGTCCAGTGTATCCCCCTCTTCTCGCTGCCTACTGTTTGCTGCATGATCCAGTCCACCACAATAAGGAATATCATGGGGGATAGTAGGCAACCTTGTTTCACTCCTGTCTTCACTTCAAAAGCATCACTGAGCTGAGATGTCCATTGTGAATTATTTGGCTGGCATGTGGCATCTTCATATAGTTGTTGAATGAGGCGGATAAAGGTTTGCGGTACTCCGTAGTATTGAAGCAGTTTCCAAATTACTTCTCGGTCGACGCTGTCAAAGGCCTTCTCAAAGTCGATGAAGTTGAGGTAGAGAGCTGATTGCCATTCTATGCTCTGTTCTATGATGATGCGAAGCGTAGCAATTCGGTCTGCACATGATTTGTACTCTCTGAAGCCTGCCTGTTCCGGTCGTAGTTTTGAATCCAGTGCATCCTCAAGCCTCTCCAGGATGATGCGGCTTAATATTTTACTTGCTTTGGGTGGACAGGAGAGTGATTCCGCGCCAGTTCTGGCAAACACTGAGGTCTCCTTTCTTCGGCAGTTTGACAAGGTAACCCTTCTTCCAATCACTAGCCAGGTACCTTCTCTTCCTTCCACACCTTCTGCAATAGTGGTGTGGTGTGAGCATGTCGCTGCTGTTGTCTCTGCATCTGTTCTCAGTGCTTCTGGCGGTATTCCATCTGGTCCTGCTGCTTTCCCGCATTTCAGTAGCTTTATGGCGTTCAGGACTTCCATTTTCGTTGGGGGATTTATGTTCACTTGTAATTCAGCGGCTGGGCTGCTGGTAGTATTTCTGGACGAAGTGCAGGTGGTGGTGGTGGTCGATTCAAGAGCTTGTTGAAGTGGTCGGCCCATCGTTTCCTCTGTTTCTCTTCTTTTGTAATTAAATTTCCTTCTTCATCTTTTATTGGTTTCATCTGTGTTGGTCTCTTCCCTGCCAGATAGCAACCTGGTTATTTGATACAATGTCGTCAGGTCTCTCTTACCTGCAGCCTGTTCTGCTTCACTTGCCAGTGTTTCGCAGAAGTGTCTTTTGTCTTTGTGTGCACTCTTCTTCACTTCTTTATCCAGTGTTTTGTACATTGTGCTCAGTTCCTCTTGTCGTTGAGCATCCATGCACTGGTTTATCTTCTGCTTCACCATCCTCCTCTCCTCTATCAGCTTCCAGGTATCCGTCGAGATCCATTCCTTGTCTTCTTTCTTCTTCCTTCCTAATATTGTTGTGCAGGTTTCTTTCCACATAGCTTTCAAAGAGTTCCGGTGTTCATCCACACAGGTTTCTTCAGGGATGTTGCTCGATGTCTCCCATTTTGTCTTGATGGCTGCCTTGAAGATCTCCTTTGTAGTTTCATCCTTCAGTTTCCGAGTGTTGTACTTGAATTGAGGTCTGTCACCAGCTTCCTTGAAGGCTTTTAACTTGATTTGGAAGGTAGGTTCCTTGCACTAGATAGTGAAGTGAGTGGTGTTAACCTACATCTGCTCCTCTTCTTGACCTTGTGTTAAGTAGACTACGTCTCCATTTTCTTGAGATTGAGATAAAGTCGATTTGATTTTTAGTGTGTCCTGGTGTCTGGTGAAATCCATGTCGCTTTGTGGATATCTTTGTGCCTGAACACACTGCCTCCAATCACCAAATCGTTGAATGCACAGAATTCTGTAAACAATTCTCCATTCTCATTCATTTCACCTAGCGCCTCTCGACCCATGGTTAGTTCTCTTCCTGTGTTTTCTGCTCCAGTTTGGTATTCATGTCACCCTGCCCATTAGAATTTTGATATCTCCAACTGACGTCTTGTCCAGTGTTGATTGAAGTTGTCTGTAGAATTCCTCCTTTTCTCTTGCTCTGCATTATTTGTAGGTGCATAACATTTTATGATTGTGACCTTTCTTCCTTTTGAGTTGAATCTTGCTGTCATGATCCTGGAGGAGATTGGTTCCCACTGCATGAGAGCCTTCGATGCTCTTCAAGGGGACATCATGATAGCCACTCCATTACTCAGTGTGCTCGTGGTTGTCGTCTGTGTGACAATATCGGAGTAGATTATTTACTCTTTAGTTGACAGTTTGGAGAGTCCACTCCCATTCCATCTGCTTTCGCAAATTCCAAGCACTTCGATGTGATACCTTCTCATCTCCTTTGCAATCTGGGCTGCCTTACTGAGTTCAAACATGGTGCGGACATTCCATGTCCCCACGTTTACTTTCGCTTTCATCGAGAGAGGTGAAGACATATCGACCAATTGGCTTCCCGAAGGCTTTCACCGACTGGCGTCATTTCGCCTCTCCGATTCCAGCGGGGAGTAAGTTTGTTTTCATTTTTTATATTTTGTTTGTGCTTTGAAGTTTGTTTAGCGGTTAGATTTGTTTTCCGGGGTAGGGTTGCTAGCCCTATGCCCAACCTTCCCTCTTTACCCGGGCTTAGGACCGGCTAGTAACTAGTAAACTAGTTAACCAGGCGAGGTTCACTAATCAATTAAACAAACTTAATGTATTCTCAGTTGTATGCTGTATATCAGAGTGGTTAGGAGTGAAATCTGAGCACCAGATTTCATTATTTAGGCAAGTTTTGTCTTGGATCTGTATAATTCGCATAAAAATGGCCATGTAACACATCGATATTCTATTGTCAGTTTCGTAAATTGAAATCACTGTGTATTCCAAGTTATTTTATTGTTGGCTGATTGGGGCCTTGTTTGTGCTGACTTGTTAGAATACGATTAAGGATAATTTATTCGTTATCCGTAATTTTAAAGATTTCTACTTGAAAAAACAGTTTCAGGAAAGCTGAAATTTTAACAATGCAAATGATTGATTTTGTCGAACTAAGTAGTTTGCTTATAGTCACAGGAGGAGTCCTTGTCTTTTGGTTTTCGCGTCACAGTGAAGTATAGTTTTCTGAGGTAGAAAGGTCATTTTTCCTATCTAGTCCAAGTATCTCATCGCGTTATTATCGCTCACGTCTTTATTAATAATATTATTCATTTGGTTACTTCCCTATTCACATAAATAAAGTTATTCATGAGATGTTTTGCTTTTAGTGTGACGAATCTATCTTGCAATAAACAGTTTCAAATATCTGTGCAAATCTCACACTTTGATTTAATTTCAGTGTGCCTTGATCACATCAGTGAGTGGTTAGAAATGTAAGTAATGCGGATCGGTTGATAAGTTGAGGTATAGATATTTGATGCATAATTTGTGAATTTAGGTAATACTTTTACAGTGGTTTAAGTGTTGAAGTGAGTGTGCGGTCAGTGTGCTTGATGAGACCATGATGTTATTGTTATCGGTCTCATCAGCTAGGCCATTTTGTTTTTGAAAAGGATAGATAGAGAATCGAGAGTTGATGTGCTCATTGGTTGTGATTAGAATGGATTATGTCCTAGTTTCGAAGGATCCATTGGAGGTTATATTCCATGTTTCGGTGGTCAGTTATTAGTCAGCAGAAGATTGCACTGCTGAAAACTATTTTGGAATGTATAAATTAACAGGGAATGTTTCTTAAATGCATCTGAGTCTTGGTCATGCACAAACTGATGCGTATATCAATCTAAGGGAATAGTGAGTATCTAGGGAATTGTACCATTATGTTATCAAGATATTGTTTGAGCTCTCATTGGAGAAATGTCACTGATATTCTGTTCATCATCACCCGGGAGAAATTAGAATCCGCATTCCGAAGTCACTTTAAAGACAACCCTAAAACTGATGAGATAACCAACTGCTTTTCTTTATTTTATAAAAAAGTAACTTACCAGACAAATACTGAAACTTGATAATCTATATCAGCGTTTGCTGGGGTGGCCTTTAAAGTCATTTACATTCTCAAATATGGGCATACACCCAGCTACTTCGTCGATTAGTATACTCGCTAATTTAATCTAAATAAATGCATTATTTGACTGCCTGTATCCCTCATGTTGCAGTGTAAGCTTCTTTTTTGTTGTTGATGTGATTGACATTTTTCCGTTAAAAGTGAGTGAAATTATTAATCTAGGTGGTAAGTTTAATTATTCACATCATTTATTGTAATATCTTTAATCTAGAGTGCCACATTAATCATCAATTAATCATCAATTAAATAATACGGTATCACTGTGCGCTTTATATCAAATAAACAAATCTAATATGGAGCTACATTCTACCACAGTGCCCAAGTTTTTCACTTATATTAGTGCCACATTAAGCTTACATGCCAACATACCGCACACCGGCAGTGCATGATATTTGGTATGACTGTTTAATTGTAATAGCTTTGTGCACTTATGATTCTCAAAGACTTGGTACTAATTTGGCTTGAAGAGAACGTTAACAATTGAGAATGTTTTCACGTTGAATGTTCAGTTGCAATAACACTGTGCATTATCGGGATATGAGGAAAATGAGAGGTTGGATGTTCTAACGAATGGATAAATTTTTTCTTTTTTGTGAAGCTTATGAACATACCGCTAACTCAAACTCAGCAAATGACAACTTAAAATGTTCTAAGTAAAGCCGAAATGATTCGGGCAAAAAGGTATTTCTTTGCCGGGAAAATTAAAAGTTAATGAATTATAAACCCAAAGATATTCATTGACCTAAGGTCCCATATATTCCAATTGTTTGGAAAGGCTGAAGGTAGAATTTTATATCATATTTAAAATATTGACTTGTATCAGCTGATTTTGTACGGAAATTGTGAGCCTAGATGCTTCGCATTGGAAAACTAGGATGAAACGAAAGAAATTCAAGTTAGTTTTAAATAATGTGACAATTGTCGCTTTTCTCTGCTGTTTTCTTTCTACCATTATCTTAGTTCCGCTGGTAATTTGAATTGGGAAGGAGTGTTTTCAAAACAGGATTTGACGAACATATTTTATGATTTGACTATCTAAAATAGCCGTAGTTGGTAGACTAGTATTTGTACTAGGTGATGATTGAAGGTATGATGAAAATCTGGTTCGAATCCAACCGCGGTCCAGATTTTCATCTCACCTCCAATCGTCACCCAGTACAAATATAATTTGTTTATCAGTTTGACTGTCTGAGATAGCCGCAGTTTGAAAGATTTTTATGATTCATACTTTGACTTGAAGGAATGGTTTTCTGTCATAACACTGGGACTGATAAGTTTTATTTTCAGGATTTTGCAAGATCACAAAGTAAAGTTGACTAGACCACGTAAAATTCAAATTTATTGTGACTTCGGATGAATCCATTTTAATTAGCAAAAAAATAAAGAAATGGAATTCACGTTTCACACCAGTTCAGGTTTGGAGCACTTTCAAAGTCAGGGCAAGCAATGTTCTACACCAATGATAACGCAAATTTTAACATATTTTAAGGGGTCATCTATTAAATGTCTAGAGTGAAGAGAAAATGAAACCAAGTAGTATCTGATTAAACAAGATTTGGTACTAAGTTATTCCATATTCTGGCCTTGGAACCAAAGCTCTTATGTATACAGAATAGGAAGCATATTTGAAGGATGGTAGAAGAATAAGCTATACATAAAACGAAAAATAAGTTTCTAAGCTGTAGATGAAGATAAAGTTCGTGGTTTCGTTCTATCTTCTAGGACTGGTAACTTTCACCGAATGACTTGCATTACAGATTAGGGTGAGTGAAATAGCTGCTGTGAACCTAGTATTTTCAGTAACCGTTTCACTTTGATATGCAATCCTTAAGATAGTACGTGCTAATAACGCCTTTTATTCAGCAGTCAACCCAAAAAATGGTGTTATTCAGTATTTGTGTACTTTAATCCATTAAATATGAGTGGAAGTGTAAATGTGATGATTAGAAAAATCTACGTGTTTGAAAGTGTTATATTTGCGGTACATGAAATCTAACGGAACTTTCCAGTTTGTTATTCATCACTTTGGTACTTGTGACTATATTTGACCTCAATACTATTTGAACTTATTTTACTTTTCAATTTTTAGTTAGGAGGTTAATTTTTGTGAGTAGTCTTCAAGTTTCTCTTTAGCATAAAGAGTTCCGGGTTATTTAGTACTTCTGAGTGCTTTATTCATTTGTTTGATAAGCGTATCACGTGGAAGGTAATCAGTAATTTATTACATGAAGATGCATAAAATGAAATACTTCTCATAAAGTAATCATAATGTATTTCTTGAGTAGACGGCTTAATGGTTTGATAAATCCTGTGGAGCTGACTCATAGGATCCGTTTGTTGCTTACGAATTCAGAGAACTAGACTGTAAGGGACTATTGAAACTGAGGTTAAGTACCCATGATTTAGCGTTACTTTGGGCTTCACTTCTATCGCATCAGAGACTACCTGAGCTTGTTAAGTCTCCTTTATTTTTGTCCTATTACTTGGTTTCTAATGGCACTCAAAATGTATCTGGCAAATGGAGGACGATTAAAATATCTGTTGCTGTTTAGTAATGAACTGTCGAATAAGCAAATAAGTATTTATTGCAAAACTTAACTTTTTATGTCTCTGTTGAGTAGTAATTATCTGAAACATGTAATTTTCCCAATTTATCTCTACCGTGGGCCTCAAACGTAATAGGTTTCACATATACTTGTTACGTCTCTTATGCACGATTTGTCCACGTGTTTAGTCAAACAGTTTGTCCCTTTCAACCTCGTACAATAGAACATAAAGTCTGATGCTTACAATCTTTGTATTCTTTCAGTCTGAGTTATCTAAATGTCCACAACTCACCATAATTTATAAAATGAAACAATTGCTTTTATATGGGTTATATTTGTGTGTTTGCGTGTTTGAACAAAATAATCCTAACGTTCTACAGGGAAGTCTAATTCGAACTTCTTCAGGAAAATAATCCAAATTAAATACCAAAGACATATAAGTGAAATCCCAAAATATTTACGTAATCTGCGTGTCCAATCGTCTTCATATAGTCATATCAGTAATTCGGTTACACGCGATAGAAACTGAGCATAAAATTGACTATGATGAGACAAAGGTCCTACAAAAAGGTATTGGGTCGTACCAAGATAGATCTCCTGCATCTATAAAGAAAATCTAAATAGCTTGAGTAAACGAGATAGAGTACAGTTAACTGCCAATTGGTAATTATTTATTGGTGAATAGAAAGAGAGAGTCTAGCATTTACCCTCAACATCATTCTGATATACATCATCTGTGCATCAATAAATACATACTATTTAAATTTATTTGATACTTTATAATTATTATCACCATTATTGGTGCTACTCATTTCCACTTTATTCTGAAAAATTAATAAAAATTCTGTTAATACATGGAGGTTGCTGGTTTGTACCCTGTCATGGCCCAGATTTTCATTTCACCTTCAATCATCACCCAGTATCAATAGAAATATGCTAAACCACGGCCATCTCGTATAGTCAAATTGATAATACTAATTTATCCCTCATAACCAACCGAAATGACACCTATCCGCCTCATGTGCTGTGTCATGCTTAGATACAACATTGTTCAATGACTACACCGTCGCCTGGATCCCTTTTTTAAATCGTATTTACAATGAAGGGAAACAGGCAAAACAACACATAAATAATTCATACAACAAGAGAAATACAATTTCTTACTGAATGATTCGTAATCATGTTTTAGGAAAGCAATGACCACACGAAGTGCAGTGAACAAGGAGATTCAGTACACTTTTTTGAATTCAATTATGTCTTCGACGTTATACTTTTGACTTTTTCCAGAAAAAAGTTCAAACCAGGCTTCCGTGAGAAACTTTGGAATTATTTTATTCAAATATGCTGAAAACTAAACAAATACAACCCATATGAAGACAATTTATGTCTTGTTTTGTTGGACTATATAAAGGGAACTAATTGTGTTTATATAACCTATGTTTAATGTCAACGTTTTACTCGGCGCCCAATGTTTGCGATACTATTTGATCAAATCTTGATCGCAGTTTATATTTACTGTTTTTAATGCATGGAGAAGGGGATAGTACACAGTAATTGATTCCATTCAACATACAATTATTTCAGAATCAGAACTCGTAGAGAAATGAGTGAGATATCGGTAAAGGTTTTCTGAACCCTGATATAAAACAGTGCTATGAAACAAGTCCTAAGTAAAATATCTTTCAAAAGAAATGAAATAATACTACCGTTCGTCCTTATCTGAAACTCATGTTTTTTCTTTTGTTCTGTCAGTATAGCACAATTACATGATCATTTTAACAAGTTCACTGATAAATATTTTACCTACTTATTTAGAGTTTGCTTGTTAATGGGAATTAGGATGAAGAACTCTGACTGAAGATCATGCCAAACATGCAAGTTTGTTGTCTGTCGGAGTGCTTTCACTAATTTTGTAAGCAAAAGACATTTATGATGGGTATCTTCGATATATCCGCTGGTAGGCAAAATTTTAAGTAAAGGTGAAAGATTTTATTTCGGAATGCCAACATTACTTAACTGTATATAGGTTATCATGATAAGGTATACTTTAGTTTGTACTAACTTTTTAATTGTTTTTATTCGGACGGCTTCGAATTTGTGAGAAAGGGGTTTTGACGTTTCTCATTTGATCTAGAAAGTCGAAGCCTATTGATGATGTGTCTGTTCGTGTACTTAGTGCTTATATAAGCACTCTGATATTTAATGTAGCAGATTTCAAGAGTTCATGTTAATGCCTTTTTATCCGGTTTTTGGTAAGATAGAATATATAAGTATGCAAGACATTAAACCTCCGTCCACACAATACAACTATGTATCTATAAAATTACTTTACTACAACAGTTCAAATTTAACAAATCCTTGAGTATAGTCAACTTCTTCTGAGCCATTGAGCGTTTGATTCCCTTTCACTGATAAATCTCAGTTTTTCAATGCTTTAATTCATTGGTATTCGTACCAATATATGACTTATTATCCTCCTTTCATATTGCTTTTTATGCTTCATATTCAGTAGTTTTGGTGCAGACAATAATATAATTCAGTTTCTGGGTAGTTTGTGCAAGTTGCAGTAAGTAATTTACAGTAAGTTGTCTGCAGGCTTTAATATCCAGCATTTCTAATCATTAGAATTCAGAAATGTATGTCAGAGGCGAACAAAACTGTGGTATTTTCACATAATTAAGATTAATGATGTGGAAGTCATCTTACTACTCAACCACATGAAGATAAACAGCTAAAGGGTTTGAGTAATCCAGTGTTGTTCTGACTTATCTGATTGTTCTCGTTGGATGAAAGAACTGATGATCACCACCAAAAAATAGTGATAAAAGTGTCAAGATAAAAACAGCCATTTTGGCTTATATCCCTACACGATAAGTAGAATAATTCTGCTCAGAATTTGTAAAATCGATGGCTAATGGGGAGTTGATTCAATAGACTCTATATTCACTTCCAATGAAAGGTATGATTCGAAAAGTAATTCAACAGGCGATGACTAGTATGCAATCAGCGGGCCATTCATTTTTATTGTTGCAGACTGCAGTGGAATGTTGCATCATTTTTTCATCAAAAGTCACTTATTCGCAATATAAACCTTCATAACCTTTTTCACATGAAACTCATATTTGATCATGAATTACATTTATCGAAAACATGGCTTCTAAATTTCCTTCATCATGTCGTAGGAGAATAGAATTAAAAAACTCCAGTTTACGTATTCAGGTAATTGTAAAACAGATGTAAAACTTGCCATGTACTGAGCAGTTTGCGCAAAACTATCCAATCATTCCTATAGCCGTTTTACAAGAGTTGAAGATAGTCTTTCGTCGTTCAGTGTAAACTAAGCTGAGTCACAGAGGAGAAATAATACAGTGACAAACAATGACATTTAGCCAGTAGGCTGTTAGATATATCAATGAAAAGTTTGTGCATTTTGGAATGGATTGATTCATTGCAAGTGAATCTTTATTAAAACTTTTACACACAATGATAAGATTTTATTTAGCTAAATATGCTCTGCTGAAATTTGCTTAGTGGTGGCTAGCAGTTGAATCAAGAAATTACGGGTGTCAGCAAATAAATATTACTAAAATATTCCAACCGTTGCTAGACTTTTACTTATACATGGAGGTAATCAAAAAAATAGATGCTCAGAGCTGGAACAAAACTTCAGATAGCGAAAATCATAACACAAATTAGCTGGAGGGGAAAGATAATTTGCAGATGCTTCGATATTGCCTGGATATGTTTTATGATGATTTACTTGGTTGTGGCTAGCAGCTGACGAGTCCTAAATAGGACAGAAGATGAGTTCTGGATTCCTCTACTAGTCATAATCAAGTAATTTATCATAATAAACATTCATACAATATCGAGGCGTAGTCATAGGGGCCCATACGCCAGCAGAGGTAGAACAGTTTGGTCCAGTATATCGACGGAGGATTAAAAGTATGTTGACAAATAGTAATAACTAATGCCTGTTTTACAAGAGTTGACTATCATGCCTCAGTGGCCCAATGCATAACGGTTTGGCGTTTGTAGCCATGGGTGCGAGGCTAGAGTCCCAGTGCATTCGCACTCAGTTGATGAGTCTCAAATGAAACGAAACACGCGTCAAGTATTCCTGTGCTAGCCATAAACGTGTAAATTTATTCCATTCTGCCTGAGAATGGGCTTCAGTGGGTGTTGGAATAAGAACATGCTATATTTCGGAACTCTGGCGTACAAATACAACGAAAGCATGTTCTTATAGCCAGTCAGGTTAAAAGCAGCTTCGACAATAAAAAGAATGGAAATACTGCAAATAATGAACATGAAGTTTACAACACCAATGAGAAATGTCAGTTTTTTGGTGAGTTTTGCTGAAATAAAGTGAATGTATTTACCATTTCTGCTAATTATTCACTTGTCACTTTGAAATATTGAAGGGTATTAACTTTGACTTGATAATCTGAATTCTTACAAGTAGAGCATGAGTTATGAACCCATACTACTCGCCAATCTCTTTGTCAGTACGCGTGAACGATTATGGCTGAACTATGGCAAATTATTTTCATTGGCTTTCTCGCTTCAGTCCGTTTATATAAAAAGGGCGTGAAACAAGTAAACTGATTAACGAATAATATTCCATAGAATACTATGGCTGAAGTCACTCAGCGTCAGGTCGATCGTTTGGTAGATGAACTAGGACCCCACTTAGATACAGAAGAACACCGTGTATGGCTTGGTTCGAAGGTGTATGAGTGGTGAGCTGAAGGAAATGCGATTGTTCATCTTTCTAATATTACAGGTTTCTGAAGGCTCGACCCGAATACATTTGCAAATTTTCACGACTTCAAGGTCTTGACGAAAGTAACGTCGCACAATCGGAAGGAATCAAGTACTACGCGAAAACTCTGGTTGACGCATTAGTCCCCATAGTCCTGGCAGCAGCCAACAAAAGTGAGCTGGACAAGCTATGTTTAAATGAAGCTGTTTATCACAGAACCCGTCAGGTCACAGAAGAAACTTTCAAGGTAAGTTATGTGTGATGGTCACTTATTTCACAAAGTGCTGTAGTGAGCTATTTTAATGGGAAATTATCTTATGTTTCGGTTCAAGTTGTAAAACAGGATACATTAGCATTATTTTCTCAAGCAATTATTTTGAGTTGACTGGAACTAAATGTGCTCTGTTAGAATTCGCTTATTGGTAGTTAACAGTGGAATACAGGAATGACAACCGGAAATTACAGGTGCTAGTGAATACGTGCACTGTACATTAGAAATGATGACTGAGATATGAGTTGGGGGAAGTTATTATGTACTTACCATTAAGAAGCTTCAATTTGTGACATTAAGGCTGTTTAGTTCCCCTTTACATACGGTGAATATTCAGTCGATTCCAGATAAATCGCACTCTGTGTGAGTTCACTTTATGTGTGCATTTACTTCTGATTACATTTGGTGGATTACGTATCACTAATTCTTAGCCCCATTAATTTGCGTCTCGTGAACCTCAAATCTAGAAAGATAGTTCAAACCTCGTGATAGGAGGCTTTAGACTTGGCCAACGCCTCTAATGGGATTAAGTTACTGTTTATGTACGTGTATATCTTTTACTTTGAGACTCATAAAAATTTGGTTTCGTGTTTCAGGATTCGTTGCCAGTATTTCTGGACATTTTCGACTATTATTTAGAAGATTCGGAGAACAAGGAAACAATGAAGCGAATACTGAGTTACGTGTTCTCATCAATTGGTTCTCAGATATAGACAAGGGGCAGGAGACCACACAAAAAATGGAATTTCGCAGAGCTGGAATTGAACAAGTTGATACAAATCAAGTTAACGTATTAGTCATGTTAATAAATCTATTCCTGAGGTATTTTTACTTAGCTTGAAAAATCTGTCATGCAATAAACAGTTTCAAATATCTGTGCAAATCTCACACTTTGATTTAATTTCAGTGTGCCTTGATCACATCAGTGAGTGGTTAGAAATGTAAGTAATGCGGATCGGTTGATAAGTTGAGGTATAGATATTTGATGCATAATTTGTGAATTTAGGTAATACTGTTACAGTGGTTTAAGTGTTGAAGTGAGTGTGCGGTCAGTGTGCTTGATCAATAGGTGGTTTCGTTACTGATTTACGTTCAAGTTTCGAAGTACCCTCTGAATTCCGATAACGCTATTAGAAGACGAAGATTATTCGAAAAATGTGATGTATTTGCGCAATACATTTCGAACAATCTGATCACACATTTACTTGTCAAGTCAATTTATATATGAAAATTAAAGGTCAAATATAGTGAATATGAAAAGGTTGTGACACTGGTCTTGGTAATATAATCAGATAAGGTTTACCAAGGTAAATTAAGTGAAACAACAAATTGTTTTTATACACACAGCGGGGGATTAAGTTTACGAATGGCTAACGCTTCGGCAAACTTCAGTATGCGCCCCTGATTATTCCTGTATATTATCTTAAACGCTGTTTTCGTATTAACCCTGTGACTCATTTCAATAATATGTTTTGCTATAGATGACGATGTCTGTCTGTCACCTGCACTTATCAAAGTTTGTGTGTTAAACTGTTTTTCTAGCCATTTGGGGATGTGTTCACCCACCCTAGTCTGCATTGAATGATTACTCCTCCCTATGTATGTGTGCCCACACATACATGTAAATTGGTAAACGCGGTAGGATGTGATGTAATCATTTGTGCGAGGTTGAGGTTTGTGGTGAAGCAGGTGTTTTGTCGTCTCAACAATGATAAGCTGAGCTGCATAGTATGTTTTACTGATAACAGATTTTAATCTCTGCTTCAATATCATACTACTTGTTTCCCCTCTGTACGGTACTTTAAGAAATATGCTTTTCTTCGGGACCGAGGAAACTGTAGGCTTTGGGATCAACTGTTTTTTACAATGGTTGACAAACTGTAATGGATAACCGTTTTCCACTAGAGTGTCTGTCAGAAACTTATTCTCATCATCCATCGTATCAGATGTACAAATACGTTGGATTCTATTGAACAAGAATCTTACCAAGCCTCTCTTATATTTCATAGGACAAAAACTATGGAAATTCAAATACTGTCCTGTCCAAGTAGACTTCTCATATATTGATCGTTTTATAGATCCATCTTCCCTCCGGCACAAGAGTATATCAAGAAATGCAAGTTGATGGTCTTTTTCTTCCTCACATGTCAGACTGATATGATCTTGTACGGTATTAAGCCTTTTTAACAACCTCTTGGCATCCTCATCTGTGTCACATATTACAAAGATATCATCCACTTACCTTCTATAGAGTGTGACATTGGTGATTAGATCTTGGGCCATTAGTTCAGTATGTGACATATATACGTCAGCTAATAACGGTCCTAATGGATTCCCCATGGCTACACCATCAATTTGCCGAAAGTGTTCACCTTCGAAAGTGAAATGAACCTTATTGCGCAAATACATCATATTTTTTAGATAATCTTCGTCTTCTAATAGCGTTATCGAAATTTATTAAAGGGACTAATTGTTTCAAATTTCTGAAAAGAATACCCACTGAATGTTATTTTCCGTGCACTGGTGGCTAGTTATTTGAAAATACCAGTGTTCTGATTTTTATGAGCAGAGTAAATTGACAGTACTTCTTAATGAGCCATTTTGATAGCATATAAGCTGGATTGTTCATAGAAGCTAAAAAGAGAGTTTTTCGTTATTACGTTGTTATTTGGAGTACCCATAGTGGAAAGTAGAGTTTTTATTTTCATTCTTTGTATCTTAAAATGTCAGGAGATGCGGATTTTTATTCTAACTTACTGTTTTGTATCTAAATTCTACCATGTTAACTATGGAGCAGGATTTTAAATTCCTAGATGCTGTCCCTTTTTTTTGAAGTACGACGGGTTGTTTAAAAATACTGTTCAGCGATTAGTATACTTCGACACAGTATGTACAAAAGAATTACTGTTCGGATGGGGGCGTTAGTTCAGTAACTGTTGACAAACACAAATTTCAGGCAGTTGACATTTATAAGATCAATGTAGGCTGGTATGGTTAAATAAAATGGGAAGTTCATCTTGAATCTTTCAAAGAGAGAAAACAGTGGTTATTTAGCTAAACATGGTTTGAATTTTTCTTCGTACTATGTTTATCGTTCGATACAGCAAGAAATAACACGAGTGTTAATTACTGAAGAGAAATTAGGCATAACTTCAAAGTTTGTTGGTAAAATGATGAACATATTTGTAAAAACGAGTTGAAAGGAGCGAACCTCCCACCGTTCAGTTGGCTTGAAATCTGTCTTAATTCTGGAAAGAATGTGGAACTGTAGGCGGAGAAAAATCGAGCTTGGATATTGATATAATTTCTCTGAGTATCCGGAAACAAGACTGGAATTGTTTAATAATCTCTCAATACATCATGTACTTAGTTTTAACTATAGGTTTGGGATTCTGAAACAGTTGTCCATCCAATTAGTGAGTGGATGCTACGCTAATCAGAAAAGACATCAACTATGTAGTTGATATTTTTTAGCTGACGTTTATTTTCTAAACTGATATATGAAGTTAGTGTCGATGAAAACCATAGGATTCAGGTTTGTCGAATGAAAATGTTGCTTAGCCTGCTAGTGATTTTCGTTTTGAAAGTAGTTTAATTCGAAAGAGTAACGAAAGATAACATTGTGTTGTAGATCAACAACTGAGTGAAAACCGCAAAGACTACACTTTAGGATTATTTTAGGTTTGTGGATTTCGACAGCTGTTTATGGGACTTAAGTGTAGAAAACTAGTCTGTCATCTTGTTTCTTTATATGATGAGCGAAAAAATCTTTCAGTTTTTAAATATTATATTTTGTGATTACATTTCGGTCGTTTATTATTATCATTAATTGTCCCTTGGGTTCCTAATGGAACATAGGGCTTCAGTAGCACGTCTCCTGTGAACTCTGTTCTCTGCAATCTTTTGAACCTGACTCCACGACAGCCCACAAGCCCTCATTTCCTCCTCGCATGATCTCCTCCATGTCACCATCAGCTGGGACGCCCAACTCGTCGCTTCCCATCTGGGTTCCACTCGAGGTCCTGGCGCGTGATGTCCCCAGTCGGCCTTCTCAGTGTATGCTCAATCCATCTCCACTTCCTCCTGCATATTTGTTGAGCGATAGGTTCTTGGTTGGTTCGTTGTCAGTCAGCCAGCCAGAGTTCCTTGTTGCTTATTCTTTCTGGCCATCTGATCTTCAGTAGCGAGCGTAGGTGGCAGTTGTTGATGAATGTCTGTAGTTTGTTGGAAATGCCTTTCGTTACACGCCTAGTCTCTGAGCCATACAGAAGCACTGACTTGACATTGGTGTTGAAAATCCGGATCTTGTTCCACATGCTGAGTGGAGTGCAGAAGATCTACACACTGGTTTCAGGCTAATGGACGCCTGTCTTGCTGTTTTTCCGATTCTGACTTTGACATCCTCGTGTGTGCCGCCTGTAATTGAGACGGTGCTGCCTAGACAGGTGAAATAGGCTACTTCCTTTAAGTTTCTCCTGTTGACGGTGATTGGAGTTTGCTGTTGGTGTTGTTGGTTGGGTATCTTCATCTTCTCTGTCTTCTCTATATTCACTTGAAGTCTCGTCTTCGCTGCCCTGCCTCTTCTGCCAACTTGTTAGTTTTTCGCCTGTAGATCTTCAAGTTTGTTTGACATTAGACATAAGTCATCTGTGAAATCCTAGTCTTCTAGGTTCTTTTCCGCAGCCCAGCGTATCCCCCTCTTCTCGCTCCCCACTGTTTGCTGCATGATCCAGTCCAGTCGACCACAATCAGGAATATCATGGGGGATAGTAGGCAACCTTGTTTCACTCCTGTCTTCACTTCAAAAGCATCACTGAGCTGAGATGTCCATTGTGAATTATTTGGCTGGCATGTGGCATCTTCATATTGTTGTTGAATGAGGCTGATAAAGGTTTGTGGTATTCCGTAGTGTTGAAGCAACTGCCAAAATACTTCTCGGTCGACGTTATCAAAGGCCTTTTCAAAGTGGATGAAATTGAGGTGTAGAGTTGACTGCCCTTCTATACTCTGTTCTATGATGATGCGTAGCCTAGCGTTGGAATTTAATCCGCACATGATTTGTACTTCCTGAATCCAGCCAGCCTGTTCCGGTAGTAGTTTTGAATGCAGCGCATCCTTTAGTCTCTCCAAGATGATGCGGCTTGCTTTAAGTGGACAGGAGAGTGATTCCACACCAGTTCTTGCAAGCACTGAGGTCTCCCTTGTTTGGGAGTTTGACAAGGTAACCCTTCTTTCAATCTGCAGAAACCTTCTCTTCATTCCAGACCTTCTGCAATAGTAGTGTGAGCATGTCCGCTGTTGTCTCTGCGTCTGTTTTCAGTGCTTCTGGTGGGATTCCATCTCGTCCTGCTGCTTCCCCACATTTCAACATTTTTATGGCGTTCAGGACTTCCATTGTTTTTGGAGGATTTATGTTCACTTGTAGTTCAGCGGCTGTGGGTGGTATTTCTGGACGAAGTGCAGGTGGTGGTCGATTGAAGAGCTTTTTAGAAGTGGTCAGTCCATTGTTCCCTTTGTTTCTCCTCTTTGGTAACTAAGTTTCCTTCACTTTCTTTCATTGGTCTCATCTGTGTTGATCTCTTCCCTCCCAGATAGTAACCTGGTTATTTGATACAATGTTGTCAGGTCTCTGTCTCTCCTACCAGCAGCCTGTTCTGTTTCACTTGCCAGTGTGTCGTAGTGTTGTGTGTCTTTTGTCTTTGCGTGCACTCTTTTTCACTTCTTTGTCCAGTGTTTTGCACGTTGCACTCAGTTCGTCTTTTCGTTGTGCGTCCTTGCACTTGTTCATCTTGTGTTTCACCATCTCCCTCTTCCTCCTCTATCAGTTTGCATGTCGGGATCTGTCGAGATCCATTCCTTGTCTTGTCTCTTCTTCATTCCTAACAGGGTTATGCAGGTTTCTTCCCACGTCGGTTTCAAAGAGTTCCAGTGTTATTCCACACAGGTTTCTTCAGGGATGTTGCATAATGTCTCCCATTTTGTCCTGCTAACTGACTGACGTGAAGATGTTCTTTTGTAGTTTCGTCCTTCAGTTCAGTTTCTGTTGTGGGTGGTTGTTCAACTTGAACTGTGATCGATGATCACGAACTTCTGTGGAGGCTTTCCACTTGATTTTGAAGGTAGGTTCCTTGCACTAGATAGTGAAGTGAGTGGTGTGAACCTACATTTGCTCCCCTTCTAGATCTGATCTTGTGTCGAGTAGTCTGGCTGCGTCTCCACTTTCTTCACATTGAGATGAAATCGATCTGATTTTTAGTGTAGTGTGTCCTGGTGTCTGGCGAAATGAGATCCATGTCACTGCCTTGTGAATATCCTTGTGTTTGTACAGACTGCCTGGTCTGCAATCACGAAATCGTTGAATGCTCAGAAGTCTGCAAACAGTTCTCCATTGTTTTTGATCATTTCAGCGGGTGCTTCTCTACCCATGGTTGGTTCTCTTTGTGTGTTGTCCGCTCCCAGTTTGGCATTCATGTTACCCATTGGAATTCTGATGTCGCCAACTGGAGTCTTGTCCAGTGTTGATTGGAGTTGTCTGTAGACTTCCTCCTTCTTCTCTTGATCTGCATAATTTGTAGGTGCATAGCGTAGCATTGAATGATTGTGACTTTCGTTCCTTATTTTTGAGTTGAATCTTGCTGTGATGATCCTGATTGTGGAGGAGGATTTGGAGGAGGAGATAGGTTCCCACTGCATGAGAGAGGGAGAGAGATGGAGAGAGCCTTCGGTGCTGTTGGGGGCCTCATGATGGCCACTGCATAACTCGGTGTAGTTGTGGTTGTCGTCTGGGTGAGAATATCGGAGTAGATTATTGACTTTCCAGTTGACAGTTTTGAGAGTCCACTTGCATTCCATCTGCAGATACCTCTCATATTCCTAGCAGTTACATGTTATATCTTCTCATCTCATTTGCAATCTGGACAGCTTTGACAGCCAGCCAGCCAGCCAGTTAGCTTCAAACATTGTTCGGACACTTCATATTCGTGTGTTTACTTTCGCTTTCATTGAGGGAGAGAAGACACATCGGCTGACTGGCTTCCCGAAGGCTTTCAGCAACCGGCGTCATTTCGTCTCTCCGATTGCAGCGTGGAATAAGTTTATTTTAATTTTTTATATTTTCTTTTTGCTTTGAAGTTTGTTTAGTGATTGAATTGGTTGTATGCCGTAGGGTTGCTAGCTGTATACTTAACGTTCTCTCTTTATCTGGGCTTATGACCGGCTAGTAACTAGTGAATTAGTTAACCAGTCGAGGTTTGTTTCGGTCGGTAGCTGACTTCTATTGAAGCTGAAAATTCCTTAATAATGGTCATCAATCGCGAAGTTTCATAAAATAATTTCACGCTGATATGAAATTGAGCAGTTCCATAAACTTGTTCGTCTTTTAACGGATAAGTCGACAGAATGCCAAAGAAATAAGCATTGTACTCTCAGGAACTGATAAATGTCAGCAATTTGAGGAACTTAGGTAACTTACTCTGACTTTACAATTTTGAATGCTACAGAGAATAAAGAATATTATTGGACAAATATATTTTGCCATCCTTTTCAAGTGTTAATATTTGTAAGGATGTTCCCACACTGCTTTGTGTTTTCATAGACTTAGGAAGTGAATGATGAGCAGGTGGCTGTTATTAAAGAACACTATAATCTTTACCCCACATTTTCGGAGAAGTTATAAACCTTCTTTTTTACTTAATTGTTAAATATGATGTAATGTTGTAAATGCTCCTTGAGACAGAAATATGTCATTATGTGCAGCACTCAACGGAAATATTTAATAGATGAATGATTCAAGTATGTCAACTGAATAAATTCCATTTATATTTCCAGTGGTTCAGTGGCTTTGATGAAGGTTGAATTTAGAATTTTTTGAGAAGCAGTGGAAAAGTGGCGTTCAACAGTGATCCGATCATGAATGCAGACTTACAAGAGGGACGTATTATCAAACCATCAAGCGTTTGAAGTCAATACCCTCAGGTACTGAGATAAGCACTTCATACCTGAGTTTATTGGTATGTACTTCTACGAATAAATCTTCAGTGACAGGGTTAATATTGTAACATGAGAATTCATCAATGGTGTCAGGGAGTGCCTCAAGCCAATCTCAACTTCATTATGCTAGTTGGTCGTGTTTTTGTATTTGAGTCTTGACAACATAGTCTGTTTAAGCTGTGTTAAATACACTTTATCTATAACGATTGGGAAGTATTTCTCCTGTTGTAATTAACTTGGCGGCGGCTATCAGTGGAAAGCAGGATGTACTTTTTGTCCCATCTGGGACTCATCAGCTGGATTTGCTTCCACCTGAGCGAGTGGTGCTGTCCTTACTGAGACTAAAAGACGGTATCCATCTATTCGAACAACAAAGTGTTATCTACTTAGCTGTTGTTTGCATAAAACTCCCATGGCAGTTAAAAATTATGTTTTAAAAGCGTTGGACTTTTCAAATCCACGTTACATTTGTAAGTCTTAATGTACTATTGGTGTGGCTTACTTTATCTTAGAGAAACTTGAAGTTGCTTTTAACATTATGAAGGATAGTTTTTG
>OX104134.1:112320570-112339593 GCA_944470555.2 Heterobilharzia americana | reverse complement strand
CGGTGCTGTTGGGGGCCTCATGACGGCCACTGAATAACTCGGTGTAGTTGTGGTTGTCGTCTGGGTGAGAATATCGGAGTAGATTATTGACTTTCCAGTTGACAGTTTTGAGAGTCCACTTGCATTCCATCTGCAGATACCTCTCATATTCCTAGCAGTTACATGTTATATCTTCTCATCTCATTTGCAATCTGGACAGCTTTGACAGCCAGCCAGCCAGCCAGTTAGCTTCAAACATTGTTCGGACACTCCATATTCGTGTGTTTACTTTCGCTTTCATTGAGGGAGAGAAGACACATCGGCTGACTGGCTTCCCGAAGGCTTTCAGCAACCGGCGTCATTTCGTCTCTCCGATTGCAGCGTGGAATAAGTTTATTTTAATTTTTTATATTTTCTTTTTGCTTTGAAGTTTGTTTAGTGATTGAATTGGTTGTATGCGGTAGGGTTGCTAGCCGTATACTTAACGTTCTCTCTTTATCTGGGCTTAGGACCGGCTGGTAACTAGTTAGGTAGGCGAGGTTGCGGAATAAATTGCGCTCACGTGTATTTCGCTATTTCTCCTCATCTACAAACAGTTTGGAATAAATGTAGAATTAGCATTCTTAATATTTGTTAACTGAGATTTGCCTATTGTATATGTGTTTCACAACGTAAGTAGTTACTTTGTTCCGACTCAAAAGTATGTTTCACACTTTATCTCATGCTAATTATTTATTTATTTCAGACTTTACAGCTGTGGAGAAGTCGTGAAATAAATGTGAGCTAAGTTTATTGTGTGAATTCTCTTCTTCGTGCTTTGGTGTAAATGATCAGGCGAACATATTTAGGACTCATGATTTAATCGTGGTAGGCGTATTTAATATTGGAAGAAAAATTTTTGAATAACGGTTGCGGTGTTTCTTTTGTCATTAGTAAGTACATGAGTTTGGTGCAAGGGCAGAAACGGAGTGGTATTTTTTTATCAAATAGTGAATATGCGAAGCCGTCGTGATATTATAGTATAGTATAATACTTCCAGGCATACCGTTCACCTAAGCAGTTCCGAAAAAGGATGTACTGACTTGATACCAGGAAAGCAGATGTTTAGCTTCGAGTCTGCAGGTGATTTTGTCTAAGGAGGCGAAGACGCTATCGGAACGCAGCGTCCTCTGAACGCTTTGACAAAAAATCCGACGATGTTTGGGATGCTTTCCGCACCTTTCGGATGTGAGATGATGCTTCAGGGTTGGTCCGTACTGCTTCGCAGTTTAAGTAAAGGGAGCGAAGTAATAAGATACCTTGACTACATCACCTTGGGAAGTGGCATCAGTTTGAATGGGTTGGTTGCTGGTAAATTTTCAGCTTGGATATAAAGTACGCATTCGCGTTTGCCAACTTGCGTCATCTCTGGTACCAGCGAGATATGCGAATTTCCATTAAAAATTGAGTTTACTGTGCAGCAATCCACCTTAGTTTTCTTGATGCGACTGAGACAACCGTTGAAAGATATCAAGAGACTACAGGTCTTTGCCCATAGTTGTCCTAGCATCATTGCTCACCCACAATGAAATCACCATATGAGGAGTGTTGAAGTAAAGGAGTGTAGGCGAGTCAGTCGATGAGGTTTTGACGTTACATGACTACGTGTTGTGTATCCCAAGCTACCGTGCAATACTAAAAGTGGTGTGTAGACTGCCTCCAGATAAAGTAAGTAGATGTTTGGAGATTATTGGTAACATGGTTGAAGCTCGTCAAAGTCTTGAAGATCTTACTAACCCATATTTATTTATTCCGTCGCCTCATATATATATTTTTGTCTCAACATTGCTTTTTCTGTTCACTTGTCTTGTAAGCTGTTGTGGTGTGGCAAATTAATCCGTGACACTTCTGAGCGAGATTCCACGTTGATTTTCTAATCTGTCATAAACGAACTATATTTGTTGTTACAAGAACATACAATTAGATGTGTTTGATTCGTTCAGATAACTGATGAACTAACTCCTTTTCAATATAAATTTGTAATGACAACTTTACACACGATGATAAATTTTTATTTTGGTAATATTTCGAGCAAAATTAATGCTCATGAACACACCAACAGATGGAACTTTTAATAAACTTGTCATTATAATACAATAATTCATTTCATAATGCACAAAGCTTTCATTGTTATACTTAACTCCATCTTCTTTTTTAGATTGCTATTATCTCAAGTACTTCATGACGAAGTAACAGCCGTCTAACTGTAAAGTGTGTCACTCATTTTTCAACTGAATAGTTTAACGCGTTCGCCGTGAAACGTAGAGATCCCTAGGTGGGTCGTGTGTGCGTACTGCTGAGGAGTCCCATACTAGGGCGAAATGTCTGTCCAGTGCTCCCGGGTTCGCAATGGTTCTCGAACTGATGTCAATCCATAATGAATGATATCCAGAAACGTATTTAATTTATTCCGCTTAATTTGCCTCATTCATATTACCAAATCCTTTGATTGTTGGTAACTACCATGTTTTCACCCCTTTGTAATCTATGTGCACCTTATAAACAATTTTAAAAATCTCACGTAACCCCTTTTTGTTATCACTCAACCTTAACCTCATCAACCAGCAATATTATTGTTATAACCATTATTATTGTTATCTCAATCTCCCATTACTTAAGTTTAATTTTCCTTACGGATTGCAGTCTTGAAATATTATATATATAAATGTACAGCTTGAGAATAAATTCATTGAAAAGAGTCCTCTTCGATGAATGTCTTGTTTTTGATGTCAAAATGGGAATTATTAATTCATGTATAGAGTACAGCACACCAGTGTTATTGAATTCCGTAAATTGTTGGCTCAGCATCTTGACTGTTGCATTCGTAACCTTCATTTTTACTATGTGTGGAAAATTTGTTCGATTTACTTTCTTGTTAGCTGGCATATGGTTAAGATTATGGAACGCTTGGTGGCTAGTCTTCGGAAGCAGTTGGGAGGTTTGAGTATATCGGTTGTTCTGTGCTTCTTTATCTTAGTGACTTGATCACTATATATATATATATATATATATATATATATATATATATATATATATATATATATATATATATATATATATATATATATATATATATATATATATATATATATATATATATATATATATATATAGCTTCTAGTGAAGTGATTACAAGCATTTCTGAGACTAATTGTTTTTCGTTTTCTGCCGTATATCAGCTAGGAGTAGTTAGTATATCTGTGATAATTATATTCCTCGTGAGATTGGAAATCTGTGCTGACACCGGAGAGATAGATAGGGGGGAGAGATAGAGAGAGCGCTGCAAGAAACCACTTATTATGATGCTGGCTAAACTAGGTACATATACTTTTCATTAGGTTGTTAACAGGGACTCAAGTTTATTGATCATATTGTAGAACTCGTCGACATAAAGAAACTGGGTGAACTCATACTAGATCAGCATATATATATATATATATATATATATATATAATATATATGACACATTAAATCGTGTTAATTTTTTATCTGTTTGGTTCTCCACTTTATTAAAATTTCCACTTACCGCTTTCAAAACGTCGATGTAAATGACACATCCGTCACATATGCTTTACACTCAGTGTATGAAACAACATCAATTTTCTATTCTTTTAGCGTCATTTCAAAAATTATGTCAGAGTACCAGTGGCAATTAATGTGAGGAATGTGATCAGAATTACACTTGGAACAGTTTTCCTCAGTTTCGTCATCTTATGGAAAAAGAGTGAGCGGTTTATACCTTTATTGGGTCAGGAATATTGCCTTAGTGGTATTATTTTCGGAAGCTCTTTCTGGTATAGGGATTCTGCATACATTTTATGCACACCATGCTATATCATCTTCAACTTTAATACGCGACTTATTAGGTAATGACATGGAATTTTAATTAGGATTTCTCCTATGGGAGTGAAGGATTTAGCAGTCACAATACCCAGAGATGAATTTTTCTGTTCAGCAACCTATTCAGTTTGAGGAGTATGGTGAAGCGACCTAGTGAATGTTAATAATAAATTCGTGAACGACACTTAACGCATTGAGACACTTAGACTGTGGACGAATAGCAACTGTTCTCCTTCAGAAACTTATGCTTCACTGAGCCGCTAAAATCAGAAGACAAAGACTGGCCTGTGACTGTAAGGAAAACACTTTATTCGACAAAAATGCATAATTTATATACAGTTTTCATGAGCGCGTAAAACCACTGGTCAGAAATTGGATGCAAGTATCAAACAACAAATCATATCCACTGCAAAAGTGGTGTCTATTGTATCCCCGTGGCCTGGTGGATAATGCTTTGGCATTTGAAGCGGTGGGTACGGGGTTCGAGGTCTCAGTGGAAACAACATCACTCACTGGGCTGCAGGCACATGCAGCTGATGAGCAACAAGTAAGACGAGATGCATATTCTGGATTCCACTGCGAATACTAAGATGAATATAATAACTGCATCATTTAAAGACATTATCGATCTGAGAAATGCAAAATAAGTGTGCGTTGAATAACTCAAGAACAAACGAATTTACAGAGTAAAAATGACGTTATTTCATTTCACGAATCTCATCGGCTGCAAGTGAACTAGGACTTCATAACTTTGGAGAGGTAAATGATAATTTAAGGATGAATAGATTATGGGCATGTCGAAAGGAATTGTATTTGAAACGGAGCGAAGTTTTTACAAATGCAATAGCTACACATTGATGCCAACTGAACGTCAAAAAGGTATATCCGAAGCCTTCAAGACAATATTTGAAAAATTGCCGAATTTACTACACTTTACTGAAGTATCTGCAAACGGACATTTTAAACTTTCTAGCAAATGAGTGTTGGTCACATTTATTTAGTCTGATGTTTTCTTATTATATATCTGTTTATACATTCTCGCAGTTGCATGGCAACTATCTTCACTTGAATCATTTTTCATTTAGAATTTTTTTAGATCTAGAATTGTCGGTGTAATGATCTCTAAATTATTGTTTATCTTAACTGAGGTATATTGTCTTAAGCTGCATGCAGGTGATGAATATTCGTTTATTGGAAATGAAGTAATTTTATTCTGAGATACTTTTCATACATATGAAATATATGTAGTGAGTGAAGCAGTTAGTGGGAAACGAATCACGCCCTTTTCCGGAAAAAGATAGGAAGCACAATTTAACACTATCAACTGAATTAACACTATACTGTCTCCCACAAAAATAGTGGTAGATAACCTGTGGCCGAAAGAATTTGATTCCCGTTACAGTATAGCTTACTAGCCGTTTCTTTATTTCCTACTCAATAGTGGCTTCAAAAGTTTAGTTGGAAGAAATTTAAACCACTATAGATTGTGGTTCTTTTCTTGTTTCCTTTCATATGTCTCTCCATTGAGAGAGCGGTAAATCAGTCTTTCCGTGGTCAATAACCTAAAACTCCCAAATGTGGAAATAAAAGATACGTGGATAAAACGACTATTACAGTTAGGACAATCAAATTTTTAAGTTGGACTACGTAATCTGGTCCAAATAAGGAACCTATCCCTGTGTCAACGCCCAAGGTCATTCACTAGCTATTACTTTGGTTGGTTATCGTATAACGGGATCAATAAACTATCCTATCGACCAATCATTAGCTTCGGTAATTTTACTGAGAGCGAATAAACATGAAGGATACATTTCTGACCTATTTTTGCCCTGAAAAATGAATTCGCTGCATATTTATGCAAAGCGGAGCAACGTTTGTTACGGTTACGATGTTTATGGGTTTCTACCATTACGTATTCTTGGGAGCAGCTGTGTTTCTGTGCATTTTACACCAAAAAACAGGTTAGTATTTTAGTTACTAGATCTTGAAATTCATTTTTATATCAAGTTAGTGTATTCCTAGAGCAAATACCTACGTAATTCTTCTTGATATCAAAGTAGCGCTTCAAGGTACTGGTACTGCTAGATATGGTATTAGTTAACTCCAAAAAATGCTTTCTTACGACATTCTACTTATTCTAGCAGATGTTTTGATCAATTTTAGGCGTTATTGTATAGCTCTGTGTATTATAATTCTCCTTCGTTGTTTATTTTTGAAGCAATTAACAGTAAGTACTAGATTCATAGTTCGTTTAAATCTGTTCATTTGTGATTTAGAGGTGTTTTCCGTTAATGATGAAAATATGTATTCATAGCTTATATTCATTTAACTTTTCGAGGAAAGTTAAGTGGCGACCTCAAGTCAACAATGTATCAAATGACCCTGCACAATCAATCGGGACCAACAGGCGTCCACAGATGGAATCCATAACAATAAACGAGTTTACATATTGTTGTCGATGCTGGCTCATGTCCATTCAACTAAATGACTTCATAACTCATGGACCCCACCCATTGAAACACATACGAAATAAATTGAAGCTTTTGGGTACCATCCTAACAACAAAATATGGTCGATAAAAGGTCGCCCCGAGGAGTACGTATATCGCAAGTGGTTCGACTTAACATCGATATCCTAGCTGAGAATCGACAAGTTTTTGCATCAAACTCATAAAATATATCCTGGGTCGGTCACTTTAGCAGTCTTACTTATTGATATAACTGTGAGATGCCTTTTTGGCTTTTCGATAGCATTGATGGCTGCACGTCAGTACAGACTGATGGTTCAAGAGAAAGTCACCGGCTTCAGGTCGCACCACTTTTCGATGGAATATACTTGGATTACTGTACCTCCATAGTCTAAGATCTCTTTCCGAAATATTGATGTGCTTATGAACCTTTAAGGAAACAGGTTTTAGGATTACAGATATGTCTTACTGATTAGTGTTAGGAAGCAAGAAACGTAGATCCAGGGTTTCCTGCGATTGCATCCCAACATCACCAACCAGTATGTGGTGCAGCGCATGTTGCATCACTTTATTAAGTGGCCACATTAAAAACTTAATCACAGGATTCCTATCACTGCTGAGCAGTTAGAACTTGACAGCTACATTTGGTTGTCATGTCATGACCAGTTCATGTGGTGTTATTTGCATAGGAAAGTAAAACGCAGTGATATATCAGATTCTTTAATAGATACCCATGTATGTTTAGACATGATTGGGTAAAGGTGTTGGTGGTTGACTTTATCTGAGTCTTCAGGGGAACCTAGTAATACATCTGACAATTAACCGTTGCCTTATTTACTCTCCGGGTTCCACATTTTATTTTATCTAAACCTTTCATGACACTTAAATTCTTTTGCTTGAAGAGCGATAAGACTAGGCCTAACGGCCTTTTTAGTGCAGCTTGGCATAGTTAGAAACCATTTAATGTATCATTGAGTATGAGAAGGTAAGAAGTAAGGGATAATTTGGTTTTCTTGAAGTCGGAAATCTCATCGGCATACTTCAAACTCTTCAAAGGGAAACTGCGTTTAAATGGACAGTTGATGAAATCACTCGCATTATCTTCCCAAAATCGTGCGTTGTATCTAGTAACATGGTAGCCTATGGAAATATTACCGCTCCATGACCACATACTGGGTTGTAAGCTTCCCGTATTGTTTAAGGGCTCTCAGTACTATGTAATGGCCTAAAATTTAGCTATAAAACTTGGGTTGAACCAGTTACTCAGTGGTTGGGAGAAAAAATTTAACGAGCCATAGCTCCACAACGATGATAGAAGTTAACGAAGTATGAGCAGTCAGAATTTAACGTTTAACTGACGCAGATATCAATCAATCATTATCAACATAAGACCAGGCATTACGGCCTAACGGTCCCAGTTGCAACACCTCACGTCAGTTCACCAAGTAGAAAGGTAATGAGGTGAAAGATGAAGATAAGTGAATGCAGTCAAAAGAAATACAAAGTACGAGAAGAAAGGAAAGAGGAGTGACAAAATGGTGATAATCGGTATAATGTAGTTAAGATGAAGATAATGTGTGCATACATCTGCGCCACTGACATCGGACCTGAGCCATATCACCTAGGGTCTCCAACCACTGGTTCCTCTTGTCCCGTGGACCCCAACCACCTAGTCTGTATCGTCCTACATGGCTTAAACCAACAGTCAGAGACTTCATACATTGGTGCCATGTTTTAGTCTGGCCACCTCGGGCCTTTTTCCAGCCTGGACCCACCTCAGCCAACATTGTGTGACGAGGCAATCGGTGACTAGGCATACGTAGTACGTGTCCCAACCATCTCAGTCGATGAAGGTTCACAACCTCGTCAACTGACTTACCTCTTCTCCCTAAAACTCTACACCTAACTTCTGCATTACTCACATGGTGACACCACGGAATACGTCCTATACTACGAAGGCAACGGTGGTCAAACACCTGAAGCTTTTTATATCTTCCACTTTCAATGGCCATGTTTCACAGCCATACAGTAGAACAGAGCGGACTGCTGTGCAGTACACGCGACCCTTAATAGACAAACGAATATCACGGCGGCGCCATAGGTGGCGCAAATTGGCAAAAGCCAATCGAGCCTTTTGTATCCGTGCAGAAATCTCATCGGCAACTAACCCACCAGGGTTGATCCTACTTCCCAGGTAAGTGAAGTGGTCAACACACTCAACCACTTCACTCTCTATTGTTAGCCGCGGTACCGCTGAAGACCAGTCCTGGAGCAAAAATTTGCATTTGGGTGGTGAAAATCGCATCCCAAACATTCTCAAATTCCCACTCAAAGTGTTCAGAAGACTCTGCATCTTGTCAGCGTCTTCACCTAACAGGACTATGTCATCTGCATATTCTAGATCTAAAGAAAATTCACCTGTGATTGGGTCAACGTCTGTGTAATTAGGTGACGAGAGGGAAACCTCCATAAGAATATCTATGATAAAATTAAATAAGAATGGGGATAGTGGGCATCCTTGACGGACACCACTTGATGAGTATAGCTCCCTGGACAACTCGCCATAGGCTCTAACATGCCCACAAGTGTTCGAGTAGAGAGCTTTCAATAAGGTGATGTACTTACTAGGCACGCCTTTCAGTGACAGACATTGCCATAAGACTTCTCGATCAACGGAGTCAAATGCCGCCTTCAGGTCGAGAAATACAGCTATTGTCGGGCGTCTGTAAGCATGCCTATGTTCCAGGACCTGGCGCAGTGTGAATATTTGGTCGATACATCCACGGCCAGGTCTAAAGCCTGCCTGGTTTTCTCGGGCTTGCTGTTCCCGAGCTCCACTCAGGCGTCGGAGAATTATAGAACCTAGGATTTTGGATACTATGTTCGTCAGGCTGATTCCTCTGTGGTTATCACAAGAGGACTTCTCGCCTTTCTTGAAGACTGGGATAATGAGTGACTTAGACCAGTCGGAGGGGATCGTATTTGATTCCCATATACTGGCTAACACTTCCGTTAACCTGACTAAGAGCACTCTACCACCATTCTTGTATACCTCAGCAGGTAGTCCGTCTGGTCCTGCTGCCCTTCCTCGTTTCAGGTTACCTACCGCTTTCTCAACTTCTCCTAGTGTTGGGGGGCTTATCTCTATGTCCCATTCAGGATCCGACTGGATAGCGGGCAGCGCAATCGTGGCTGGAGGCCAGTTAAACTGTTCCTCGAAGTGTTCTGCCCATCGTTCCAGTCGTCTCCCCTGCGAGTGAATCGCAGATCCGTCCTTCTCCGCTATAGCCTCACTAACTGTTGTTGACCATTTCCCCCCAGTCTCCTTAATAAGTCTAAATAACTGTCTACTGTTACCGATCGCCGCTGCCTTTTCCATCTCTTTAGTCTTCGCTGCCCACCACTGTTCACGATCGTTGCGCAGACTTTTCGTCAGTCTATTTTTAAGTTGCGCTCGCTCTTCATTGTACTCAGAGCCTGCAGGGATGCATTCACGTGCATCCATTAGTTTGGAAGAAGCTGCTGATATCCACTGGCTCTTTTTAGCCATTATTTGGAGTCGGTTACAGTATTCAGTGCTGCTTTTACAGCAGACTGAAGATGGCACCAAGCTTCTTCTGGATGAGTGACAGTATTTTGTTCCGATAACTGCCTAGCCAACTTCTCACTGAACACGGCTTTGGTGTTTCCGTTTTCCAGCAGCACTCGTAGTGGTTTTGTTGCCAAATTTTTTCTACGTCCATTGAGACGCAGGCATATACGTGCTCGGACCAACGCATGATCGCTGTCCAAACACGTACTCCAGAAGGAGCGGCAGTCTTCCACCGATCCTCTCCAGTGATGACTAATAGCAATGTGGTCTATCTGTGTCCATCGCTGAGTTGAGCTCGGTGGATGCCAGGTCAGACAGTGCCTTTCTTTATGTCTGAAATTTTATTATTATTATTGTTATATTATTATTAGTCCCTTGGGTTCCTAATGGAACATAGGGCTTCAGTAGCACGTCTCCAATGCGCTCTGTTCTCCGAAATCTTTTGAACCTGGCTCCACGGCAGCCTAGAAGCTCTCATTCCTCCTCGCATGATCTCCTCCATGTCACCCTCAGCTAGGACGCCAACTCTTCGCTTCCCATGGGGATTCCACTCGAGGACCTGACGCGTGATGTCCCCAGTCGGCTTTCTCAGTGTATGCCCAATCCATCTCCACTTCCTTCTGAATATTGTTGAGCGATAGGTTCTGGTTGGTTCGTTCCAGAGCTCCTTGTTGCTTATTCTTATCATTCTGGCCATCTGATCTTCAGTAGCGAGCGTAGGTGGCAGTTGTTGATGAATGTCTGTAGTTTATTGGAAATCCCTTTCGTGACGCGCCAAGTCTCTGAACCATACAGAAGCACTGACTTGACGTTGGTGTTGAAAATCTACATCATGTTCCACATGCTGAGTGGAGTGCAGAAGATCTCCACACTGGTTTCAGGCTAATGAACACCTGTCTTGCTTTTCCGATTGACTTTGACGTAATCGCGTGTGCTGCCTGTAATTGAGACGGTGCTGCCTAGACAGGTGAAATAGGCTACTTCCTTTAAGATCTTCTAGGTTCTTTTCCTCAGTCCAGTGTATCCCCCTCTTCTCGCTCCCCACTGTTTGCTGCATGATCCGGTCGACCACAATCAGGAATATCATGGGTGATAGTAGGCAACCTTGTTTCACTCCTGTCTTCACTTCAAAATCATCACTTAGCTTCCCATTGTGAATTACTTGGCATGTGGCATCTTCATATAGTTGTTGAATGAGGCGGATAAAGGTTTGCGGTACTCCGTAGTAATGAAGCAGTTTCCAAATGGCCGCTCGGTCGACGCTGTCAAAGGCCTTTTCAAAGTCGATAAAGTTAAGGTGTAGAGTTGACTGCAATTCTATGCTCTGTTCTATGATGATGCGTAGCGTAGCAATTTGGTCCGCACGTGATTTGTACTTCCTGAATCCAGCCTGTTCCGGTCGTAGTTTTGAATCTAGTGCATCCTTTAGTCTCTCCAGGATGATGCGGTTTAATATTTTGCTTGGGGTGGACAGGAGAGTGATTCCACACCAGTTCTTGCATAGACTTAGGTCTCCCTCGTTTGGGAGTTTGACAAGGCAACCCTTGTTCCAATCAGTTGGCAGGTACATTCCCTTCCTTCCACACCTTTTGCAATAGTGGTGTGAGCATGTCTGCTGTTGTCTCTGCATCTGTTCTCAGTGCTTCTGGCGGTATCCCATCTGGTCCTGCTGCTTTCCCGCATTTCAGTAGCTTTATGGCGTTCAGGACTTCCATTTTCGTTGGGGGATTTATGTTCACTTGTAATTCAGCGGCTGCTGGTAGTATTTCTGGACGAAGTGCAGGTGGTGGTCGATTCAAGAGCTTCTTGAAGTGGTCAGCCCATTGTTTCCTTTGTTTCTCTCGTTTCGTAATTAAATCTCCGTCATCATCTTTTATTGGTTTCGTCTGCGTTGATCTCTTCCTAGATAGCAATCTGGTTATTTGATACAATGTTATCAGGTCTCTCTTACCTGCAGCCTGTTCTGCTTCACTTGCCAGTGTTTCGTAGAAGTGTCTTTTGTCTTTGCGTACACTCTTCTTCACTTCTTTGTTCAGTGTTTTATACATCGTGCTCAGTTCCTCTTGTCGTTGAGCATCCTTGCACTGGTTTATCTTCTGCTTCACCATCCTCCTCTCCTCTATCAGCTTCCACGTATCCATCGAGATCCATTCCTTGTCTTCTTTCTTCTTCCTTCCTAATACTGATGTGCAGGTTTCTTTCCACATAGCTTTCAAAGACTTCCAGTGTTCTTCTACACAGGTTTCTTCAGGGATGTTGCTCGATGTCTCCCATTTTGTCTTGATGGCTGACTTGAAGATCTCCTTTGTAGTTTCATCCTTCAGTTTCCGAGTGTTGTACTTGGGTTGAGGTCTATCACCAGCTTCCTTGAAGGCTTTTAACTTGATTTGGAAGGTTCCTTGCACTAGATAGTGGTGTGAACCTACATCTACTCCTCTTCTTGACCTTGTGTTAAGTAGACTGCGTCTCCATTTTTTTGAGATTGAGATAAAGTCGATTTGATTTTTAGTGTGTCCTTCTGGTGAAATCCATGTCGCTTTGTGGATATCCTTGTGTTTGAACACAGTGCCTCCAATCACCAAATCGTTGAATGCACAGAATTCATCAAACAATTCTCCATTCTCGCTCATCTCACCGAGCGCTTCTCGACCCATGGTTAGTTCTCTTCCTGTGTTTTCTGCTCCCAGTTTGGTATTCATGTCGCCCATTAGAATTTTGATATCTCCAACTGACGTCTTGTCCAGTGTTGATTGCAGTTGTCTGTAGAATTCCTCCTTTTTCTCTTGCTCTGCATTATTTGTAGGTGCATAACTTTTTATTTTATGATTGTGACCTTTCTTCCTTTTGAGTTGAATCTTGCTGTCATGATCCTGGAGGAGATTGGTTCCCACTGCATGAGAGCCTTCGATGCTCTTCAAGACATCACGATAGCCACTCCATTACTCAGTGTGCTTTTTTCGTGGTTGTCGTCTGTGTGACAATATCGGAGTAGATTATTGATTCTCCAGTTGACAGTTTGGAGAGTCCACTCCCATTCCATCTGCTTTCGCAAATTCCAAGCACTTGAATGTGATACCTCTTCATCTCGTTTACAATCTGGGCTGCCTTACTGGGTTCAAACATCGTGCGGACATTCCATGTCCCCACGTTTACTTTCGCTTTCATCGAGAGAAGACACATCGGCCAATTGGCTTCCCGAAGGTTTTTTTTCACCGACCGGCGTCATTTCGCCTCTCCGATTCCAGCGAGGAATAATTTTGTTATTATTTTTATATATCGTTTGTGCTTTGAAGTTTGTTTAGCGGTTAGATTTGTTTTCCGGGGTAGGGTTGCTAGCCTATGCCCAACCTTCCTTCTTTACCTGGGCTTAGGACCGGTTAGTAACTAGTGGACTAGTTAGCCAGGTGAGGTTATGTCTGAAATTGGTGCTGGCTAAAATAGGCGGTTATCTGAGCATAGTTGTAATAGGCGATTACCGTTATCTATACGTTTAGCTGGGATCCGAAAGTGCCACCTAAGTGCCTTTCTGCCTCACTCAGTCTACCCACCTGTGCGTTGAAGTCACCTGCAACAACCACCACGTCCGGACGTTTGGCTTTCGAGAGGAGGTTAGACAGTTTACGGTAGAACTCGTCCTTCACTTCATCCGAGCTGCAGTCAGTGGGTGCGTAAGCAGAGATTTCAAAGAGACAACGGCGAGTCTCACTATTCCTTTTAGTTCTTACCGTGCTATTCAGCCTCATAGCGCAGAGGCGACTATCAACTGGGGTCCAGTCTAGTAGTGAGTTTTCTGCCCTAGTGCTGAGTGCTATGCCTACACCTGCAAGACTAGGAGAGCTAGCTATCGAATCTGCAGAAACTCGAAGGGTGAATTTTGTGGATTCACCAGATTGGTCAGGAGAGGTCAGGTGAAAAACCACACTTGGGTCCTGTATGCGTGTCTCACAAACACAGCACACATCCATGGCCTGAGTTGCTAGAGTCTTTGCTAACGAAACCTGTGGATATATACAACATGCTTATATTGACTTCCCCTTTAGATACCATAGAATAAGTGTTGTTAGCTTCCATTTGTCAGTTTTAGTGGAAAAGTAAACACCGTGAACTTCATTGACTTTGGATAAAGTGGGGAAGCATTGAACACCATGTTAATAGCTTCATGCATATTTTCTAAAATGTTGAGAGAGAGAGGTAACCTAGTATTAGATATGCGCATTACTAACTTTTATTTTTATTTGCTGAGGTACAACTATTCTGTCAACATGCTTGAATATACTAAGTAAATTAATTAAGTTTTTTAACATGTAAAGCAAGCTTCAGATGGGTTTTATGAAAGACTGAGAGCTAACAGCTAGCTCTTTAGTATTTTGTAACCCTCTTGAAAATGTCTTTGCAGAGCATTGGCTCTGAGTTGAGTAACCACACCATATTTACGGACCTTTAAATATCTAGTTTACAACATTTCATTTGTCTCTAGACCGCTAGAATAATATCTTTGTTTGGTTTATAGACTAGTTGTCCTTTTGGTCGGTATTGATTAAATCTCTTCAAAATATTTCGTTTTTTTGAGAAGATATATTCATCTTTTGACAGTACTCGGTGTCCAATGTGTTGTCTGCAATTCTTATCGTGATGGTCAGTTATGTGAACCATGGGATCAGTTTACGTTCATAACAAATTGTTCCGAGTATCCTGGATTTGATGCATCTAAACCAGTCAGTTGTCGTAAAATCGAACAAGTTGGTAAGTTAAACACTTTATGTAATGAAATAATATTAATACCTTTCTTTGTGGTTTGGGCAGAAATATAGAAGATTGCTAACCTTGATGACCGTGAGCACACCAATAAGAAAACAGTATTTTCTCTCTAGTTTGAAATGAAACGAAATTTACAGTAAATATGATTTTGTTGATGATATTTAGGAAATTATCTCTACTTTCGGCTGTTTCTTTGCCTAAAGTGAAAATACGTACGATGAAGATAATCATTCACATGTATGTATTGAACTGAACCACCTGGACTAATATTGATGAAAACAGCCCTTTAAATGGCCTCTATCGACCCCAAATTATTTGTGTGAACCTCTGTAGAATGATCTAGGATTTGGGGATCAAGAATTAAAAAACAGGTTCGTGACATCGGATATTCCTTTATTTTAAAAGTACGAAACTCGCAAATTAAGTAATAAAACGGCAAGCAGTTAGTAAGTAGGTCCTCTTTGTTGTTTTTTTGCTGCTTTATGACCTATTGGTTACAAACGTAATTGGAATTAAGTGGTTGGGATTCAGGAAGTTAAAGTAAAGGTTGTCATTGTGTTATAGGTTTATAGCCTTAATTACAAAGAGTACTCTAGTGCGAATGTTTTATCTGTAATATTATCCTTAATGGAAAACCCTTCGGGATTCTCCAATAGTGCGAGAGTGTAACATGTGAAATGGTTCCCTTCAGTTCAGCCGAAACGGTCGTGAAAATTCTGGGTTAATCTACCTATCATCATCGAAATCCTATCAGTAATCCTAAGTCTGCCAGAACGATCATTCAGCCACCTTCAGCTTGATGGATCACTATATTCTTTTGGTAGTCACTCGAAGATCTCAAAATACTGTAAATAGTTGATTCCTGTGAAATCGTTCTTCAAGATTCAACTGGTATCAGTGTAATCTTAGTTCATTTTGTTCATTTGGGGGAATAGCTAACTTGTAATCACACTTTCGAAGTTTGTTATTCATGACTACAGTAGATATTCGAAATCAATTTCAGGGCGTAAGCCACATTTATTTTGTGAATTGTCTGTCCAAACTGGTGTTGATGTAGAGTTTGCGGACGTAATTTCTGCAAATTACATATTGATTTATTTAACTATTTATATGAATGTCGTTTGAAAAAGTAGATTCAGCAAATCATATTTATATACTTCTGCATGGTGTTTATATGGTTAGTTATTAAATACATGCTGCATGACCTCAGAACCCAACGGACATATGCTTAAGGCTAGTCACATACAGCCTTTTAGAAGTTTGAGATCATAGTTTGTTATTTTTAATTTAACTATAAACTAAACACTACCAGCACTGTTATGTTGCCGGGTAGAGGGGAACGTTCCATCGTTATATTCGAAATTTTCTACTTCTTTCTTCTCATTGGGAAGATAGTATCAGCCCGGTACTACTGGTCATCTGCAGTAAGTACGTGACTATTGTTGCACCCCTATCCAACCAGCATTATAACTTCGCTCCTGAACTACTATCACAACGCAGCAATTCACACTACAATGATAACTGCTTTTTGTCTGACGACCATCTTACAAATCTTTCTGGTATGGAAGAACTTCAAGGAAAAAAGTGTTTTGATCAGCGTAGCTTGTTGGGTCATTGTGATATCCAAGCATAATCATGGCGTGAAATTAGCAACTGTTGTCCAGGTAGTTCGGATGTAACTGACGCATGGATCTTATGGCCTATTTTCTCTTCGCTGGCGTGGAGTGCTGAGTCGGAGATTGGGAACATCCGGGCCGATAGATGCTACTTTAAACTGGTAGTTGGGTTGCATACCACAATGACCCAACGAGCTACACTGGCTAGAACGCTTGCTCCCTCAAGGTCCTACTATGCCACGAGGGCCTGTTGGATAGTGGTGGGACGAAATTCAGTTACCGTGTAAACTACTTCACTGTGATTGGGGCCTGAGAGAGAGATCACACTTCTGCTAATTTGATGGGGGTATGATAGCGGTAAGGTGTTTCCCTTGGATAAAAAGCAGTGCCGCGCCCATGCTGCCTTCCTGAATGGGACATAGAGATAAGCCCCCCAACACTAGGAGAAGTTGGAAAAGCGGTAGGTAACCTGGAACGAGGAAGGGCAGCACGACCAGACGGACTAACTCCTGAGGTATACAAGAATGGTGGTAGAGTGCTCTTAGTCAGGTTAACGGAAGTGTTAGCTAGTATATGGGAATCAAATACGATCCCCTCCGACTGGTCCAAGTCACTCATTATCCCAGTCTTCAAGAAAGGCGAGAAGTCCTCTTGTGATAACCACAGAGGAATCAGCCTGACGAACATAGTATCTAAAATCCTAGGTTCTATAATTCTCCGACGCCTGAGTGGAGCTCGGGAACAGCAAGCCCGAGAACACCAAGCAGGCTTTAGACCTGGCCGTGGATGTATCGACCAAATATTCACACTGCGCCAGGTCCTGGAACATAGGCATGCTTACCGACGCCCGACAATAGCTGTATTTCTCGACCTGAAGGCGGCATTCGACTCCGTTGATCGAGAAGTCTTATGACAATGTCTGTCACTGAAAGGCGCGCCTAGTAAGTACATCACCTTATTGAAAGCTCTCTACTCGAACACTTGTGGGCATGTTAGAGCCTATGGCGAGTTGTCCAGGGAGCTATACTCATCAAGTGGTGTCCGTCAAGGATGCCCACTATCTCCATTCTTATTCAATTTTATCATAGATATTCTTATGGAGGTTTCCTTCTCGTCACCTAATTACACAGACGTTGACCCAATCACAGGTGAATTTTCTTTAGATCTAGAATATGCAGATGACATAGTCCTGTTAGGTGAAGACGCTGACAAGATGCAGAGTCTTCTGAACACTTTGAGTGGCAATTTGAGAATGTTTGGGATGCGATTTTCACCACCCAAATGCAAATTTTTGCTCCAGGACTGGTCTTCAGCGGTGACCGCGGCTAACAATAGAGAGTGAAGTGGTTGAGTGTGTTGACCACTTCACTTACCTGGGAAGTAGGATCAACCCTGGTGGGTTAGTTGCCGATGAGATTTCTGCACGGATACAAAAGGCTCGATTGGCTTTTGCCAATTTGCGCCACCTATGGCGCCGCCGTGATATCCGTTTGTCTATTAAGGGTCGCGTGTACTGCACAGCAGTCCCCTCTGTTCTACTGTATGGCTGTGAAACATGGCCATTGAAAGTGGAAGATATAAAAAGCTTCAGGTGTTTGACCACCGTTGCCTTCGTAGTATAGGACGTATTCCGTGGTGTCACCATGTGAGTAATGCAGAAGTCAGGTGTAGAGTTTTAGGGAGAAGAGGTAAGTCAGTCGACGAGGTTGTGAACCTTCATCGACTGAGATGGTTGGGACACGTACTACGTATGCCTAGTCACCGATTGCCTCGTCACACAATGTTGGCTGAGGTGGGTCCAGGCTGGAAAAAGGCCCGAGGTGGCCAGACTAAAACATGGCACCAATGTATGAAGTCTCTGACTGTTGGTTTGAGCCATGTAGGACGATGCAGACTAGGTGGTTGGGGTCCACGGGACAAGAGGAACCAGTGGTTGGAGACCCTAGGTGATATGGCTCAGAACCGATGTCAGTGGCGCAGATGTATGCACACATTATCTTCATCTTAACTACGCTATACCGATTATCACCATTTTGTCACTCCTCTTTCCTTTCTTCTCGTACTTTGTATTTCTTTTGACTGCATTCACTTATCTTCATCTTTCACCTCATTACCTTTCTACTTGGTGAACTGACGTGAGGTGTTGCAACTGGGACCGTTACATAGCTATGCGTGTTTGTAGGTTGATCTGGTTGGATGGATGGCTGCCTTCCCTTTGGGATGGGGTATTAGAAAAAGTTGAACCTAAAAATAAGATACTGGTACATGCGCGGAATGCCGATGCCTGCGACAGGGATCGATAGTCTCATTCTAAAGCAAAAACCCAAATCTCAAAATTGCAAAGTGGCCCTGTGTAGCTGGCCTGGAGCGGGTGTTGTTTAGGCTTTGCGGTCACACATCTTTTATTTTTAAGCTAACTGAAGAAGAACTTGCTTCCACGCTGTCGGGAAATGGGAAATGTCAATGACGCTCGCTCCAATTAGTACAAAGGACCCAATCAAACATTACATCGTCTAAACACTTCATCGTTTTTGCCCTAACTTCCTGATAGAAGTATTAAGCCTTTTACGCCTTATCAACCTCTGACTTTGCAGCCATTACCAATGATCAAAGCCATCGAAGCCTCTTTCTAACTTTCTTAAGACTCTGCCATAGATTTTGTTTAGCAGCTTTCAATGTACGAAGTCTGCTAAATTGGGACTCTGACCGCACGTTTGCATGGGTTCGTGTAT